>JAXRKP010002207.1:45000-60000 GCA_037039925.1 Doris montereyensis | reverse complement strand
ATCGATCGGTTACTATTTGCCTCTTCTTTTTTAGCTTTGTCTGGTTTTTTTAAAGATATCTCTCTCTGTCTCTCTCCCCCCTCTGTCTCTCCGTCTTTCATTGTGTTTGTTCGGGCATATCTATCGATATTTATTTGATTATCAACATACATGTTTATATCTATTTATATACCTCTATTATTCATGTACTTATTCCTTTATTTGCTTTCGTATTTATCTTATCGTTTATCATTTTTAAATCTATTAAACTAATTGATCGATTGCTTGATGAACAGAAAGAGGTATCAAAATACACACATGGTTTGTTAAGGGTTTCGTTTCTAATATTTATTGAAATAGACTAATCATTTCCTTTTAATAATGCTGTTCTGGATGATATCGTTATGCTTTCCCTCGTCGACAGATGAGTATTAGGCGTGAATGATACCATATTCTCACTTGTGATAGGAACGATTACTCAACTGAAAACAATTTTGGCACTTCTTAGAACCTACACGTAAGATAATACGGTCTGGAAACTAATATGGTCCCTCTTAGTGGCCTGGAAACAGTCTTGTGACGTAAAATAATATGGTTCTTCTTAATGGTCTGAAACAGTCTTGTGAAACTTCTTAATGTCTTGTCTTGTCACGTAAAATAATATGGTTCTTCTTAATGGTCTGGAAACAGTCTTGTCATGTAAAATAATATGGTTCTTCTTAATGGTCTGGAAACAGTCTTGTCGTAAAATAATATGGTTCTTCTTAATGGTCTGGAAACAGTCTTGTCACGTAAAATAATATGGTTCTTCTTAATGGTCTGTAAACAGTCTTGTCACGTAAAATAATATGGTCCTTCTTGGTGGTCTGTCAACAGTCTTGTCACGTAAAATAATATGGTCCTTCTTAGTGGCCTGAAAACAGTCTTGTCACGTAAACAATATGGTCCTTCTTAGTGGCCTGTAAACAGTCTTGTCACGTAAAATAATATGGTCCTTCTTAGTGGCCTGAAAACAGTCTTGTCACGTAAGACAATATGGTCCTTCTTAGTGGCCCGTAAAGAGTCTTGTCACGTAAAATAATATGGTCCTTCTTAGTGACCTATAAACAGTCTTGTCACGTAAAATAATATGGTCCTTCTTAGTGGCCTATAAACAGTCTTGTCACGTAAAATAATATGGTCCTTCTTAGTGGCTTGGAAACAGTCTTGTCACATACAATAATATGGTCCTTCTTAGTGACCTGGAAACAGTCTTGTCACGTAAAATAATATGGTCCCTCTTAGTGGCCTGGAAACAGTCTTGTCACGTAAAATAATATGGTCACTCTTAGTGGCATGTAAACAGTCTTGTCACGTAAAATAATATGGTCCTCTTAGTGACCTGAAACTCTTGTCAGTGGTTCACGTAAAATAAATGGTTCTTCTTAACAGTCTTGTGACTCTTGTCACGTAAAATAATATGGTCCATCTTAGTGGCCTGTAAACAGTCTTGTCACGTAAAATAATATGGTCCTTCTAGTGGCCTGTGAAACAGTCTTGTCACGTAAAATAATATGGTTACTCTTAGTGGCCTGGAAACAGTCTTGTCACGTAAACTAATATGGTCCATCTTAGTGGCCTGAAACTGGTCACGTAAACAATATGCTCACTTTAGTCAAACACTCTTGTCACGTAAATAATGATCCATCTTAGTGGTCTGGGCTCTTAGTGTCCTGGAAACAGTCTTGTCACGTAAAATAATATGGTCCTTCTTAGTGGCCTGGAAACAATCTTGTCACGTAAATAATATGGTCACTCTTAGTGGCTTAGAAACAGTCTTGTAACGTAAACAATATGGTCCCTCTTAGGGCCTGAAAACAGTCTTGTCACGTAAAATAATATGGTCCCTTTTAGTGGCCTGGAAACAGTCTTGTCACGTAAAATAATATGGTCCATCTTAGTGGCCTGGAAACAGTAGCTTGTCACGTAAACAATAACATGGTCTGGAAAGTCTTGTCTTAAAATAATATGGTCACTATGGTCTGGAACAGAGCTCTCTAAACAGTCTTGTCACGTAAATATATGGTCACTCTTAGTGGCCTGGTCACGTAAACAGTCTCTTAGGAACGCTGTCGTAAAATGATATGGTCACTCTTAGTGGCCTGGAAACAGTCTTGTCACGTAAAATAATATGGTTCCTTCTTAGTGGCCTGGAAACAGTCTTGTCACGTAAAACAATATGGTCCTCTTAGTGGCCTGTAAAATGTCTTGTCAAAATAATATGGTTACTCTAACGTAAAATAATATGGTCACTCTTAGTGGCCTGGAAACAGTCTTGTCACGTAAAATGATATGGTCCCTCTTAGTGTCCTGGAAACAGTCTTGTCACGTAAAATAATATGGTCCTCTTAGTGGCCTGGAAATAGTCTTGTCACGTAAAATAATATTGTCCTTCTTAGTGGCCTGGAAACTGTCTTGTCATGTAAATAATATGGTCACTCTTAGTGGCCTGGAAACAGTCTTGTAACGTAAGATAATATGGTCCCTCTTAGTGGCCTGAAAACACTCTTGTCACGTAAATACTATGGTCCTCTTAGTGCCTGGAAACAGTCTTGTCAATGCCTTGTCAATAATATGGTCCCTCTTAGTGGCCTGGAAACAGACTTGTCATGTAAAATAATATGGTCCTTCTTAGTGGCCTGGAAACAGTCTTGTCACGTAAAATTAATATGGTTACTTCTTAGTGGTCTGGAAACAGTCTTGTCACATAAATAATATGGTCGCTCTTAGTGGCCCTGGAAACAGTCTTGTCACGTAAAATAATATGGTTAGCTTCTTAGTGGCCTGGAAACAGTCTTGTCATGTAAAATAATATGGTCCCTCTTAGTGGCCCTTAAACAGTCTTGTCACGTAAAATAATATGGTCCTTCTTAGTGGCCTGTAAACAGTCTCTGTCATGTAAAATAATATGGTCCTCTTAGTGGTCTGTAAACAGTCTTGTCACGTAAAATAATATGGTTAGTCTTAGTGGCCTGGAAACAGTCTTGTCACCTAAAATAATATGGTCCTTCTTAGTGGCCTGGAAACAGTCTTGTCACGTAAAATAATATGGTCCTTCTTAGTGGCCTGTAAACTGTCTTGTCACGTAAAATAATATGGTTACTCTTAGTGGCCTGGAAACAGTTCTGTCATGTAAAATAATATGGTCACTCTTAGTGGCCTGGACACATAACGAACATAATTAGTCATTGTATAAATATGATATCTATTGATATTTTCTGGAAACAGTTTTCATGTTTGTTTGTACCTCTGAGTGGGCGTGTTGTAATGGGTAAACGACATCGTGTCATGTATTATCTTTTTGCTGTCTTTTCGCTCTATTATTTTTGCATTCAAAGACAACGTGATTTTAGGGTTGGTTCAATTTGTCATGTATTATCGTTGATTTGTCTAACGAACATTAAGTAAAAGCTGATTTTTGATATTTTTGTGTTTTATGTTTGATTCCTTTCGTGTTGTAATGTCGTGTAATATATACGTCATTATTTTCCTCAAAATATCAAATGTATAATGTTCTCTGACCAGCATTTTTACTCTCTTGCTTCAAGAAAAACACATTATCCAACTGTTCAAGCAGGTCTATTTCGATTTATACTAAGGATATAGTATGTGGATTTGATACAGTGTGTCCACCTTATACAGTATGTCCACTACTACAGAAAAGTAAAGTAAGTCCCATATAGTTGAGAGTAGGGTAAACAGGAGTAGAGTCCTGATTTGTTTTGGGCATATGACATATTAATGTGGTAGTTTGTCATAGCTTTCCACGACGCTTATACTTTCGGCGAGTCTGAATAAACCTATTTACCGTGACCCAACCTGTCGTTGGTGCGGTGACCCGTCAGAAAACCCTGAACATGTGCTTGTTAAATGTCCATCTCTGAGGAAGTTGAGATTGAGGTGGCTCCCGAAGGAACCCACGCTGGGTACAGCCTCGCGGGGCAGCTACCAAAACTGGCGTCGTTCTGCCAAATTAACATCTGGGATGAGGGACAGGGTGGCGCCAATCAGTGACTGAAACTTTCTGCTGCTAAGGGATCCCGGGGAGCTCGCAGCTTTCACGCGCTTTCGATGATGTGATGTGACAGGAGGGTCATAAACGCAAGTACATCCCCATCATACAGTTAGTCTACTGAATACAGTATACCCACTAAGTAATAAGGGTAGATAACAAAAACCCAAATTTATTTGTACTATCATCCATCAAATTATTGTTCCCGTTGCCTTTGTTCTGAGGACGTGCGTGAATCTAAGTACAAATTACAAACCAAATCATAGTGTTCGACATAAGGGAATTGGTTCAAATCTATGTTTCTCTTCTTTTTCTTCCTATTTCATGTATTATATGGCCATAAAGAATGAAAGGAAGGAATTTATGAATACGAGATGCATGTAGAAACGAAGACAATATAATGCCAAAGAAATGCACGTTTTTTTGGAAACATACGAGTTTTATCTCATCTCGTATTTTGTTACAACGCTTTTCCATGTATAAACTTAAGAAGATGTTTATTTGCGGTATATTATTGTAATAACCCCCCCCCCCAAAAAAAAAAACAACAAAAAAACAGAGACATCTCCAGAGTCTCGTTATTGTCAAATTTGGGTCAACGTATATCCTCAATGAAATTGAGACGCAGGTTTCCATAGCCGGGTGTCAGCAATTTGAGACGTAGAAAAGGTGATGGCCGCCGTTTCAAGGGCTCCATTTGAGGTCAATACGACCCATGCTCGTTATGAAGAAGAAAAAAAAATAGCATGGTGGGTGAATGACTCGAAGAGCAATCGCGTAAGCAAAGTGGCCAATTTCCTTCAAGGCCACTACGGTTCATAGAGCCAGAGCTTATCATGATGCCTTTAGCATGAAACCGAAAAGGTGATATTAATCTCCTCCTGAACAGGTCGTTAGTCTGATGCAAGTTTTTACTCCCAAACTATACGTGCTTGTACCCATTTGCATCTGGGTCGAGCGGAGCAAATGCGTGTTAAGTGAATTTCTCAGCGAACAGAACGTCGGACCTAGCTTTGCTAGGATTCTAACTTTGGATGTCACGATCCCAAGGACGACAACCTAACCACTCGGTCACAGACATCACAAAGAGTAATCAATGAATCACGATATATAATATAAAATTTTATTTGATTCTTATTCTCATGCATCCGTCCATTCTTGTCTTACTTGACCACGTCGCTTCTTTGCTCTGACGTATATAATGTTTTCATCTTCGTTTATATTCTCCTGCTGATTTCCTTCCTTGCCTTCTACAAATAAGACGACAATAACATAAATACCCTTTATTTGATAATTCATGATTGTTTATTATCATAAAGACCAAGACATCGACTACCAAGCAGGGTATAACTAATTAAATTAATCGATAAAGGAGTGTAAAGTACAGATTATGATTATTTTCAGTACTGCTGGATTTTGACCCTTTGGTCTCATGACATAGTACCAAGCTTCTTCTTTTGATAAGGGCAGAACACACGTAGCAAAGTCTCTCTAAATTTAGTACTGGTATTGAAGTAAACAATGATGTTCACACTGGCACACAGGCCCTCTGCTCGTAAGCTGATGAGCCAAAAGATGGTGTAGGCATTTCTGTAGCGCCCACTTCTACTGAATTCTGAGAAAATTATCATTGCGATCTGGGCGATCACGCCTGGGAAATAGCAAAGCACGAATATGATGGCAAGAAGCATGACCGTTGTGGCGGCACGCTTGTCTCTGTCCGACATGGTGGCAGCTCTTGTTGTTGTTGTCTTGGGTTTGATACCCTCTGAGCCGCCCTTTGATTTGTCCTCAGAGTTGTCCGCTGAACAATGGTCTAGACCCGTTGTCTTATGAGTTGTATGACTTGTCACGGCTGAAGTGGTAGTTTTGTGACGCCATTGAGTTTGCTTGAATAAAGTCCACACCAGAATGACTGCGCACACAGCGACTATGACGAAAGTTGAAAATAAAATGAAAATACCAATTCCAATACCAATATTATCGTAAACCAAACTGTTCCTTAAGAAGACAACGCCTAGATAAGTCCTGTTCCTCAAGGGATCTAATTTCCAGTTCAGTCGAGTGGTGCAATAAGAAGGAATGAAAGGGAGGACGTTGATTGAATAAATTCCAACCAAGGAAACGATAAGACGCGTCCTGGTGAAAATAAACTTGACCTTCAGTGGCCTGATGACGGAGAAACATCTTTCTATGGCCAAGTACATAGTGATGACGCTGCTGACTCTGGACAAGTAGGCACGCGGTATAGAAGCTGTGATGGTCACAAGCTCAGTGGGGCTAAAAGACCAGTTAGCACCGCGGACAGAGGGATATAAAGCTGCGGTCTGTAAAGACATGAGAAACAGACCGATGAGATCAGACACAGTCAACGATGTGAGGGAGACGTTGATAGAATCTTTGAAGCCTTGCTTTATAAATACGACAATGTTGGTGAGATTGGCCAGAATCCCGAAAGACATCAAAGGTATGGTGATGGAATTCAGGGCGGAGATGATAACGGTTGTGACGTGTAAGCTGAAGAGTCCAGTTCCACTGCTACAGTGCGTGCCATTTGAAGACTCCAATAGAATACTTGGGAATATGAAGCTGGTGTTGTCTTGAAGCCATTCCATGCTGAATATAATTTCGGATACCTAATCCGTCGGGGAATTTAAAAATTGTCAAAATTAAAAAAAATTGTCAAAAGTCGCTTAGTTGAATCTTCCCTGAAATGAAAAATAAATTATAACATAACTTAAACTTTCTGGGAGACATTTGTTAAAAAAAAACCCAAAACCTACCAACTAAAACAAAATCAAAACGAAGCAATGTATTATTACCTGTTCCGCTTCTCGTTATAACAACCGAGATAAGCAAATCATGATCTGTGGACCGTAACGACATTGAACGAACTGTATTGTTCCGATTCAGATATGACAATCGAAAGTCAGGATCGGTGAACTTGAAAATATGATCCCCATCAACACCTTTACAACAACTAATGTCGCTTACACCAATGTCATATATAAGATAAGATAACATGAGATAAGATGTATCTTTATTGTCCCAAAATACAGGTACATTTGCTTGGGTGGCACATCAGGTTTTATAGTAGAATAAAATACACGTTATATTATAAAAGGGTAATAAAGCATGGTTTACATTACAGTTCAAGAATTTTAAAAAAGCAAAAATCATTATAGCACAGTGGCAATAATTCTATGAACGTTAAAAAGAGAGTCAAATAACCAGAGTGCAGTGGTATTGTGTGGTGTTGGCGATGATGTGGTATTGTGTGGTGTTGGCGATGATATGGTATTGTGTGGTGTTGGCGATGATATGGTATTGTGTGGTGTTGGCGATGATGTGTGGTGTTGGCGATGATATGGTATTGTGTGGTGTTGGCGATGATATGGTATTGTGTGGTGTTGGCGATGATGGTGTGGTATTGTGCGATGTTGGCGATGATGTTGGCGATGATGTGTGGTGTTGGCGATGATATGGTATTGTGTGGTGTTGGCGATGATATGGTATTGTGTGGTGTTGGCGATGATATGGTATTGTGTGGTGTTGGCGATGATATGGTATTGTGTGGTGTTGGCGATGATATGGTATTGTGTGGTGTTGGCGATGATATGGTATTGAGTGGTGTTGGCGAGGATATGGTATTGTGTGGTGTTGGCGATGGTATGGTATTGTGTGGTGTTGGCGATGATATGGTATTGGTTGCGAAGGGAAGAAAAAACGTTTTCTTGAATTTCTCCCTTTGGCATACCAAGTGAATTGGTCTTCTGGAGCGATGTGAAAATTTCATTTGTGATTTTGATAGATGGGTCAAATCGTCACTGATGCTTTCTATTTTACTTGTTGAATCAATCGGTATGTAACTCTTCCATATATGGTATGGCCTGTCCCTTCGATGCCACTTTGCTGTCATTGGTTTTGACTTTGAAATGTCATAACAAGAGCAAAATGTGTACGACTACAGGTCGTGTAACGCAACATAGTTGCTCGTTAAATCTTACTATGGTAGATAGAGAAAAGAAGAAATTTAATAGGACACTGAAACACGTAGGGACACTCATAAATGATGCAGAGCCGGAAAACTTAGAAGATCTGTATGAGCACCCATGCAAGATTAAACTCAGGAATATACTTATAGACAACACACACCCTCTTTTCTCCATACACAAAACAAGTAGTAGATGCGGTCGACTTATACATTTAAAATCCCGCACTGAGATATATTTTAGATATTTTCTTCCAAGCGCCATACGGATGTTTGACGACACCTTACTTTGAAAGCACAATGGCGTTTTACTCACAATGTTTAAGAAATGGAAATGTATGGGTGGTGAATGAATGCTTTATGATGTTAATGAATGTGTATGAAGCTAAACTGATTTGTCTATAATAATTATTTTCTATATATATTGTTCACCGCACTATCTATTTATTCACCTTTGTATCTTTATATATTTCTCCTAAAATCTATACATTTAATGATAAACTTCAGTTAAATTTGTTTTTAATTTAAATGCAATGATGTATTCTTTTATTTTTCAAACTGGAATTGTGATAGCACAAGTATAATTTCCTTTTTAAAGGATCAATCAAGATGATTGAATTAAATGAATTAAATTGGTACATAAACAAAAAGCAGGCAACTTATTTGATTTCTATCCAACAGCAAGGTTCACCACAAAAAACTGACTTTGATCTTAAAGTGCACCCAATGCACTATCCAAGCATGTCTGGAGCGCCGACAGCACAGTGCCCTACTTTTCTTACTTCTCCCACATTCTCCAAATACTAACTACTAATATTATACGACAAATACAAAAAAAAAGGAGAAGAAGGAAATAGAAAGAAGCAAGCAACCCCCTCTCCTATCTATCTACGTATCTATCTATCTATCTATCTATCTATCTATCTATCTATCTATCTATCTATCTATCTATCTATCTATCTATCTATCTACCTATCCATATATCTACCTATCTATCTATCTATCTATCTATCTACCTATCTATCTATCTATATATCTATCTATCTATTTATCTATCAATCTATCTATCTATTTATCTATTTATCTATCCATCTATTTATCTATCTATCTATTTATCTATTTATCCATTTATTCATCTATCTATCTATCCATCTATTATCTACATATCTGTCTATCTATCTATCTATCTATCTATCTATCTATCTATCCATCTATCTATCTATCTATCTATCTATTTATATATCTATGTATCTATGTATCTATCTATATATCTATCTATCTATCTATCTATCTATATATCTATCTATCTATCTATCTATCTATCTATCATCCTATCTATCTATCTATGTATGTATGTATGTATCTATCTATCTATCTATCTATCTATCTATCTATCTATCTATCTATCTATCTATCTATCTATCTATCTATCTATCTATGTATCTATCTATCTATCCATCTATCTGTCTATCTATCTATCTATCTATCTATCTATCTATCTATCTATCTATACATTTATCATATATATATATCCTATCTATCTATCTATCTATCTATCTATCTATCTATCTATCTATCTATCTATCTATCTATCTATCTATCTATCTATCTATTTATCTTTTTATTTATCTATATATCTATATATCTATGTATCTATCTATCCATCCATCCATCTATCTATCTATCTATCTATGTATCTATCTATCTATCTATCTATCTATCTATCTATCTATCTATCTATCTATCTATCTATCTATCTATCTATATATCTATCTATCTATCAATCTATTTATCTTTCTATGTATTTTTCTATCTATATATCTATCAATGTATGTATGTATGTATGTATCTATCTATCTATCTATCTATCTATCGATAAATCTATCTATCTATCCAGCTAGCTCTCTATTCATCCATCTATCTATCTATCTGTCAATCATGTGAACTTGAATAAAAAAAATCTGATCACTTGTTTTTAAAACACCTCTTTGTGACACAGACTCATGCTCTTCGTCTCTATTTAAACGTCTATATGTCTGTCTGATATCTCTGTCTTTATTTAAACGTCTATCTGTCTGTCTGTCTGACATCTCTGTCTCTATTTAAATGTCTATCTATCTGTCTGTCTATATCGCTATCTCTATTCAAACGTCTATCTGTCTGTCTGTCTGATATCTGTCTCTATTTAAACGTCTATCTGTCTGTCTGATATCTCTGTCTCTATTTAAACGTCTATCTGTCTGTCTGATATCTCTGTCTCTATTTAAACGTCTATATGTCTGTCTGATATTTAAATCTCTATTTAAACGTCTATATGTTGGTCTGTCTGACATCTCTGTCTCTATTTAAATGTCTATCTATCTGTCTGTCTGATATCTCTGTCTCTATCTAAACGTCTATCTGTTCGTCTGGCTGATATGTCTGTCTCTATTTAAACGTCTCTGTGTCTGTCTGCTTGATATCTCTGTCTCTATTTGAACGTCTATCTGTCTGTCTGTTTGTCATATCTCTGTCTCTATTTAAACGTCTATCTGTCTGTCTGTCTCTGTCTCTATTGAAACGTCTCTCTCTGTCTCTGACATCTCCGTCTCTATTTAAATGTCTATCTGTCTGTCTGTCTGATATCTCTGTCTCTATTCAAACGTCTATCTGTTTGTCTGTCTGATATCTGTCTCTATTTAAATGTTTATCTATCTGTCTGTCTGATATATCTGTCTCATTTTAATGTCTATCTATCTGTTTGTCTGATATTTCTGTCTCTATTTAAACATCTATCTGTCTGTCTGATATCTCTGTCTCTATTTAAACGTCTCTGTGTCTGTCTGTCTGATATCTCTGTCTCTATTTAAACGTCTATGTGTCTGTCTGTCTGATATCTCTGTCTCTATTTAAATATCTATCTGTCTGTGTGTCTGATATCTCTGTCTCTATTTAAACGTCAATCTGTCTGTCTGATATGTCTGTCTCTATGTAAACATCTATCTGTCCGTCTGTCTGTTATCTCTGTCTCTATTCAAACGTTTATCTGTCTGTCTGTCTGATATCTCTGTCTCTATGTCCGCTTATCTGTTTTTGTCTGTCTTAACCTTTGTGTCTGCTTGTCTGTTTTGACCGCCTCTGTCTATTTGTCTGCTTGGCTGTTTTGTCTTTGTCTGTCTATGTATCTGGTTGTCTGTCCTTTTGTATGTCTCTGCTTGTCTGTTTTCTTTTTTGTTTGTCTGCCTATCTGTTTGTTTAAGTCTGTCGCTGCCTCTCAGTCTGCTTGTCTGTTTTATTTGTCTCTGTCTCTGTGTCTGCTTGTCTATTTTTGTATGTCTCTGTTTCCCTTTGCTCTGATATCTTTGTTTTGTCTCTGCCTTTCTGTCTGCGTGTCTGTTCTTGCTTGTCTTTGTTTCTATGTATACTTGTTTATTTCTTTCCATCTCTACCTCTCTGTCTGTTTTTTCTGTTTTGTCGGTCTCTGTCTCCGTATTTGACTCTGTTCATCTGTTCTTCTAATTGAATGGGTCATTTCAATTGTCAAAGTCATAATTACGTCATTTAGTGAAAAAATCTCGAACACCATGGACTTAGGCACTGTCGGCTTTGGGAATTCCAAGTTTCAAAACGGCTGTAAACGTGATGTATTTTTCATCATATCATTTTCACACTTTTCAGGAAGCATGATTTCCATTTATTTCATAGGAGTATCTCTTTGTCTCGTTTTTGATGAAAATGGACATAGGCTCACTATTGAAATGACCCCTTCAATTCTTCACATTATATTATATTCTCTTCATTTCTCTTCTCCTCTCTGTGTGACCAATTCTCCCCTTTCATATTTACTTGGCTGGTGGAAGAAAATATAAAGAAGATCACATGGAGAAATTCCTTTAGTATCCTTGCTTTGTGGAACTCGGTAGTCAGAGATAGGTATCGGCATTTCAACCAAATGGTCGTGAGTTCAAACTCTACTAAAGGTTGAACAATTTTCTCGAATTAAAAAAAAATACAAGCTACTCACCCCCCCCCGTCCAAGTAGGTAGATCGACACTTAATCCCATCGGAAACTGGCTTTAAAAGGAGGTCCCGTGTGCAGATCACAACATTCTGTACACGTTAAATATCCATTGGCTGTTTACAGGGCAGTTTGGGCAAAATTGAAAAAAATCCAACCAAAAACCCCGAGATCACCATAGTTGTGGATGTGGGTAAATTCAAATCAACTCAAAATCCTTACCCTAGTTGATATTTCGTTGAACCTATGTAGCCTTCGACTGTCTTCAGCTTCCATCACACAGTAAAACTGTAACTCACAGCATGGCGTTGTTGGTACCATGCAATGCAAGGCTTAGAAGAGACAGAGCATCATTTGGGTTTGCTTGTTATTTATTGACTGTAAATGATATGTCCAAAATATGCAGGGGCTCTTTCTTGCTCTCTGTCTCTGTCTATCTGTCTGTCTGTCTCTGTCTGTCTGTCAGTCTCTCTATATCTCTCAGTGTATCTCTGTGTCTCTCTCTGTCCCTCTCTCTCTCTTTGTGTCTCTATGACTCTCTGTCTCTGTCTGTCTCCATCTGTCTGTCTGTCTGTCTGTTTGTCTGTCCCCCTCTCTCTCTCTCTCTCTCTCTCTCTCTCTCTCTCTCTCTCTCTCTCTCTCTCTCTCTCTCTCTCTCTCTCTCTCTCTCTCTCTTTGTCTTACCTCATACACGCACTCTGTGTGATTGATTTTAGGTCGGTTGGAAGATGAAAGAGAAAAATCTCCCCACGATATTTGAGGGAAAAGTGCAGTGGCTTCAAGCACATGAAATAAATCGTCAATGATTATTTGACATTAGCCTCATCCTCGAATATTTATTAACCAACGATCGTGCAAACACTTCAATCATTTGTCTCATAAGTGCACACAGACGACTCTAGCACAGGGTACACATGGAGAGATGTTACAACACAAATTATCAACATTGAGATTCTTTAGGGAAAGCGTTATATCAGAATAGGGCAAGCGTTTTTATTTGTATTAACTACAGCTCTTCTCCTTCTCTACTAAGTGCACACAGCCGATCGGTTTTACATTTTAGGATTTAGATATCTAGGTAATTTATTTGTGCAAATTTGAATTGAATGGACAGGATAAAGACAAAATTGTCGGCGGCAGTTGTTATGGGTAAATTATCTGTGATGATGATGTGTTTCCTATGCGGTTTTCTCGATAAAAGTAGTGATGACGAATTGAAAAGAAAACAAGAATCTAGATGTAAAGAAACCTGTTGTTTAAATATAGTTATCATCTTTAGATGAATACACCTTTCTGTAGGTACTGAATCATCTTATTAAAGCTGCTTTTTGTAAAAGGACTCTCTCTGTCTTTGTCCTTGTCCTTGTCATCGTCTCTCTCTCTCTCTCTCTCTCTCTCTCTCTCTCTCTCTCTCTCTCTCTCTCTCTCTCTCTCTCTCTCTCTCTCTCTCTCTCTCTCTCTCTCTCTCTCTCTCTCTCTCTCTCTCTCTCTCTCTCTCTCTCTCTCTCTCTCTCTCTCTCTCTCTCTCTCTCTCTCTCTCTCTCTCTCCTCTCCCTCTATCTGTCACACACTCTCTCTCTCTCTCTCTCTCTCTCTGTCTCTCTGTCTCTCTCTCTCTCTCTCTCTCCTTTCTCTCTCTCTCTCTTTCTCTCTCTCTCTCTCTCTCTCTCTCTCTCTGTCTCACTATCTCTCTCTCTCTCTCTCTCTCTCTCTCTCTCTCTCTCTCTCTCTCTCTCTCTCTCTCCCTCTCTCTCTCTCTCTTTCTCTCTCTCTCTCTCTCTCTCTCTCCCAAATCTGTATATGATATCCTGTTTTCCAATGCAATCTTAGTAAAATGGTATGCTTTAGGTCATATTTTGTATCTTATTTAAAAATATAGATATATTAAATACACAATGTCTTCAACTCTCTAAAGCGTTCTTGTTCTCTCTCTCTCTCTAAGCACTTCTCTCCAGCTCTCTCTCTTTCTAAGAGATAAAACCATTAAGCTGAAACTCTCTCTCTCTCTCTCTCTTGTCTCTCTTATGTTCTCTCTCCCAGTAAATAGCTCTCTCTCTCTCTCTCGTTGGCTCTCTAATCTGACTTGCTGTTTCTTCTCTCTCTCCAAACGTTCTAGTCAATCAAACTTCATCTCTCTACTAGAAATGGGTTTACTTCTAGACAATCTCTCTCTCTCTCTCTCTCTCTCTCTCTCTCTCACACCATGTGTTTCAATTCACAAATAGTTCATGAACTTTGTTGTGTTAACAGCTTCATTTCTCAGTAATAATATGCCCAAATGGGCGGAGATGTATGATATCCTGTTTTCCAATGCAATTATTTGTAATCTTAGTAAAATGGTATGCTTTAGGTCATATTTTGTATCTTATCTAAAAATATAGATATATAAATACACAATGTCTTCAACGATAAGAACTACTAAAGCGTTCTTGTTCAGTTAAATTATAATGGCTAGACATACGAATACACTTGAGGGTATGAAAACAAGCTTTTATATTTAATAATAATAATAGTAATAATAATAATAATACTAAACACTTATAGAGCGTTTAATCCCCTAAAAGAGGCTCCAAGCGCTTAAACGATCTTTCTAAGAGATAAAACCATTAATGAAACTGCAGATAATTTGTTATATTATTATGTAAATGAAATGGTGTAAATTGATACGACTAGGCATGCGCAGATACCAGTCTTGAATTATGTAGATTATATTTTGTAAAAAATATGAGTACATTATGTTCACGACCAAACAATGATCATTATATTGGTTTGAACATCCCAGTAAATAGCTCGTTGAATCGACTCAGGAGGTATACATACATACAGTTAAGATTCCGTGTTTACAGTTTAGGCCTTGTAGTAAGATGGCACGTTTTTTGGTTGGTAACGTTGGCAATTTTCGTCTGCTACAAATAATCTGACATTGCTGTTTCTTCTTAAGTTTCCTTCATGATCTTGGGTCTCAAACGTTCTAGTCAATCA
>JAXRKP010002207.1:20000-40000 GCA_037039925.1 Doris montereyensis | reverse complement strand
AAAAGCCCTGATTTAAAGTAGGTGATCGAGTGAGAATTACTAAGTATAAAAAACACTTTGAGAAAGGATACACTAGTAACTTCACTAAAGAATTTTTTTGTTATTGACAAACTGTTACAAACCAACCCTATTACATATAAAGTCCGTGATTTGCGGGGAGAAGAGATTACCGGTTCCTTTTATGAGAAGAATTAAAAAAACAACAAAGTTTTAGCTAAAAACATAGTTTATTTATTTACAAAAATAGAGGCGGTCTCAACAAGTACAAACCCTATACCGTTTCGGTTGAATACAGTTTGATTGAGCGCATTTCGATTGAATAAAAGAGATGAAATTATAATTCCAGACAAACGGTATGTCCACCTTTGCATAGAGAAAGGAGCCACTTGCATAGAGTAAGTAAACAACGCAAAAATAATAGAGGTGGTCTGTACTAGTACAACCTCTATACTACTAGGCCTGCTGATGCATAAAAGGCATGAAAAGCTACTAGAAAGTTGGAAATTTATAAGCCTACGGCTATTAGATGTAAATATTAAAACAAAAGGACGAGAAAATAAATTATTAATAGCTTATGGGCCAAACGAAGCTGCAACCGAAGAAGAACAATATATTTTCGAGAACGATTTACAAATAGCTACAGAGAATCTTAAACACAAACAGGAATTAATGGTTGTAGCAGATTTAAACACTAGAGTAGTTAACAATTGTAGACACTTCAGGGGGAGTGATAGGTAAAAAAGGAGAGACAACAACTTCTCCAAATGGAGAGAGACTAATAGATTTTTGCCTAAAGAATAACATAAGAATACCAAACATCTTTTTTTCCTAATAAAGATATCCACAAATATACAAGACTAAATGAAGACAGGTGTGAAAGCCAATGATAGACTACATACTAGTTAAAGGCGAAATATGACAATAAGTGACAACTCCACTAATGAAGACAGAACAAACACGTGACGTTTCGGGTATAACCCTTCGTCAGACAACAAACGAGAAATATCTAGAATCTAGATCTAAGTAATACCTCAGATAAGTTGTTTACTCTCTTCCTTATTGCATCGATAAATTTGTAATTTATATATATTGCGCACCTTCAATGTAAATTTTTGCCTTGATTGATACTTTCTTTCATTCATTCTCTATCATTTCTTCTTTCTAGATCCAGTGAGATATAGATCTAGTCTTAAATTTATTCTATTTTTTCGTTCTTGTTTCTTATACTCACACGTCTCTCTCTCCCTTTCTTTCTTCCCTGCCTTTTTTCTTTCTTTCTTTCTCTCTCTTACCTTTTATTACTTACTTATTTTCATATTTTTACTTCATTTTAGATCTTAACCTTACACTCTCGCTCATTCTTCACCCCCCCCTCTGCTACCTTTCTTATCATCACTGTCTTTTTCTTTCGTTCTTTCTCCTTTATGTTTTTCTTCTGACATCACTAAAGTATTACTTAGATCTAGATTCTAGAATTTCTCGTTTGTTGTCTGACGAAGGGTTATACCCGAAACGTCATGTGTTTGTTCTGTCTTCATTAGTGGAGTTGTCACTTATTGTCATATTTCGCTTTTGACTTCACTCCACTAATGAAGACAGAAAATTGTTTAAATATTTTCTACATGGACAGAACACATGTAGAAAAGTTTCTCTAAATTTCGTGCTAGATTTGAAGTAAACGACAACGTATTACATAATAGTTAGCAGCTCCCTTTTTACAGTACATTGGATGCAAGAGTAAACAGAGAAGCAGAAATATTTAGTGATCATCACTTAGTGATTGCCATAATGAGATTACTGACTGAAGAAAACAAACAGAAAAGGAAAGAAAGAAAGCTACTAAACTCAGAATAGAGGAACTAAATAAACCAGTAGTAAAATACGTATACCAATCTAGGATAAAAAGATTTATCAGTCAAAGACAGATGGATCTGAATGATAGCACAATATTCCAAAGTTGTACTGAAGAATTCTGTGGTAGGAAACAAATTAAAGGAGATAGGAAAAGAACATCATGGTGGAATGAGAACGTGAAGACTAAGATCAAAGAAAAGAAAGATGCCTGGAAGAAATACTTGCAAACAAAGAGAACAGAGAATAGAGGAGAGTAGGACAATAAACTGTTTTGTGTGTTGTATATTGCCATTTTGGTTTTTGTTGACAATTCCTAGGTGGTTATATATTGCACTTGCCTTTTGGATTCTCTGGCTGATTTCTTCTCTTAGTTTTCCATCTGAGTTAATCATTACTCCTAAGTAATTGTAGCTTTGAACTTGTTCTAAATTCTCCCTGCTTAATTTAAGATTTTATGTTTTAGCTTCCCTAGTTTCTAGCATTGTTTTGGTTTTCTTTGCATTTACTCTCATTCCTCTTTTATTTAATTCATTATTCATTATGTTGATATTTGACTGGAGGTCCCTTTCTGATTTTCCAAACAGAACTAAATCATCAGCAAATGAAAGCATTGATACATTTACTTATTTGAGCTTCCACATACCTACATTCATTTTATTCATGTTTGAGGATGCCTTTGAGACTAAATCCATAAATGTGATAAACAAAAGAGGACTTAGGAAACAACCCTGTCTTACTCCTCAAGGAATTTTTCTATTATTTGTCTAATTGTAAATATGTGATCTTATACACTTCTTCGTGGTCTAAATCCACGCTGATGCTCTTCAATCTGATCCTCTACTCTTTTCCTTAGTCTCATTTCCAGAATCCTGGCATACGCTTTTCCTGGTACGCTAAGTAGTGATATGCCTCTATA
Source organism: Doris montereyensis (assembly GCA_037039925.1). NCBI lineage: Eukaryota > Metazoa > Mollusca > Gastropoda > Nudibranchia > Dorididae > Doris > Doris montereyensis. The sequence continues at coordinate 37,230 of JAXRKP010002207.1, read as the reverse complement.
GTTTGAGCATTCCATAGTTAATCCTTTCTTGTGTATTGGTACTACAGTTCCCCCTTTCCAGTCGTCTGGCCCCTGTTTGGACTTCCATGCTTTTTGGCATATTGCATTTAGTAGTTTGTCTGCCTCTCTCCCTTGGTTTTTAATCGTTTTCTTTATAAGCTTTGTCTGCTCCTGTGGCTTTTCCTAATTTCACTTTTCTTATAGCTGTTTGAAGTTCTTCCATTGAGATATCTACTTCTTCAGCTGTCTCATCTCCATTACTTGTTATTCTTAATAATTGATCTGTACTCCTTGTTCTATATGTTCTGGAGGGATTATGTAATTGTTGAAAATACGTTCTCCACGTTTCCATGATTTCGCTGTCTCCTTTCATTATTTCTCCTTTGGTGTTCTTAATTTGTCGTATTGGGCATGTTTTGGTCTTTCTCATGCTCTTTATTGCTCCAAAGAAAAGCTTTTGATTTCCTTGATAACTTTCTTGAAGTCTTTGTCCAAATCCTTCCCACTGTTCCTGTTTTGCTTCCCTAACTTCCCCTTTGGCGATAGTTCTTTTACTCACGTAATCTCTCCTATCCTGTGGTCTCTTTGTTTGCAAGTATTTCTTCCAGGCATCTTTCTTTTCTTTGATATTAGTCTTGACATTCTCATTCCACCATGCTGTCCTTTTCCCATCTCCCTTAATTTGTTTCCCACCACAGACCTTTTCAGTACAACAGAGGAGTGTTTCTTTATATATTTGCCAATTTTCTTCTATTGTGCTTTCCTTCAGATCCATATGCCTTTCACTGACAGATCTTTTTATCCTGGATTGGTACATCTGTTTTACTATTGATTTATTTAGTTCTTCTACTTTGAGTTTATTAGCTATCTTCTCTTTCCTTTTCTGTTTGTTTTCTTCAGTTAATAATCTCATTTTGGCTATCACTAAATATTTCAGCTCCTCTGCTTACTCTAGCATCCATTGTACTGTAAAAAAGAGAGCTGCTAACTATTATATAGTCTATGATTGACTTTTCACATCTGTCTTCATCTAGTCTTGTATATTTGTGGATATCTTTATGAGGAAAAATGTGTTAGCTATTTTCATGTTATTCTTAAGGCAAAAATCTATTAGTCTCTCTCCATTTGGAGAAGTTGTTGTCTCTCCTTCTTTACCTATTACTCCTCCTGAAGTGTCTACATTGTTGTATACTCTAGCGTTTAAATCTCCTAAAAACATTAATTCCTATTTGGGTTTGAGATTCTCTGCAGCTATTTGTAAATCATTTTCGAAGATATCTTTTTCTTCTTTGGGGGCATCTTCGTTTGGTCCATGAGCTATTAATAATTTAACTTCTCTTCCGTTTGGTTTAATATTTACCTCTAATAGTCGTGGGCTTACAAATTTCCAACTTTCTAGTAGCATTGCTTGCCTTTTATGCACTAGGAGACCTACTCCTGCTCTAGCTCTATCTTTGACATGTACTCCTGAGAAGATTAAAGTAGGATTTGGTTCTACATTTTCTATTCCTTGTCCTTTTTTCTTTGTTTCTGTAATAGCGAAAATGTCTACTTTGAAATGTTCCATTTCTTCAGCTTATTCTAACTCCTTTCCGTTAATTGCCCTAATATTGCATGTTTCAAAAATCGCAGTCCGTGTTATTTTCCAGAGTCGTCTTTGAAAGTTAAAGCCGGGTATATCATTGTATATATTACTTCGAATCAGGTTGTTTTGGATAAGTAGGGATTATCCCACTGTACCCTAGGTAGATGGTGCGGCTGCCACCTTGAGGCCCCCTACCAAGCCTTGTTTTTTTGTCAGGGTTAACTCCCTTAGCCATTCAAGACCAGCCTGCAAGGCAGCAGGTTGTTATTTTCTGTCAGGGTTAACTCCCTTAGCCGTTGGTCAGTCAATACCGGCCTGCAAGGCAGCAGGAGACTCGTGGAGGGCGGAATCATATACTCCCCGTACCGGTGCTTACCTGTCCACTGCCCGGATGGATTGCGTCAATATGGTAAATATCATATCTTCCTTTTCCTACATGGACAGAACACATGTAGAAAAGTTTCTCTAAATTTCGTGCTAGATTTGAAGTAAACGACAATGTTGGCGCTAGAACACACTCCTTCCGCCCTTAGACTGATGATCCAGAAGACGTTATAAGCATTTCTGTAAAGGCCACTTCTACTGAATTCCGAGAATGATAACATGGCAGTCTGACACAAAACACCAGGGAAATAGCAAAAGACGAACATGAAGGCCAGCAGCATGACCGTTGTAGCAGCACGTTTGTCTTTATTGGATGAAACACCTTCAGCCTTTTTTGGTGACTTTTTTGGATGAAATACCTTCAGAATTCTTGGTGTTATTACTTTTGAGGAATCTTTTGGCTTGGCGTTGTCAGGGTCATGTTTCTGTCTCTATCTTCGGCTTTGACGTGGGAGTAGACGTAGAATAAGCACTGCTGCGCCATTGCCATTGTTTGGATAAAGTCCATACGAGAATGACGGCACAGCTTGCAACTATTATGAAGGTAGAATATAGACTAATAAGACCAAAAGCCATTCCTATGTCATCGGCAAGCTGTCTATTCTCCAAGAACGAAAGTCCCAGATAAGTTCTGTTTCTCCGAGGATCCCAATTCCACCGCAAACGATTTGTGTAAAAAGCGCCAATGAGGACAAGAGGATTAACGCAAAAGATGGCGACTAAAATGACGAATTGGCGCCTTTTAGTGAAAATAAATTTAACCTGCAGCGGCTTGATGACGGAGACACACCTCTCGATGGCCAGGTACACGGTGATCTGGCTACTGACACGAGAAAGTAAGTGCGAGGTATAGACCCAGTGACAACTAGCACTTCATTTGGTCTCCATGCCCAGTTCAAGGTCTGGAACGCAGGGAAAAATGTCGTCGACTGCCATGCCATCAGCACCAGACTTGCCAGGTCGGACACAGTCAGTGACGTCAGCGTGATGTTAATGGATTCTCTGTAACCTTGCTTTTGGAATACAACCAGGTTGATGACGTTTGCCACAATGCCCATTGCCAATAAAGGAATGCTGATAACAGTCAGAGCAAAAAGGATATTACTTGCTACAATTGTGCTGATCAGACCATATTTCAAACGCGTGTCGTTCAAAGTATCAAAGTGCACAAGGAGAAATGGGTCACTGAAGTTGCTTTTTGCCTCGCCCATGTTGCCCCCTTAAGGATGATTGGTCATTAATCTGCAAGGATCAAAGAGTGAAATAATGAAAAGGAGAAATTAAAGAAAATTATAGAATTATCCGGCTAGAAAACACCTTATGATATAATGCAACCCTCTGAAAATAATGTACAGTCATTGCATTATGAAATGAATTGATAATTAAGTCAATAAAACGCATGAATTTTATTTTCTTAATGTTTGTTTTGCAAAGGAAGAGCTTGTTTCCAGATTGGGACATAAGTTAAAACTGCACAATGAAGGAGATATTTTGCGCTGAAAGTTTTAATTGACTACAAAACTCCAAAACAAATGGGATATACAATTAAATGGCATACCAGCTGTTGACAAAATTCATTCAACTAGATTTATTGCCAAACAATAACTTGATGTAATATCCAAATTTGTCAAAATTGTGCGCCGTGTCTTTCTTGAAAATAAGTTCGTCAACATTCAAATGTTTAATTAAAATTTGTAATCTCAAAGTTAGACACTGACGGTTTAGAGAATGACAACAAAAAATCTTTAGACAACAAGAGGGGTGAGAGATGACACGTTTCATCCATGCCATTCAACAACACACGACATTTTGGGCATTGTTTCTATTCCCACTATCTTTTATAGTGGCAACCCAATTTTTTTTGCCCAAGGGAAACAATCTCGGAATTCCTGAAGTGGGGCTCAAACCGAGTACCTGCAATGCCTCTTAACCACTCGGCCATCGCGTCCCCAAAACATCATCAACATGGAAATACAACCAGTGAGTAATGGGCATGTCCAATGTAATGAATAAAAACATGAATTAATATTGATGATCCGTAGGAACAAAGACAAGACGAATACAAAAGAATAGACAGATGAACATTTTTGGGCATTAATAGATTTGGATCTGCGACCTCCGCGTCGGCTCGTCGTTGCATCGCCATGAAGGGTTTGTTTCTATCTATTCCAGTGTAATTATCTCGTCTTTGTTCCTAGAGGGCTACAATATATCACATGGCATGCCATTATTCATCACTTCTAAATGGAAGCAGCTCAACTGGAGGGGACTTGAATATTTCTATGATATCTACGCTCAGCAAAAGACAAAAGGTATAATTGCTATCTCAATGCAATAACCAGATTGAAATCAATCCGCATCAAACAGTTATAATCATTATTTGATTGATATGAAACACAATATTAATTAATTGCGGATTGTAGCAATTTGATTTTGGCTTATTCTATTCTGTGAATTTCAACTACTGCAAACTCAAAACCAAAAGAGTTCCCAAGTTTTTGTTTCAAAGACGTATGATATAAAGTCCTACATTTGTATCTTTAAACTAGTGCTATTTCAAAACCATGAAAATTACCATATTTGTGTAATAATAGACTTGTGAATGTCTGAATAACTGTTAGCTCAAAAGTAAAAGAATTACCATGTCTTTGTATTAATGAATGTTTGAATGTCTGTACATGAAACCAAAAAAACACACCATGTTCAGTATTAATAGACCTCTGAATGTCTAACAACAGACATTGCAAAACCAAAACAATCAATATGACTTTGTGTAAAAATATGTGTGAATGTCTAAAAATTATTGTGATCTAAACATGCCAATAATTGCCATGTCTCTTTACTTCCATAAACTTGCCAATGTCAAAAAACATCTCAAAACTAAAAGAATTACCATGTCTTTGTATTGAAATACTTGTGAATGTCTGAAAAACCGTTCTCTAACAACCACACGCATTTTTGGGGATTTGAATTGACATAGTCGTATCACTATTGGATTTCAATTGACATAGACGTATCCCTATTGGATTTCAATTGACATAGTCGTATCACTATTGATTTCAATTGACATAGACGTATCACTATTGGATTTGAATTGACATAGATGTATCATCATTGGATTTAAATTGACATAGTCGTATCACCACTGGATTTCAATTGACATAGATGTATCACCATTGGATTTGAATTCACATAGACGTATCACCATTGGTTTGAATTGACATAGAAGTATCACCATTGGATTTGAATTGACATACACGGATCACTATTGGATTTGAATTGACATACACGTATCCCTATTGGATTGGATTTGACATACACGTATCACTATTGGATTTGAATTGACATACACGTATCACCATTGGGTTGAATTGACATATACGTATCACTATTGGATTTGCATTGACATACACGTATCGCCATTGGATTTGAATTGACATACACGTATGACCATTGGCTTTGAATTGACATAGACGTATCATCATTGGATTTGAATTGACATGCACGTGTCAACGTTGGATTTGAATTGACATAGATGTATCACCATTGGATTTGAATTGACATGCACGTGTCAACGTTGGATTTGAATTGACATAGATGTATCACCATTGGATTTGAATTGACATCGATGTATCACCATTGGATTTGAATTGACATAGACGTATCACCATTGAATTTGAATTGACATAGATGTATCACCATTGGGTTTGAATTGACATAGATGTATGACCATTGGATTTGAATTGACTTAGATGCATCACCACTGGATTTGAATTGACATAGATGTATCACCATTGGATTTAAATTGACATCGATGTATCACCATTGGATTTGAATTGACATAGATGTATCACCATTGGATTTGAATTAACATAAAGGTATCACCATTAGATTTGAATGACATAAATGTATCACCATTGGATTTAAATTGACATCGATGTATCACCATTGGATTTGAATTGACATAGATGTATCACCATTGGATTTGAATTAACATAAAGGTATCACCATTGGATTTGAATGACATAGATGTATCACCATTGGATTTGAATTAACATAAAGGTATCACCATTGGATTTGAATTGACATAGATGTATCACCATTGGATTTGAATTGACATAGACGTATCACCATTAGATTTGAATTGACATAGACGTATCGCCATTTAATGTGAATTGACATACACGTATGATCATTGGATTTGAATTGACATACACATATCACCATTAAACTTTTTAAGTCTAAGATGTCAAAGTTTTCTTGGTTTTCAATTCTGATGTCATAGGTTTTTGTTGGTTTGTTTTCTATTTCCGTTTATCATGTTCTTTATATAACCTGTATGGACCTTTGTGAATGATCGTTGAGCTTTTTCTTTTTATTTCTTTATATTTTCTTCTGGCTCTTTCAGAGTTACAGTTTCTCATTTTGTTGAACCATTTTTGAGAGCTAAAAGTTTAGTTTTTAGTTTTCGTTGTTGACCTGGGTAGTTTGAAATTGTCTGAGGTATAATATTATTTTGTTGGTTCATTTCGTGATCAAGAGTTTCTCTTTGATGCTCGTGCACGTTTTATTTACATCAGAGTTAAGGTTATATCTTTAAAAATAATATTTTTGAAGCACTGACTTAATTTTCTTTTCTCATATTGATCAAATGTTTTTCTTAGACTGTATTTCATATTCTTTTGGTTAAGAATTTTTAGAAGTTTAGGTCTAGAATTATAAATCTGAGGTGCTGATATTGAAATTGTTGGGTTGTTATGTTGTGTTGTGTCAGAACCAAATCAATAACCATGCCATTGTATTAATAAACTTGTGAATGTCTGAAAAGCTGTTATTTAATCATCAAAAGAATAATAATGTCATTGTATTAATAAAGTCGTAAAATGTCTGAAAAGTTTTATTGAAAAACCAAAATAATAATCATGTCATTGTATTGCTAAACTTGTGAATGTCTAAAAAAGTTATTATTTAAAAACCAAATGAATTTGTAAATGCCTGAAAAGTTATTATTTAAAACCAAAAGAATAACTATGTCATTGTATTGATAAACTTGTGACTGTCTGGAAAATAATAATTTCAGAACCAAAAGTACTTTCATGTCTTTGTATTAACATTATAAGCAGATGGCATAAAACTAAGATATAAATACATCAACCGAGATGGTTTGGATATGTAAACAGAATGAATAGCAATAGCTATATCAGTATATAGTGCTAAAATCCAAGGTAAAAGAACCAAAAGGCAGACTTCGGAGAAAGTGGGATGAAGACATAAATGAGGTATTAAAGCAAAGAAATTCTTTTTTAGAAGGAAACAGAAAATTACATTTCAGGACAGCCTGGAGAAAGATAATCTCGGGCGTCTGAACCCATAAATCAGAAGGTAGAATCGGAATAGATAAAGAAAGAAAGAAAGAAAGAATATATAAAAAAAAACAGAGGAATTTTGTCGTCTTAGTATTTAAATGCAATTTGTAATAATGGGAAATACTGTTATCTCAAAACCAGAGGAAATTTCGTCGTTTTTGTATTTAAAAGCACCTGGCAAATATGTGAATATGTGACAAACTGTTCAAAACTAAAGCACAGTGTAGTGTTTGCATTAAAAGCAATTTGTGGATATGTGAAATATTTTTATCTCAAAACTAAAAAGTTTCTAGTTGTCATAAAACCAAGTTGGTTTGTAATATTTATATTAAAAAGAAATATGTAAGTGACTGAAATACCGTTGTTTTAAAAACCAAGCAGGTTTCTAGTCTTTGTATTAAAAATAATCACGTGAGTGTCAGAAATATCGTTGTCCTAAAATCATAAAAAATTATAATTTTTGAATTAAAAAGAAACAAGTGAGTGTCGGAAACGTTGTCACAAATCCAAGGAGATACGTAGTCTTTGTATTACAAAGAAACATATGAGTGTCTTAAGTACCATTGTGACAAATTCAAGGAGATATGTAGTCTTTGTATTAAAAAGAAACATATGAGTGTCGTAAGTACCATTGTCACAAATCCAAGGAGATATGTAGTCTTTGTATTAAAAAGAAACATATGAGTGTCGTAAGTACCATTTTCATAAATCCAAGGAGATATGTAGTCTTTGTATTAAAAAGAAACATATGAGTGTCGTAAGTACCATTGTCACAAATCCAAGGAGATACGTAGTCTTTGTATTAAAAAGAAACATATGAGTGTCGTAAGTACCATTGTCATAAATCCAAGAGTATGTCTTTGTATTAAAAAGAAACATATGAGTGTCGTAAGTACCATTGTCACAAATCCAAGGAGATATGTAGTCTTTGTATTAAAAAGAAACATATGAGTGTCGTAAGTACCATTGTCACAAATCCAAGGAGATATGTAGTCTTTGTATTAAAAAGAAACATATGAGTGTCGTAAGTACCATTGTCACAAATCCAAGGAGATATGTAGTCTTTGTATTAAAAAGAAACATATGAGTGTCGTAAGTACCATTGTCACAAATCCAAGGAGATATGTAGTCTTTGTTTTAAAAAGAAACATATGAGTGTCTTAAGTACCATTGTGACAAATCCAAGGAGATATGTAGTCTTTGTATTAAAAAGAAACATATGAGTGTCGTAAGTACCATTGTCACAAATCCAAGGAGATATGTAGTCTTTGTATTAAAAGAAACATATGAGTGTCGTAAGTACCATTGTCACAAATCCAAGGAGATATGTAGTCTTTGTATTAAAAAGAAACATATGAGTGTCTTAAGTACCGTTGTGACAAATCCAAGGAGGTATGTAGTCTTTGTATTAAAAAGAAACATATGAGTGTCTTAAATACCATTGTGACAAACCCAAGGAGGTATGTAGTCTTTGTATTAAAAAGAAACATATGAGTGTCTTAAGTACCATTGTGACAAATCCAAGGAGATTTGTAGTCTTTGTATTAAAAAGAAACATATGAGTGTCTTAAGTACCCATTGTGACAAATCCAAGGAGATATGTAGTCTTTGTTTTAAAAAGAAACATATGAGTGTCTTAAGTACAAATCAAGGAGATTGTGACAAAAAGAAACAAGTGTCTTAGATATTGTAGTCTTTGTATTTTGTAAAAAAGAAACATATGAGTGTCTTAAGTACCATTGTGACAAATCCAAGGAGATATGTAGTCTTTGTATTAAAAAGAAACATATGAGTGTCTTAAGTACCATTGTGACAAATCCAAGGAGATATGTAGTCTCTTGTATTAAAAAGAAACATATGAGTGTCTTAAGTACCATTGTGACAAATCCAAGGAGATATGTAGTCTTTGTATTAAAAAGAAACATATGAGTGTCTTAAGTACCATTGTGACAAATCCAAGGAGATATGTAGTCTTTGTATTAAAAAACATATGAAACATATTGAGGAGATATGTAGTCTTTGTCTTAAGTACCATTGTGACAAATCCAAGTAGTCTTTGTATTAAAAAGAAACATATGAGTGTCTTAAATACCATTGTGACAAACCCAAGGAGGTATGTAGTCTTTGTATTAAAAAGAAACATATGAGTGTCTTAAGTACCATTGTGACAAACCCAGGAGCTTTGTAGTCTTTGTATTAAACAGAAACATGTGGTTACCTGAAATAAAGTTGGTTTGTAGTCTTTGTATTAAAAACAGCTTTTGAGTGTCTGAAATACTGTTGTCTCAAAACCGAAGGATTTACTGTAGTCTTTGTATAAAAAAAACAACTTGTGAGTGTTTGAAATTGTGCGGTTTCTAAACCGGAGGATTTATGTGGTCTCTGTATAAAAAAACAACTTGTGAGTGTTTGAAATTGTGCGGTTTCTAAACCGGAGGATTTATGTCGTCTCTGTATAAAAAACAACTTGTGAGTGTTTGAAATTGTACGGTTTCTAAACCAAAGGATTTACTGTAGTCTTTGTATAAAAAAACAACTTGTGAGTGTTTGAAATACTGTTGTCTCAAAACCAAAGGATTTACTGTAGTCTCTGTATAAAACAACTTGTGAGTGTTTGAAATACTGTTGTCTCAAAACCAACGAGTTTTGTAGTCTTTTTACGAAAAACAGCTTGTGAGTGTCTAAAATACCCTTGTCATCTTTGTATTAAAAACAACTTGTAAATGTGTGAAATACCATTGTTATCTTTGTATAGAAACCAACTTTAGAGTGAGGAAAATACAATTGTTATTTTTGTATAAAAACCAACTTTAGAGTGTAAAATACCAGTGTTATCTTTGTAGAAAAAACCAACTTTAGAGTGTGAAATACGATTGTTATCTTTGCACAGAAATAACAACTTGTGAGTGTTTGAAATACCGTTGTCTCGAAACCAAAGGACTTGTGTCGTCTTTGTATAAAAACTTTAGAGTGTGTGAAACACTGTTATCTCAAAAAGAAAGAAGTTTTGTCTTGTTTATATTAAAACTGTTTTGTGAATATCGGAAATAATGTAGTCTTGAAACCAAATATATTACCGTGTGCAGCTTGCAAACGCTTTCTTTTCACCAAGGGCTGAGACTGAAGTCAGATGGAAGTTGTATACCATCGTGTGAAGGCTATGGCTTTGTTAATAAATAAAACTTGGTTAGTATTTTATGAAATTGAGATGAGTTGTTGCTATCGTTTGATTATATGATCAATCATAGTAAGTTGCAATATCATGTCAAATCGATTCAGCCATTTCTGAAGACAACGATGTATAAGAAACCAATTGTATTTGGTAAACTGATTTGAGGGGAAGTTGTTACGATAATTATACCTGCTACTTCAAATATTGACGGTGAAACTGCGCAAATCAAAAGTTATTAAAATATCAATGTTTAATGTAGAGTAGAAATAATCGATGTGACCCAGTTTTGTTGGGATATGAGTAAGTATCCTCCAATTTCTGTATAATTTGATTCAACCAATTATTATAATATTAAGAGGCTACACAGAAAAAAGAAGAAAAAGAAGGAGATGAAAAAGAAGAGGAAGAAGAAGAAGACGAAGAAGAGGAAGCACAGGAATTGAAGGGAGGCGCGAATTGTCTTCTCAAACAATAATTGTCCAATTTCGTCAGTATCGTAGACTTAACCATCATCCTGTTTGCCAGATTGTCGTAAATTGATAACGAGACCATATAACGTATTTGATTTTCTTTCTACTCTGAAGCAATGAGTGTTTCAGAGCCTTGCCAAACGACACGCAGTGTTAGCTGTAGATATTGAGCAACTCCGACGGAAGACTGGTTGATTTATTCTATTTGCCTCCTCTAGCCACAAATTTGACGCTGTGTTTTGAAATGTTTTTAATTTGATTTTACCCACATCCACAACTAATGTGATCTCGGAGGTTTTAATAGGATATTTAATATTTGCCCGACTGCCATGTAAACAGCCAATAAATCTTTGACGTGCAAATAGTGTTATAATCTGCACTCGGTACCTCCTTTTTTATCGTCTGTCTCCGATTTGTCAAATCCTACAAGTAAACATGCAATCGTTTTCCCCTCTTTGAAGATTTTGATTAAACTACAGCCTTAACATTTAAGGCATCTTGAATCTGAAGGGAGCTTTTCTGTAAATTTGCGTCTTCGATTGAAGTTTCCAGGGTTTGAACAACAGCCTTGCAATATATGGGTTTTGACTTACTATAAATACGTTACGATTATGTTTTCTTCAAGATGGAAGTGAATGAAATGACATTAAATTAAATGATGTTTGTGGAACGTAGTTAGCTCGGTTGGTAGCAAGCATTCTTTTCATGGCGAGGTGTTGCGTGCTGACGTAAAGGTCATGGGTACAATCCCCATGGTGGCCAAGATTTTCTTCTGTCTATTCCATATATTTGTGCCGTCGTTGTTCCTATGTGGTTTTAATATTATTTAATGTGATTTCCTTCACTTTCGACATGTCTCTTGCCTCACTGCTTGTCTTCAAAATGGAACCAAAGATACAAAAAGATACACCAAAGAACAAACAGCATAGAAGGCGGAGTTGAACAAAATTTCTGTGTGGACCGACTGCACTGAGGAGCGAGACAGTCACAATGGTAGACAACTGTGAGAAATAACGGAATTGCTAGTCACACAGAGTTACAGCCACGATAGAGGTAAAAAAAACCCATCGATTCAAGACGTGAGAAAAGAAGAGGCCACAGACTCAGGTCAACAGACACATGGTAACCATGCTTGGTATTATGGTAAGTAAAGTAAAGTAAGTCCCATACAGGGATTTGAGCATGGGGTAATCAGGAGTAGAGTCTTGATTGGCATAGTGTGGGATCTTGTCATTGCTTTCCACGCTGCCTTTACTTTCGCCGAATCTGAATAAATCTAGCCTTACATTACGCTGCTTGATCCACAGGAGGGCCAGAAAACTGTACCTGGACGGGGAATCAAACTCGAGCGTCCTGTGCTGTAGACAGACTCTCTACCGACTGAGCTACCAGCGCCTCTGGTATTTTGGTACATCAATCAAATTATATCAATAATGTTTTGGGGTGTTTGTCTTTTTGCTCTGTTCGTAACTTTGTCTTTCCTTTCCGTTTGTGTGTGTGTGTGTGCGTGGTTTGTGTCGTGTTTTTTAAAATTTACTGCTTAAATAAATTGAATTCCTACCAAAGGCCTATTTAGAAATACCACTACAACTACTTTGAATAATATGTAAATGAGTGAAAGATTAGAGGGAGAGCAAGTGTGGCTGGGCATCCATTCTTTCCTCCGATTAAATTGACCACCCAGGCGCAACAGTGACATCAACTACATCAGCTCTTACAGGGTCGTCAATATTGACGTAATAATAATAATTCATCCTTCCTCGTGGTGTTTGGGCAGCACATAAGGCCGACACAGTAGATCGCCATTGAACACGATCAGATACCAATTTTGTCATCTGCCCCCACGTCCATCCCTGGGTCTTCATCTCTTTTCGATGCTTCTCCTCCAGGTTTCTTGCAGGCAACCTTTCTTCCTTGCTCACTGAGGCGTCCATTTGAGGGCCATTTTAGGGATGGTATCAACATTCATCCTAAGGATATGACCAGTCCACTTCCATTTTCTCCTCTTCACAATCTGGGATATTGACTCCAGTGATGTTCTTTCTTGAAGGTCGTTGTTTAATATCGTGTTTGGTGAACATATTTTGAGGATCTTTCTGAGACATTTGTTTTGAAAGGTGTCCAGCTTTCTGCAGACGTTATTTGTTGTTTTACAAGATTCAGCACAACAAAGAAGGACAGCTAGAATATTAGATTTGTAGAATCTGAGTTCTGTTTTAATTGAGATTTTTCTTGAATTCCAAATATTTTTCAGTGATCCAAATACTTTTCTTGCTCTTGTTAATCTTTCTGTGTTCTCATCTTCAAAGTTTCCATTTTGAGTAATTTTACTTCCGAGATATGAAAGCTTGTGTATCTTCAATCTCCTTATTTCCACGTTTCACCGGTTGTTTCGATGTGTTGTTCATCCTCACCATTTTTGTTTTTCTAATATTTATGTGCAGCCTCAGTTTTTGTGTATTGTTATCACCTTGTTGTGTTTTTGGGTTGTATATTTGTGATGTTCTGTGACAGGAGTACAACATCATCAGCAAAATCAGGGTCATCTAATATTTCACTGAATGTCCACCTTTCATGTCTGCAGCTAGACCTTCACATCCTATTATATGTTCTTTTGATTATTAACTCTTCAAACTTTGGCGTTTAAATCACCAAGAACAATAAGTAGATCATGTTTTGAGGTATTTTGTACTGTGCTGTTAAGTCTTTCATAAAACCGTTCTTTCTCCTCCTCACTTTTGTCTTCTTGTGGGGCGTAACACACAATGATGGTCATCTTTGCGTATTTAGAATCAAATCTAGCTTTCATTAAACTTTCACCCATGGGTTCCCATGCCAACAAAGTCGTTTTTGCAGTTTTTGATAGTATCAGGGCAACTCCATTCATATTTTGATTGCCTTCTCTTCCTGACTAGATGATTGTATGGCCAGTAGCGAGATCACTTTTGCCCTTCTCCATCGTGATTCGCATATAGACAGGATATCTATTTTATATTTGTCCATTTCATTTATTGTCTGCGCAAATTTTCCTGTCTGATAAAGTGTGCGCACGTTCCATGCGCCCACCAAAATTGATTATTTTGGATTCAGAAGACTTGACATAGTTTGGTTGCTGGCTTTCTTTCGGCTTTGGCCCTCACCCATCATTGGTACAGTGTTCTGGATCGCCAGTCCAGTCTGGTTCTGTTGAGCTGCGGGTCCAGAACTCTGTGTGTCAGTCTTTCCTTCACCTGTATTCTTATATTGTAATCCATGGTCGGTTTCTGTAACTTTTTTTTTACAAGATAGGGGCGTTAGCCCTATGCCAACCCCCCTCCCCCCCCTGAAGGACTATGACTTATTTTGGAGATTCAATCCTAGACAGGTGGCTTTCCCAAAGCCATGAGCACTGTTTGCCCATAGTTTGAAAACGGAGTTTTCCTTCTCCTGGACAAACTACCTTTCCAGGTTAACGGGGGGGGGGGGAGGTTATAAAGGCGCCTCGATTCGCCTGTTAGCCATCTCACAGGACATGTAGAGCATTTTATAAGGGCTGAGTTCCCACTCTGCAGCCCCACGTCATCTTCACTGGCAAACGCTGGTTTTGCCCGCGACTGTTTATTCGGTATTCGCAGATGATTATATTATCCAGAGGCTGTTCTCCTATCCGCAACCTGGGGATGCGTCTGGTAGGAAATGGTCTCCCCCAAACACCCCACCCCCGCAGAATATTGACGTAAAAAGTATAAATGTTTGAATATTATAGATCGTCGCGATGATATTTTATCATTAACGGTTTACGTGCAGTAGTTTTCTTGGTCGTTTGTGTAGAACGTAGTCCCTTCACCACAGGAATTGAGTCTCACCGTGAATTGAGAGGAGATATTGGTAGTTACTACTACTACTAGTAGTAACTACCAGTATCTCCCTTTGATTCACACATGAGATATTGGTAGTTACTACTACTCCCATTGATTCACACATGAGATATTGGTAGTTACTACTACTACTCCCATTGATTCACACATGAGATATTGGTAGTTACTACTACTACTCCCTTTGATTCATACATGAGATATTGGTAGTTACTACTACTACTCCCATTGATTCACACATGAGATATTGGTAGATTCACACTACTACTCCCTTTGATTCACACATGAGATATTGGTAGTTACTACTACTACTCCCTTTGATTCACACATGAGATATTGGTAGTTACTACTACTCCCATTGATTCACACATGAGATATTGGTAGTTACTACTACTACTCCCTTTGATTCAAACATGAGATATTGGTAGTTACTACTACTACTCCCTTTGATTCACGCATGAGATATTGGTAGTTACTACTATTACTCCCTTTGATTCAAACATGAGATATTGGTAGTTACTATTACTCCCTTTGATTGAAACATGAGATATTGGTAGTTACTATTACTCCCTTTGATTGAAACATGAGATATTGGTAGTTACTATTACTCCCCATTGATTGAAACATCAGATATTGGTAGTTACTATTACTCCCTTTGATTGAAACATGAGATATTGGTAGTTACTATTACTCCCATTGATTCCCACATGAGATATTGGTAGTTACTACTACTACTCCCTTTGATTCACGCATGAGATATTGGTAGTTACTATTACTACTCCCATTGATTGAAACATGAGATATTGGTAGTTACTATTACTCCCTTTGATTCCCACATGAGATATTGGTAGTTACTACTACTCCCATTGATTCAAACATGAGATATTGGTAGTTACTACTACTACTCCTTTGATTCACACATGAGATATTGATTCACTATTACTCCCATGGATTCCCACATGAGATATTGGTAGTTACTACTACTCCCATTGATTCACACATGAGATATTGGTAGTTACTACTACTCCCATTGATTCCTACATGAGATATTGTTAGTTACTACTACTCCCATTGATTCATACATGAGATATTGTTAGTTACTACTACTCCCATTGATTCATACTAGATATTGGTAGTTACTACTACTCCCATTGATTCATACATGAGATATTGTTAGTTACTACTACTCCCATTGATTCATACATGAGATATTGGTAGTTATTACTACTCCCATTGATTCATACATGAGATATTGGTAGTTACTACTTGTTAGTTATTCTCCCATTGATTCCTACATGAGATATTGGTAGTTACTACTACTACTCCCATTGATTCAAACATGAGATATTGGTAGTTATTACTACTCCCATTGATTCATACATGAGATATTGTTAGTTACTACTACTCCCATTGATTCAAACATGAGATATTGGTAGTTACTACTACTACTCCCATTGATTCAAACATGAGATATTGGTAGTTACTACTACTACTCCCATTGATTCATACATGAGATATTGATTGAAACATGAGTTACTACTACTCCCTTTGATTCATGCATGAGATATTGTTTTAGTTACTACTATTACTCCCATTGATTCATACATGAGATATTGTTAGTTGCTACTATTACTCCCATTGATTCACATATGAGATATTGTTAGTTACTACTACTCCCATTGATTCATACATGAGATATTGTTAGTTCTATTACTCCCTTTTGATTCACACATGAGATATTGTTAGTTTACTACTACTCCCATTGATTCACACATGAGATATTGTTAGTTACTACTCCTCCCATTGATTCACACATGAGATATTGTTAGTTACTACTACTCCCATTGATTCATACATGAGATATTGTTAGTTACTACTACTACTCCTTTGATTCATACATGAGATATTGTTAGTTACTACTACTCCCATTGATTCACGCATGAGTTATTTGGTAGTTATTACTACTCCCATTGATTCACATGAGTATTGGAAAATCTCTATCTTTGATTCAGTAAAAATCTTGCTTCACACTATTGAAAGCGGGACAAGCCCCGGCTCCATTTGTCATACCGGCCTTGGAGGAACTTTATGACTGTCTAATGATGTTGAGATGAGGCTAACGACTCAACGTGTAAGTTTTATTTCTTCAAAAGGATGAATATCCAAAGGAATCTTAAAGGGTTTAGTTTGCACCTTAATACCATATATCAGACAGGATTGAGTTATTTCGTTTGTTGAAATAATTGCTTTGTTCTCCAGAAACAGGTGTTCCGGTCCCTGCTCAAACTTTAGGATGGTTGGTCTCTCTAAGCAGAGACTTTGGTTAGCAGATTTGTGAGCAGAATATTTTCAAAAGATTATTACATGCAATAAAGTTCTGTTGCCAATAAGTAAGTATT
>JAXRKP010002207.1:10000-15000 GCA_037039925.1 Doris montereyensis | reverse complement strand
ACCTTACTAAGTGATCAATCGAACTGAAAATTCGTATGGAAATACTCAAAGGCTTGAAGTATGATCCTTCCTTCTATTTAATAATCGTGTAATTATTTAACCAAACTAGCTTTGTTCCCGCCCTGTCTGCAGTCATGATTTTTAATATCTGTGCGAAAGCCGCTCAAACCGTAAACAAATTATCAGCAGTGAACATAGTACGGTTAGAATCTACATTACATTCAGTTTAGATCTAGAATCTACGTCTGATTTGATTTGATTTAAATCAAATCTAGAATCTTGATGATATTTAGCTTAGATCTAGAATCTAGGCTTATGTCTGACTTGATTTGATTTAAATGAAATCTAGAGTCTATATCGAGCTGTAGATCTAGATCTAAACATATATATATAGTATGATGTAGATTCTAGATCTAAATTGAATGTGATATGCATTAAGATTGAGATCCAACTGTAATGTATTCACTTGACTGCTGATTCTAGACTCTGATCTAGACTACTAGATCTGAAAGAGACATGGTGAATCATAGGAAGGAAGTGCAGAAACGTCAATGTTTACCATGGATCACTCATAACACAACTTATCACACACCAAGATCTACATTTCTTAGCAAAGGGGTCGCTATTTTTTCTTAAGAATAATATCAATTATTATGAAGAACAGCAGTACGATTGAATATTAAGCAAGAGAAGAAGAACAAAAGGAAGAAGAAAAAGAAGAAGGATGAAGAAGAAGGACAAAGACAAAGCAGAAGACGATGCAGATGACGAAGAAGACGAATAAAGAAGGCAAAGACGTCGAAAAAAAGACGAGGGCGGCGAGTTAGACGCTGCCGCCGCAGGAGATGCCGAAGAAGAATACGACGACGAAGAAGAAGGAGAAGAAGAAGAAGAAGAAGAAGAAGAAGAAGAAGAAGAAGAAGAAGAAGAAGAAGAAGAAGAAGAAGAAGAAGAAGAAGAAGAAGAGAAGAAGAAGAAGAAGAAGAAGAAGAAGAAGAAGAGGAAGACGATCAAGACCAAGAGGAAAAAGAAGGAGAATAAAATTAGTGAGGAGTTCAGTAGTCGGGCAAATGGTGCGATTTTCAACCCTAGGAATGGGATAAGCTGCAGCAGTTACCCAATCATGCCTCAGATAGGGGCGGGGATGGGGTGGGCAGGTAAAAAGTAAAAGATAGAGGTGGGGAAGTAGAGTGGTTGGGCAGATAGGGGGAGGGGAGTGGGGGGGGGCTCAGTAGTAGTATGTGCCCCGACCACGGACCTCCATACCGAAATTAGATGTAGCCCTAACAAGAAATAATTGTATAGTTATATCATAAGATGAGACAATGATAACACCCCCCTCTCCTCCGCCAAACAAAAAAAAACAACATTAAAATAAAACAAAAATGATGATGAAGAAGATGATGGGGACGAAGGAGAAGAAGATTGATTCCAGTATTGAGTTAAGAAATTCAATTTAAAAATTAAGTTCAGGTCCCACGGTTGTCACCGGTGTTTGTTTTTCTTTCCACAACGTTATACGCTTAGAAAGTGTGCTTCAATCTACTTTTCTCACTTGACTCAGGTGTGAATGAGCAACCAGCTATAGGTAGAGAAAGATCTTGTCAGAGTATTCGAACGAAAAGTCTAACAGGCTTGTGTACTCTTCACTCCTCCGGGAGTTGAGAAGGACTTTGAATGAAATTGCCTGCTGGGAGATAAATGATGTACAGTTTGTGAGCCTGCATTTCGGCGGGGATACGGACTATAAATATATCTTTATCTTTAGGCTACATCCCCAACGAAGATAAAAGAAAAAAGACGATGACAAAGACGACGAAAAAGAGATGATAGTACACATCATAATAGTGTAAAAATGAAAACGACTATGAACAAGATGAAGACAAAGAAGAAGACAAAAATGTGGATATAAATAGTTGAATTAAATGAATTAAAACACGAACAAGATGACAAAAACAACAAGAACAGAAGCTATGATGATAAAACCATGAAGAATATTTATTGGGTTGGCTAACAATTAAATTTACAAAATTCCCAAGAAATTGTAAATACGTTTTTAAAACACAAATAGGAAGAAGATGAACAGGAAGAAGAAAATAGCAAAAGGAGACTTAGAAAACAAATATTAGCAATAATAATCTGTTTTTAAAAAATTAATAGCGTTACATTCTATAATAATATAATTAACGTGCTTTGAAGAAGAAGAAGAAGAAGAAGAAGAAGAAGAAGAAGAAGAAGAAGAAGAAGAAGAAGAAGAAGAAGAAGAAGAAGAAGAAGAAGAAGAAGAAGAAGAAGAAGAAGAAGAAGAAGAAGAAGAAGAAGAAGAAGAAGAAGAAGAAGAAGAAGAAGAAGAAGAAAAGAAGAAGAAGAAGAAGAAGAAGAAGAAGAAGAAGAAGAAGAAGAAGAAGAAGAAGAAGAAGAAGAAGAAGAAGAAGAAGAAGAAGAAGAAGAAGAAGAAGAAGAAGAAGAAGAAGAAGAAGAAGAAGAAGAAGAAGAAGAAGAAGAAGAAGAAGAAGAAGAAGAAGAAGAAGAAGAAGAAGAAGAAGAAGAAGAAGAAGAAGAAGAAGAAGAAGAAGAAGAAGAAGAAGAAGAAGAAGAAGAAGAAGAAGAAGAAGAAGAAGAAGAAGAAGAAGAAGAGGAAGAAAGAAGAAGAAGAAGAAGAAGAAGAAGAAGAAGAAGAAGAAGAAGAAGAAGAAGAAGAAGAAGAAGAAGAAGAAGAAGAAGAAGAAGAAGAAGAAGAAGAAGAAGAAGAAGAAGAAGAAGAAGAAGAGAAGAAGAAGAAGAAGAAGAAGAAGAAGAAGAAGAAGAAGAAGAAGAAGAAGAAGAAGAAGAAGAAGAAGAAGAAGAAGAAGAAGAAGAAGAAGAAGAAGAAGAAGAAGAAGAAGAAGAAGAAGAAGAAGAAGAAGAAGAAGAAGAAGAAGAAGAAGAAGAAGAAGAAGAAGAAGAAGAAGAAGAAGAAGAAGAAGAATCCAAGAAAAAAGAAGAAGAAGGAGGGAAGAAGAATCCAGATGACGCCCCTCCCCCCCATAAGATATTTTTGCCAACCACAATATCAAACAACGATCTTCAAGAAAAGAACATCACTGGAGCTAATATCTCACATTGTGAGCAAGAGAAATGGAAGTGGACTGGTCACATCCTTAGGATGAATGCTGATGCCATTCCTTAAAATAACCCTGACATGGGCCCTTCAGGGAACAAGGAAGAGATGTCGCCTGCTAGACACATGGACGAAAAACCTCGAAAAAGAGATGAAGATCCAGGGACGGACGTGGGGGCAGATGACAAACTTGGCATTGGCATCTGATCGTGTCCAATGGCTATCCACTGTGTCGGCCTTACATGCTTCCCAAGCACCACGAGGATAAATAAATAAAAACTAAAGTAATTCTCTAAACACGTACATCCGGATTTTTCGGTAACACATCTTTTTAGTTGCATTTTCCGCCGTAGAAGGCCACCCCCCCATCTTATATGTGACACATAGAGACATCTGACCAATAGAAAGTATGTTTTTATTCATCTTCTCTAAACATGGCTTTCAATTGGTCACAGGTTTATGAAACTCTAAACACACATGTTAAGACTGATGCGCAGGTGTGTGATCTACGTGGTTAGAGCTTACAAACTTAAGTCTTCTGCTTGTAGTCAGACGGCGTAGATGTGACTTACGCGGTTATAGAACTTGGGCAAACACCCTAGCGTGTGCATGTACGCGGTTATAGAACTTGGGCAAACACCCTAGCGTGTGCATGTATGCGGTTATAGAACTTGGGCGGTTATAGAACTTGGGCGGTTATAGAACTTGGGCGGTTATAGAACTTGGGCAAACACCTAGTTATAGAACTTGGGCAAACACTTATGTACGCGGTTATAGAACTTGGGCAAACACTCTGTACGCGGTTATAGAACTTGGGCAAACACCCTAGCGTGTGCATGTACGCGGTTATAGAACTTGGGCAAACACCCTAGCGTGTGCATGTACGCGGTTATAGAACTTGGGCAAACACCCTAGCGTGTGCATGTACGCGGTTATAGAACTTGGGCAAACACCATGTACGCGGTTATAGAACGTGCGTGTGCATGTACGCGGTTATAGAACTTGGGCAAACACCCTAGCGTGTGCATGTACGCGGTTATAGAACTTGGGCAAACACCTAGCTGTGCATGTACGCGTTATAGTGCATGTACGGTTATAGAACTGGGCAAACACCCTAGCGTGTGCATACGAATAGAACTTGGGCAAACACCCTAGCGTGTGCATGTACACGGTTATAGAACTTGGTTATGTACGCGGTTATAGAACTTGGACGGTTATAGAACTTGGACGGTTATAGAACTTGGACGGTTATAGAACTTGGACGGTTATAGAACTTGGGCAAACACCCTAGCGTGTGCATGTACACGGTTATAGAACTTGGACGGTTATAAACACAAACCTAGCGTGTGCATGTACACGGTTATAGAACTTGGCAAACACCCTAGCGTGTGCATGTACGGGTTATAGAACTTGGCAAACACCCTAGCGTGTGCATGCATAGAACTACACGGTTATAGAACTTGGCGTGTGCAAACACCCTAGCGTGTGCATGTACACGGTTATAGAACTTGGCAAACACCCTAGCGTGTGCATGTACACGGTTATAGAACTTTGGCAAACACCTAGCGTGTGCATGTACACGGTTATAGAACTTGGGCAAACACCCTGTAGCGTGTGCATGTACACGGTTATAGAACTTGGGCAAACACCCTATGTACGCGTGTGCATGTACATGTACGCGGTTATAGAACTTGGCAAAACACCCTAGCGTGTGCATGTATGCGGTTATAGAACTTGGGCAAACACCCTAGCGTGTGCATGTATACGGTTATAGTGTCATTTCCTGAAACTGAGCGATGAGCGAGAAACGTGTTATTGACACATACGTGTTTAGAGCTTTCAAAAATAAGGACTCTATGCACGTACGTAAATTTTTCTGCTCTTATTCAAAATATATTTC
>JAXRKP010002207.1:0-5000 GCA_037039925.1 Doris montereyensis | reverse complement strand
CAGAGCGGGGTATTCACAATACTGCCGTCGTAGCTACATTGTATTGAAAGAACGCCACGTTAATGACGCAGCTACAAGGGTCAGTGCATTGGTCATGGAGTATGGTTGCAATACTCAGTGCTAGAGTCCGCACACAACATGGAAAGAATCGTAAAGTCCGTCACGGCACATCGGTTCTTTCACGGCACATGGGGGGTCAGATCGAGGTATCGATGGATCGATTAATTGATTGGCTGCATGGACCGAGTCTTTGAACCGTGGAACCTTCGCCGCTACTGGTGGCTGTTATGGCTTTGTGATGTGTGTGATGTGTGTGTGTGTGTGTGTGTGCTGTGTGTGTGTTTGGGTATATGATCATGTGTGTAGGTGGGGGTATGGAATTAGTGTGTGTCTGTGTGTGTGTGTGTGTGTGTCTGTCTGGAGTGATTGTATGTGTGTAGGTGAGTGTCTGAATGTAGGCGCGTGTGTGTATCGATGTGTATGTGTGTGTATGTGGGGGGGGGGGGGTTCTGAGTGTAGGTGTGTGTGTGTGTGTAGGTGTTTGTGTGTGTAGGTGATTGTGTGTAGGTGAGTGCCTGAGTGTAGGTGTGTGTGTGTGTGTGTGTGTGTCGATGTGTGTGTCTGTGTCTGTGTGTGATTGTGTGTGTAGGCGAGGTGTCTGGTGGTCTATAATTTATGTAGAGTGTCTACACCAATAGATGTACTGCTGGACTATAGGCAAGCGAGTTGGACTGAAAGTTATGTAAAAGCAGCTTGGCGACCATTAGAATAGGCCAAGCCAAAGGTGGAATGCTGGGAGTGTTCAAATTCTAAGTTAAAATGATAATATAATATTACAAGGGCGCCATAGGCCCTCCTTGACGTTCGGTGCGTTAAGAGCAACAGCAGATCAATGACTCTTCTTGGATTTAACATCATAGGTAGTTGATTTCATGACCTGGTGTACCTTTGTGTGAGTAGAACTTCAAGTGGTTAGTTTTAATTGTTATTTTCGATTCGGATTAAACGGACAATACTTGGCACAAGTGAACCGTTTATTGTTGTCACAGAAGTCACAAAAATATGTGCAGTTAATTTTGTTATTTTGCAGCTGTTATTTTATTCTTTCTCTCAATATTGACAGTGTGTTTAGTTGTTTTTTTATATGTCATGTTTTTTTATCTTAGAGTAATGTTAATGCTTACTTTCAGATATGTATAGCATAGTTGTTTTAAACATGTTATTGCAGTAAAACTAGGAGTGTTGATTCATTAAAGATCATAACTTTGAAATAAAATATCACAACAGGCTGTTTTGTTGTTGTTTGTTTTGAAAGGGCATAACTTTGAGATAAAATATCACAGGCTGTTTTGTTGTTGTTTGTTTTGAAAGGGCATAACTTTGTTGTCGTTCTTCTTATCGTTAATTGTTTTGTGTAATTAAAAAAAAGGAGCAACGCAAATAAAAACAAAACAAAAATATAACTGAGACAGCACTGTTAACACCACTAGCAAAATTATTCTACAACTAATGCTACCAACTACTACTATTACTACATTACCATTACTACTGCTACCCAACTACCACCATTACTACTGCTACCCAACTACTACCATTAGTACTGCTACCGAACTACTACCATTACTACTGCTACCAACTACCACCATTACTACTGCTATCAACTACTACCATTACTACTGCTACCAACTACTACCATTACTACTGCTATCAATTACTACCATTACTACTGCTACCAACTACTACCATTACTATTGCTATCAACTACTACCATTACTACTGCTACCAACTACTACCCATTACTACTACTACTGCTTAGCTGGTCTTCATATTCTCTTTAGTTATTTTTCTTTCTGTTGTTGCTCTTCCTTTTCAATACGGTTGATATTAATTTTCTCGTCTTTCTTATTGTTACCATTCATAGTCTCATTCGTTCTTATCTTCCTTCAGTTATCTTCTTTTCCCTCATCTTCAATTGTTTTTTTTTCTTTATTTTTTTCTTCTCCAACTTTTTCTATTTCTTATCAGTTCTCAAAAAATGATTCTTTCACTACTTCTTTTGTTTTGTCCTCCTGATACACTCATTCCCGTTCTCTTCCTTCATTTTATATCAATGTAATTGTCCTTCTTCAGTCGTCATCTTATTCTTTTCGTTACTCCCCCCCCATCTCTCGCTCTCTCTCCTCTCTCATCTCTCTCTCGTCCTCTCTCCTCTCTCTCTCTCTCGCTCTCTCTTCTCATCTCTCTCCTCTCCTCGTCTCTCTGTCTCTCCTCTCTGTCTCTCCCTCTCTGTCTCTCTTTCTTCCTTCTCTCTTCTCTCTCTCTCTCTCTCTCTCTATCTCTCTCCATCTCTCTCTCTCCTCTCTCTCCTCTCTCTCTTCTCTATTCTCTCTCTCTCTCTCTTCTCTTCGTCTCCTCTCTCTTTCGTCCTCTCTCTCTCTCTCTCTCTCTCTCTCTCTTCTCTCTCCTCTCTCTCTCTTCTCTCTCTCTTCTCTCTCTTCTCTCTCTCTCTCTCTCTCTCTATCTTCTCTCTCTCTCTCTTCTCTCTCTCTCTCTCTCTCTCATCTCTCTCTCTCTCTCTCCTCTCTCTCTCTCTCTCTCTCCCTTCTCCTCTCTCTCTCTCCTCTCTCTCTCTCTCTCTCTCTCTCTAAACTTAACTAATATTATAATAGTATCTATTAATAACTATTACTAATTATCTGTCTAATTCCTCATTATCGCTCCCTCTTTCTCTTTTCATTTCCTCATTCCCTCTTGAATGGCTATGGTTGGGGTGTATGATGGTTGTGGTGATGGTGGTTCTAGTGATGATGGTCGTGGTGACAATGGTTGCGGTGATGATTGTTGTGGTGATTATGTTTGTGGTGATAATGGTGAGTGGTGATAATGGTTGTGGTGATGATGGTTGTGGTGATGATGGTTGTGGTGATGATGGTTGTGGTGATAATGGTTGTGGTGTGATGGTGGTTGTGGTGATTAATGATTGTGTGTGATGATGGTTGTGGATGATAATGATTGTGGTGATGATGGTTGTGATGATAATGCTTGTGGTGATGATGGTTGTGGTGATGATGATTGTGGTGATAATGATTGTGTTGGTGATGATGGTTGTGGTGATGATGGTTGTGGTGAGGATGGTTGTGGTGATGATGATTGTGGTGATGATGATTGTGGTGATGATGGTTGTGGTGATGATGGTTGTGGTGATGATGGTGGTGGTGATGGTGGGTCTAGTGATGATGGTCGTGATGATAATGGTTGTGGTTATGATGGTTGTGGTGATTATGGGTGGTTGGTGATTGATGGTTGTGGTGGAGATGGTTGTTGGATGATAATGGTTGTGATAATGTGATGGTGTGGTTGATGATGGATGTGGTGATAAGGATGGGTGATAATGGTTGTGGTGGATGATGGTTGTGGTGATGATGGTTGTGATGATGGATGGGTTGGGTGATGGTGGTTGTGGTTGATTATGTTTGTGGTGATGATTGTTGTGGTGATTCTGTTTGTGGTGATATGGTGGTGGGTGATAATGGTGTGGATGATGGTTGTGGTGATGATGGTTGTGGTGATAAAGTGTGGTGATGATGGTTGTGGTGATGGTGGTTCTAGTGATTGAGATGGTCGTGGGTGATAATGGTTGCGGTGATGATGGTTGTGGTGATGATGGTTGTGGTGATAATGAGTGTGGTGATGGTCGGTTGTGGTTGAAGTTGTGGTGGTAATGGGTTGATGGTGAGATGGATGGTTGGTGGTGGTTGATGATGGTTGGTGATAAGTGATATGTAGTTGGTGAGAATGGTTGTGGTGGATGATGGGCTGTGTTGGATAATGGTTGTGGTGATGAAGGATTGAGGTGATGGATGGTTGTGTCGTGATGGATGGTTGTGGTGATAAGGATGGTGGTGGTAATGATTGTGGTGATAGTGAATCTGTGGTGGATGGATGGGTTGTGGTGTGTGATGGATTGGGGTGATGATGGTGGTGTGGTGATGGATGGGTCTAGTGAATGTATGGTCGTGATGGATAATGGTTGTGGTGATGGTTGGTGTGGTGATGGATGGTTGTGGTGATTATGGTTGGTTGGATGAAGATGGTTGGTTGGTTGGATGGGATGGTTGTGGTGGTAATGGTTAGTGAGTGGATGGTTGGTTGGTGGGATGGATGGTTGGTTGTGGTGATGGATGGTTGGTTGGTCTATGGATGGTGGTAGGTGATGGATGGTGTGGTGATGGATGGTTGGTGGTTGGATGGTTGTGTGGTGATGGTTGGTGATGATGTGGTGGTGATGGTGGGTGATGGTTGTGGTGATGATGGTGTGGTGATGATGGTTGTTGGATGATGGTTGTTGGTGATGATGGTGTGGTGATGGATGGTGGTGGTTGATGGTGGTGATGGTTGATGGTGGTGATGGTGATTGTGGTGATGATGGTGGTGTGATGGTGGTATGATGGTGGTGTTGATGGTGGTGTGGTTGTGATGGTGTTGGTGGATGATTGTGGTGGTGATGGATGGTTGTGGTTGATGGTTGTGGTGATGATGGTGGTGGTGATGATTGGTGGTGGTTGGTTGATGGTGGATGGTGATGTGATGATGGTTGGTGATTGATGATGGTGGTGTTGATGGTGGTTGGTGATTGATGGTTGGTTGGTGTTGATGGTTGTGGTGATGATGGTGTGGTGATGATGGTGGTGGTGATGATGGTGGTGGTTGATGGTTGTGGTGATGATGGTGGTGGTTGATGGTGGTGATGATGATGGTTGGTGGTGATGATGGTTGGTGATGGATGGTTGTGGTGATGATGGTGGTGTGATGATGGTGGTGGATGATGGTTGGTTGATGATGGTGTGATGGTGATGATGGTGGTGATGATGATGGTGGTGGTGATGATGGTGGTGGTGTTGATGGTATGG
This sequence comes from Doris montereyensis, assembly GCA_037039925.1. Classification (NCBI taxonomy): domain Eukaryota; kingdom Metazoa; phylum Mollusca; class Gastropoda; order Nudibranchia; family Dorididae; genus Doris; species Doris montereyensis. Next base: position 90 of record JAXRKP010002207.1, on the reverse strand, counting down.
ATTGATGATGGTGGTGTTGATGGTGATGATGATGGTGGTGATAATGATGGTGATGATGGTGGTGTGTGTGATGGTGATGATGATGGTGGT
>JAXRKP010002206.1:0-64368 GCA_037039925.1 Doris montereyensis | reverse complement strand
GGTTCAATGGGTTCCATGGGTTTCAATGGGGTTCAATGGGGTTCAATGGAGTTCAATGGGGTTCAATGGGGTTCAATGGGGTTCAATGGGGTTCAATGGGGTTCAATGGGGTTCAATGGGGTTCAATGGGGTTCAATGGGGTTCAATTGGGTTCAATGGGGTTCAATGTGTAAAGAAGGGGTTCGAAGGGGTTTAAAGGAGTTCGACGGGGTTCGACGGGGTTCGACGGGGTTCAAAGGGGTTCAAAGGGGCTCAAAGCGATTCAAAGGGGTTCAAAGGGGTTCAAAGGGGTTCATAAGTTTTCGAAGGTGTTCAATGGGGTTCAATGGGTTTAATGGGGTTCAATGGGATTTAATGGGGTTCAATGGGGTTCAATGGGGTTCAATGGGGTTCAAAGGGGTTCAATGGGGTTTAATGGGGTTCAATGGGGTTCAATGGGGTTCAATGGGGTTCAACGGGGTTCAATGGGGTTCAATGGGGTTCAATGGGGTTCAATGGGGTTCAATGGGGTTCAATGGGGTTCAATGGGGTTGAATGGGTAAAGAAGGGGTTCGAAGGGGTCTAAAGGGGTTCGACGGGGTTCAAAGGCGTTCAAAGGGGTTCGACCGGGTTCAAAGGTGTTCAAAGGGTTTCAAAGGGGTTCAAAGAGGTTCAAAGGGGCTCAAAGGGGTTCAAAGGGGTTCAAAGGGATTAAAAGGGATTGAAAGGGGTTGAAAGAGGTTGAAAGGGGTTGAAAGGGGTTGAAGGGGGTTGAAAGGGGTTCGAAGGGGTTCGAAGGGGTTTGTAGGGGTTCGAAGGGGCTCGAAGGGTTTCAAAGGTGTTCAAAGGCGTTCAAAGGGGTTCAAAAGGGTTCGAAGGGATTTGAATCGGTTAAAAGCGGTTACAAGCGGTTAAAAGCGGTTAAAAGCGGTTACAAGCGGTTAAAAGCGGTAAGAGTGGATTAGAAGGGGTTAGAAGGTGTTAGAAGGGGTTAGACGGGGTTAGAAGGGGTTATAAGCGGTTTGAAACGGTTCGAAACAGTTTGAAACGGTACCAAGCGGTTAAAAGCGGTCTAGGGCGGTAGGCAACGGTCTAAGGCGCTCTAGAGCGATAGGCAGTGATAGGCAGCGATAGGCAGCAATAGGGAGCGATAGGGAACTATAGGGAGCGACTTAGAGCGATTAAGAGCGATTAAGAGCGATAAAGAGCGATTCAGGGAGATTTAGAGGGATTAAGAGGGATTCAGAGGGATTCAGAGGGATTCAGAGGGATTAAGAGCGATTAAGACGGATTAAGACGTATTAAGACGGGTTAAGACGGATTAAGAGGGATTAAGAGCGATTAAGACGGATTAAGACGGATTAAGATGGATTAAGACGGATTAAGAAGGATTAAGGCGGATTAAGACGCATTAAGACGGAATAAGACGGATTAAGACGGATTAAGACGGATTAAGACGGATTAAGAGCGATTAAGACGGATTAACAGCGATTATGACGGATTAAGACGGATTAAGACGGATTAAGACGGATTAAGACGGATTAAGACTGATTAAGACGGATTAAGACGGATTAAGACGTTTTAAGACGGATTAAGACGGATTAAGACGGATTAAGACGGATTATGACGGATTAAGACGGATTAAGAAGGATTAAGACGGATTAAGATAGATTAAGATAGATTAAGACGGATTAAGACGGATTAAGAGGGATTAAAAGGGATTAAGAGGGATTCAGAGGGATTCAGAGGGAACAAAAGGGACAAAGAGGGACTAAGAGGGCCTAAGAGGGATTAAGAGCGATTGAGAGCGATTGAGAGCGAACGAGAGCGATTGAGAGCGATTGAGAGCGATTAAGACGGATTAAGACGGATTAAGACGGGTTAAGACGGATTAAGAGGGATTAGGAATTAAGAGGGATTAAAAGGGATTAAGAGGGATTAAGAGGGATTAAGAGGATTAAAAGGGATTAAGAGAGAGTTAAGACGGAGTTAAGACGGATTGAACGGATTAAGACGGATTAAGATAGATTAAGAGAGATTAAGACGGATTAAGACGGATTAAGACGGGTTAAGAGGATTAAGAGGGATTAAGAGGATTCAGAGGGATTGAGAGCGATTGAGAGCGATTGAGAGCGATTGAGACGGATTAAGACGGATTAAGACGGGTTAAGACGGATTAAGAGGGATTAAGAAGGAATAAGGCGGATTAAAACAGTTAAGACGGATTAAGTGGTGAAATGGGGTTAAATGGGGTTAAATGGGGTTTAATGGGATTCAATGGGGTTCAATGGCTTCAATGGGTTCAATGAGGTTCGATGGGGTTCAATGGGGTTCAGTGGGTTCAATGGGGTTCAATGGGATTCAATAGGTTTTAATGGGGTTCAATGGGGTTCAATGGGGTTCAATGGGGTTCAATGGGATTCAATGGGGTTCAATGGGTAAAGAAGGGGTTCGAAGGGGTATAAAGGAGTTCGACGGGGTTCAAAGGCGTTCAAAGGCGTTCGACGGGATTCAAAGGGTTCAAAGGGGTTCAAGGTGTTCAAAGGGGTTCAAAGGGGCTCAAAGCGATTCAAAGGGGTTCAAAGGGGTTCAAATGGGTTCAAAGGGGTCAAATGATTTCAAGGGGCTCAATGCGATTCAAAGGGGTTCAATGGGGTTCAATGGGGTTCAATGGGGTTCAATATTCAATGGGGTTCAATGAATGGGGTTCAATGGGGTTCAATGAGGTTCAATGGGGTTCAATGGGGTTCAATGGGGTTCAATGGGGTTCAATGGGTTCAATGGGTTTCAATGGGGTTCAATGGGGTTCAATGGGGTTCAATGGGGTTCAAAGGGTTCAAAAGGGGTTCAAGGGGGTTCAATGGGGTTCAATGGGGTTCAATGGGGTTCAAGGGGTTCAAAGGGGTTCAATGGGTTCAATGGGGTTCAATGTGTTCAAAGGGGTCCGACAGGGTTCAAAATGGGTTCAAAGGGGTTCACGGGGTTCAAAGGGACTCAAAGCGAGTCAAAGGGGTTCAAGGACTTCAAAGCGAGTCAAAGGGGTTCAATGAGGGGTTCAAACGGGTTCAATGGGTTCAATGGGGTTCAATAGGGGCTCAATGGGGTTCAATGGAATCAATGGGTTCAATGGGGTTCAAAGGGTTCAATGGGTTCAATGGGGTTCAATGGGTTCAATGGGGTTCAATGTGTAAAGAAGGGGTTCGAAGGGGTTTAAAGGGGTTCGACGGGGTTCAAAGGCGTTCAAGGGGTTCGGACGGGGTTCAAACGGGTTCAAAGGGGTTCAAAGGTTCAAAGGGGTTCAAAGGCCTCAAAGCGATTCAAAGGGTTTAAAGGGGTTCAAAGGGGTTCAAAGCTCAAAGGAGTTCATAGGTGTTCGAAGGTGGTCAATGGGGTTCAATGGGTTCAATGGGGTTCAAAGGATTCAAAGGGGTTCAAAAGGGGGTTCGATGGGGTTCGAAACGGGTTCAAAAGAGTTGTCGAGGGGATTCAAAGGGGTTGAAAGCGGGTTCAAAGGGGTTCAAAGGGGTTCAAAGGGGTTCAAAGGGGTTCAAATTGGTTCAAAGGGGTTCAAAGGGGTTCAAAGGAGTTCAGAGGATTAAGGGGATTCAAGGGGATTGAAGGGGTTCAGAGGGGTTGAAAAGAGGGTTGAAAGGGGATTGACGGAAAGAGGTTGAAAGGGGATTGAAAGAGGATTGAAAGGCGTTAGAAGGGGTTATAAGCGGTTAGAAAACGGTTCGAAACGGTTCGAAACGGTTCGAAGACGGTTGAAAGCGGTCTAGGGCGGTAGGCAGCGGTCTAAGGCGGTTTAGAGCGATAGGTAGCGATAGGCAGCGATAGGGAACTATAGGGAGCGATAGGGAGCGATGAAGAGCGAGTAAGAGCGATTAAGAGCGATCAAGAACGATTAAGAGCGATTCAGAGAGATTAGAAATGGGATTAAGAGGATTAAGAGGATTAAGAGGATTTAGGAGGGAATAAGAGGGATTAAGAGGGATTAAAGAGGGATTCAGAGGGTTAAAGAGGATGAAAGGGGTTGAAAGGGGTTCAGGGATTAAGAGCGATTAAGACGGATTAAGACGGATTAAAACGGGTTAAAGGGGTTCAATGGGGTTCAATGGGTTCATTAATGAGGGGTTCAATGGGGGTTCAAGACGGATTAAAGACGGATTAAGACGGATTAAGAAGGATTAAGGCGAATGGATAAGACGGATTAAGACCGATGAAGACGGATTAAGACGGATTAAGTGCGATTAAGACGGATTAAGACGGATTAAGAGCGATTAAGAGGGATTAAGACGGATTAACATTAAGACGAATTAAGACGGATTAAGACGGATTAACAAGGAGTAAGACGGATTAAGAGCGAATTAAGACGGATTAAGACGGATGAAGACGGATTAAGACGGATTAAGACGATTAAGACGGATTAAGATGAATTAAGATGCGATTAAGACGGAAAAGACTTAAGACGGATTAAACGGATTAAGACGGATAAGACGGATTAAGAGAGGATTAAGACGGATTAAGATAGATTAAAGTAGATTAAAACGGATTAAGAGGGATTAAGAAGGATTAAGAGGGAATAAGAGGGATTAAGAGGGACTAAGAGGGACTAAGAGGATTAAGAGGGGATTAAGATTGGGATTGAGAGCGATTGAGAGCGATTGAGAGCGATTGAGAGCGATTGAGCGATTGAGATTGCGATGGAGAAATGGGGTTTAATGAGGTTTTGATGGGGGTTCAATGGGTTTCAATGGGGTTTAATGAGGTTCAATGGGTTCATTGGAGTTCAAATGGGGTGCAAACGGGTGCAAAGGGATGCAAAAGGGTTAAAAGGGGTTCAAAAGGGGTTCAAAGAGGTTGAAAGGGGGTTGAAAGGGGTTCAAAGGGGTGCAAAAGGGCGCAAAGCGGTTCAAAAGGGGTTCAAACGGGTTCAAAGGGGTTCAAAGGGGTTCAAAGGTGTTCAAAGGTGTTCAAAGCGGTCTAGGGGTTCAATGGGGTTCAATGGGTTCAATGGGGTTCAATGGGGTTCAATGAGTTCAATTAAGGGTTCAATGGGGTTCAATGGTGTTCGAAGGGGTTCAAAGGAGAGTTCAAGGCGGTTCAAAGGGGTTCAAAGGGGTTCAAAGAAGTTGAAAGGGGTTACAAGCGGTTAAAAGCGGTGAAAATGGATTAGAAGGGGTTAGATGGGGTTAGAAGGGGTTAGAAAAGGCTTAGAAGGGGTTATAAGCGGTTAGAGGGTTTAAGAGGGATTAAGACGGATTAAGACGGGTTAAGATGGATTAAGAGGGATTAAGAGGATTAAGAGGGATTAAGACGGGATTACGACCGATTAAGACGAATTAAGACGGATTAAGACGGATTAAGAAGGATTAAGACGGATTAAAGCGAATTAAGACGGATTAAGACGGATGAAGATCGATTAAGACGGATCAAGCGCGATTAAGACGGATTAAGACGGATTAAGAGCGATTAAGACGGAAAAAGACGGATTAACAGTGATTATGACGGATTAAGACGGATTAAGACGGATTAAGACGGATTAAGACGGATTAAGACGGATTAAGAGGGAATAAGATAGATTAAGGGATTAAGATTAAAACGGATTAAAGTAGATTAAGAGGATTAAGAGATTAAGAGGATTAAGAGGGAATAAGAGGGATTAAGAGGGACTAAGAGGGACTAAGAGGGATTAAAAGGGATTAAGAGGGATTGAGAGCGATTGAAAGCGATTGAGAGCGATTGAGAGCGATTGAGAGCGATTGAGAGCGATTGAGAGCGATTGAGCGCGATTGAGGGCGATTGAGAGCGATTGAGAAATGGGGTTAAATGGGGTTTTGATGGGGTTCAATGGGTTTCAATGGGGTTTAATGAGGTTTAATGGGGTTCAATGGGGTTCAATGGGGTTCAATGGGGTTTTGATGGGGTTCAATGGGTTTCAATGGGGTTCAAAGCGGTTCAAAGGGGTTCAAAGGGGTTCAAAGGGGTTCAAAAGGGTTCAAAGGGGTTCAAATGGGTTTAAAGGGGTTCAAAGGGGTTTAAAGGGGTTCAAAGGGATTCAAAGCGGTTAAAAGCGGTTACAAGCGGTTAAAAGCGGTGAGAATGGTTTAGAAGGGGTTAGAAGGGGTTAGAAGGGGTTAGAAGGCGTTAGAAGGGGTTATAAGCGGTTAGAAACGGTTCGAAACGGTTCGAAACGGTTCGAAGCGGTTGAAAGCGGTCTAGGGCGGTAGGCAGCGGTCTAAGGCGGTTTAGAGCGATAGGTAACGATAGGCAGCGATAGGGAACTATAGGGAGCGATAGGGAGCGATGAAGAGCGATTAAGAGCGATTAAGAGCGATTAAGAACGATTAAGAGCGATTCAGAGGGATTAAGAGGGATTAAGAGGGATTAAGAGGGATTTAGAGGGAATAAGGGGGATTCAGAGGGATTAAGAGGGATTCAGAGGGATTAAGAGGGATTAAGAGCGATTAAGAGCGATTAAGAGCGATTAAGACGGATTAAGACGACGGATTAAGACGGGTTAAGACGTATTGAGAGGGATTAAGAGGGATTAAGAGGGATCAAGAGGGATTAAGAGGGATTAAGACAGATTAAGACGGATTAAGACGGAATAAGACGGATTAAGACGGATTAAGACGGATTAAGACGGATTAAGACCGATTAAGAAGGATTAAGGCGAATTAAGACGGATTAAGACCGATGAAGACGGATTAAGACGGATCAAGAGCGATTAAGACAGATTAAGAGGGATTAAGACGGATTAACAGCGATTAAGACGGATTAAGACGGATTAAGACGGATTAAGACGGATTCAGAGGGATTAAGATGGATTAAGAGGGAGTAAGAGGGATTAAGAGAGATTTAGAGGGAATAAGAGGGATTAAGAGGATTGAGAGGGATTCAGAGGGATTAAGAGCGATTAAGAGCGATTAAGAGCGATTAAGCCGGCTTAAGACGGATTAAGACGGGTTAAGACGGATTAAGAAGGGGATTAAGAGGGATTAAGAGGGATCAAGAGGGAGTAAGAGGGTAAGACGGATTAAAACGGATTAAGACCGATTAAGACGGATGAAAACGGATTAAGACGGATCAAGCGCGATTAAGACGGATTAAGACGGATTAAGAGCGATTAAGAGGGATTAAGAGGGATTAAAACGGATTAAGACGGATTAAGACGGATTAAGACGGATTAAGACGGATTAAGACGGATTAAGACGGATTAAGACGGATTAAGATGGATTAAGACGGCTTAAGACGGATTACGAGGGAATAAGACGGATTAAGAGGGATTAAGACGGATTAAGATAGATTAAAGTAGATTAAGAGGGATTAAGACAGATTAAGAGGGATTAAGAGGGATTAAGAGGGATTAAGAGGGATTAAGAGGGACTAAGAGGGACTAAGAGGGATTAAGAGGGATTGAGAGCGATTGAGAGCGATTGAGAGCGATTGAGAGCGATTGAGAGCGATTGAGAGCGATTGAGAGCGATTTAGAAATGGGGTTTAATTGGGTTCAATGGGGTTCAATGGGGTTTAATGAGGTTTAATTTTAATGGGTTTAATGGGGTTCAATGGGGTTCAATGGGGTTCAATGGGGTTCATTGGGGTGCAAAGGGGTGCAAACGGGTGCAAAGGGGTGCAAAGGGGTACAAAGGGGTTCAAAAGGGTTAAAAGGGGTTCAAAAGGGTTCAAAGAGGTTGAAAGGTGTTGAAAGGGGTTGAAAGGGGTTCAAAGAGGTGCAAAGCGGTTCAAAGGGGTTCAAACGGGTTCAAAGGGGTTCAAAGGGTTCAAAGGTGTTCAAAGGTGTTCAAAGGGGTCCAATGGGGTTCAATGGGTTCAATGGGGTTCAATGGGGTTCAATGGGGTTCAATGGGGTTCAATGGTTTTCGGAGGGGTTTAAAGGGGTTCAAGGCGGTTCAAAGGGCTTCAAAGGGGTTCATCGGGGTTCATAGGGGTTCAACGGGGTTCAAAGAGGTTGAAACGGGTTCAAAAGGGTTCAAACGAGTTCAAAGGGGGTCAAAGGGTTGTAAGGGGTCCAAAGGGGTTCAAATGGGGTCAAAGGGTTCAAAGGGGTTCGAAGCGGTTACAAGCGGTTTAAAGCGGTTACAAGCGGTTAAAAGCGGTGAGAATGGATTAGTAGGGGTTACAAGGGGTTAGAAGGGGTAAGAAAGGCTTAGAAGGGGTAATAAGCGGTTAGAAACGGTTCGAAACGGTTCGAAACTGTTCGAAGCGGTTGTAAAGCGGTCTAGGGCGGTAGGCAGCGGTCTAAGGCGGTTTAGAGCGATAGGCAGCGATAGGCAGCGATAGGGAGCGATAGGAAACTATAGGGAGCGATAGGGAGCGATGAAGAGCGATTAAGAGCGATTAAAAGCGATTAAGAGCGACTAAGAACGATTAAGAGCGATTCAGAGGGATTAAGAGGATTAAGAGGGATTCAGAGGGATTAAGAGGGATTCAGAGGGATTAAGAGCGATTAAGAGCGATTAAGAGCGATTAAGAGCGATTAATACGGATTAAGACGGATTAAGACGGGTTAAGATGGATTAAGAGGGATTAAGAGGCATTAAGAAGGATTAAGAGGGATTAAGACGGATTAAGACGGATTAAGACGGATTAAGACGGATTAAGACGGATTTAAAACGGATTAAGACGGATTAAGAAGGATTAAGGCGAATTAAGACGGATTAAGACGGATGAAGACGGATTAAGATGGATTAAGAGGGAATAAGAGGGATTAAGAGGGACTAAGAGGGAGTAAGAGGGATTAAGAGGGATTAAGAGGGATTGAGAGCGATTGAGAGCGATTGAGAGCGATTGAGAGCGATTGAGAGCGATTGAGAGCGATTGAGAACGATTGAGAAATGGGGTTAAATGGGGTTTTGAAGGGGTTCAATGGGGTTCAATGGGGTTTAATGAGGTTTAATGGGGTTCAATGGGGTTCATTGGGGTTCAATGGGGTTCATTGGGGTGCAAAAGGGGCGGTGCAAAAGGGTGCAAAAGGGTTCAAAGGGGTTCAAAGGGGTTCAATGGGGTCCAAAAGGGTTCAAAAGGGTTCAAAGGGGTTCAAAAAAGGTTCAAAACGGTTTAAAGGGGTTCAATGGGATTCAAAGGGGTTCAATAGGGTTCAATGGCGTTCATTGGGGTTCAATGGGGTTCAATCGGGTTCAATGGGGTTCAATGGGGTTCAATGGGGTTCAATGGGGTTCAATGGTGTTCAATGGGTTCAATGGGTTCAACGGGGTTAAACGGGGTTCAAAGGGGTTCAATGGGGTTCAATGGGGTTCATTGGGGTTCAATGGGGTTCAATGGGGTTCAATGGGGTTCAATGGGGTTCATTGGGGTTCAATGGGGTTCAATGGGGTTCAATGGGGTTCAATGGGTAAAGAAGGGGTTCGAAGGGGTTTAAAGGGGTTTTTGACGGGGTTCAAAGGGGTTCGACGGGGTTCAAAGGGGTTCAAAGGTGTTCAAAGGTGTTCAATTGGGTTCAATGGGTTCAATGGGGTTCAATGGGGTTCAATGGGGTTCAATAGGGTTCAATGGGGTTCAATGGGGTTCAATGGGGTTCAATGGGGTTCAATGGGGTTCAATGGGGTTCAATGGGGTTCAATTGGGTTCAATGGAGTTCAATGGGGTTCAATGGGGTTCAATGGGGTTCAATGGGTTCAATGGGTTTCAATGGGGTTCAATGGGGTTCAATGGGTTCAATGGCGTTCAATGGGGTTCAATGGGTTCAATGGGATTCAATGGGGTTCAATGGGGTTCAATGGGTTCAATTGGGTTCAATGGTTCAATGGGGTTCAATGGGGTTCAATGGGGTTCAATGGGTTCAATGGGTTTCAATGGGGTTCAATGGAGTTCAATGGGATTCAATGGGGTTCAATGGGGTCAAATCGGGTTCAATGGGGTTCAATGGGGTTCAATGGGGTTCAATGGGGTTCAATGGGGTTCAATGGGGTTGAATGGGTAAAGAAGGGATTCGAAGGGGTTTAAAGGGGTTTGACGGGGTTCAAAGGCGTTCAAAGGGGTTCGACAGGGTTCAAAGGTGGTCAAACGGGGTTCAAAGGGTTCAAATGGGTTCAAAGGGGCTCAAAGGGGTTCAAAGGGGTTGAAAGGGATTAAAAGGATTGAAAGGGGTTGAAAAGGGGTTGAAAGGGGTTCAAAGGGGTTGAAGGGGTTGAAAGGGGTTCGAAGGGGTTCGAAGGAGTTCGAAGGGGTTCGAAGGGGCTCGAAGGGGTTCAAAGGTGTTCAAAGGGGTTCAAAAGGGGTTCAAAAGGGTTCGAAGGGGTTTGAAGCGGTTACAAGCGGTTACAAGCGGTTAAAAGCGGTAAGAGTGGATTAGAAGGGGTTAGAAGGTGTTAGAAGGGGTTAGACGGGGTTAGAAGGGGTTATAAGCGGTTCGAAACGGTTCGAAACAGTTCGAAACGGTTTCAAGCGGTTAAAAGCGGTCTAGGGAATAAGGCAACGGTCTAAGGCGGTCTAGAGGGATAGGCAGTGATAGGCAGCGATAGGCAGCGATAGCGAGCGATAGGGAACTATAGGGAGCAAAAGGAAGCGATGAAGAACGACTAAGAGCGATTAAGAGCGATTAAGAGCGATTAAGAGCGATTCAGAGGGATTAAGAGGGATTAAGAGAAATTAAGAGGGATTAAGAGGGATTAAGATGGATTAAGAGGGTTCGACGGGGTTCAAAGGCATTCAAAGGGGGTTTAAGGGGTTCAAAGGGCTTCGACGCGGTTCAAAGGGGTTTAAATTAGAATGGGGTTAAAGGGGTTGAAAGGGGTTGAAAGGGTTAAAGGGTTCAGGGGTTCGAAGGGGTTCAAAGGGGTTCAAAAGGGTTCAAAAGGGTGGGAAGGGGTTCAAAGGCGGTCAAAAGGGGTTCAAAGGGTGCAAGGGTTATAGGGAGCGGTTAAAAGCAAAGATTAAGAACGATTTAAGAGCGATTAAGAGCGGTTCAAAAGGGTTCATTAGAAGGGGTTAGAAGGGGTTAGAAGGGGTTAGAAGGATAAGAAGGATTAAGAAGGGGTTATAAGAAACGGTTCAGCGAATGGTTCTAAGGCGGTTAGAGCGGATAGGAGGATAGGAGCGATTAAGAGCGATTAAGGAGCGATAGGGAAGGATGCGAGGGAGCGATTAAGAAGCGATTAAGAGCGATTAAGAGCGATTAAGAGCGATTAAGACGATTAAGAGCGATTAAGAGACGGATTAAGACGGATTAAGATTAAGACGATTAAGACGGATTAAGAGCGATTAAGACGGATTAAGACGGATTAAGACGGATTAAGACGGATTAAGACGGATTAAGACGGATTAAGACGGATTAAGAAGACGATTAAGACGGATTAAGAGCGATTAAGACGGATTAAGAGCGATTATGACGATTAAGACGGATTAAGACGGATTAAGACGGATTAAGACGGATTAAGACGGATTAAGACGGATTAAGACGGATTAAGACGGATATGACGGATTAAGACGGATTAAGATAGATTAAGATAGATTAAGACGGATTAAGACGGATTAAGAGGGATTCAAAGGGATTGAGAGGGATTAAGAGGGATTCAGAGGGAATAAGAGGGACTAAGAGGTAAGAGGGACTAAGAGGGATTAAGACGGATTAAGAGGATAGAGACGGATTGAGAGCGATTAAGAGCGATTGAGAGCGATTGAGAGTGATTAAGACGGATTAATACGGATTAAGACGGATTTAAGACGGATTAAGAGGATTAAGAGGAATTAAGAGGATTAAAAGGGATTAAGAGGGATTAAGATTTAAACGGATTAAGACGGATTAAGACGGGATTAAGACGGATTAAGATAGATTAAGAGAGATTAAGACGGATTAAGACGGATTAAGACGGATTAAGAGGGATTAAGAGCGATTAAGAGGGATTAAGAGGAATAAGAGGGACTAAGAGGGATTAAGAGGGATTAAGAGGATATTATTGACAGAGTAAGACGGATTAAGACGGATTAAGAAAAGGGGATTAAGAAGGATTAAGGCGAATTAAGACGGATTAAGACGGATTAAGACGGATAAATGGGGTTAAGTGGATTAAGTTAAATGGTGTTTAATGGGGTTCAATGGGGTTCAATGGAGTTTAGTGGGGTTTAATAAGGTTCAATGGGGGTCAAAGTGGGGTTCAAAATTCGGTTCAATGGGGTTCAATAGGGTTCAAAAATGGTTCAAAAGGGTTCAAAGGGTTCGATGGGGTTTAAAGGGGTTCAAAGGGGTTCAAAGTCTTAATCCGTCTTAATCCGTCAAAGGGATTCAAAGGGGTGCAAAAGGGTTCAAAAGGAGTTCGATGGGGTTCGAAGGGATTCGAAGGGTTCAAAGGGGTTCAAAGGGATTCAAAATCTTAATCCGTCTTAATCCGTCAAAGGAGTTCAAGGGGATAAAGAGCGATAAAGGGTTCAAAAGGAGTTCGATGGAGCGTTCGAAGGGTTTGAAGGGGTTCAAAGGGGTTCAAAGGGGTTCAAAGGGGTCATAAAGAGCGATACAAAGGGGTTCCAAAAGGTTCAAAGGGGTTCAAAGGGGTTCAATGGGGTTTAATGGGGTTTAATGGCAGCGATAGGCTGCGATAGGCTGCGATAGGCTGCGGTAGGCTGCAATAAAGAGCGATAAAGAGCGATAAAGAGCGATAAAGAGCGATAAAGAGCGATAGAGCTGTGATAAAGAGCGATAAAGAGCGATAAGGAGCGATAAAGATAGATAGGCTGCGATAAAGAGCGATAAATAGCGATAAAGCAGATAGGTTGCGATAAAAGCAATAGCAATAAAGAGCGATAGGCTGCGATAAACAGCGATAAAGAAATGATAGCTTGCAATAGGCTGCGATAGGCTGTGATAAGATGCGATAGGCTGCGATATGCTGAGATATGCTGCGATAGACTGCGATAAAGAGCGGTAAAGCTGCGATAAAGAGCGATAGGCTGCGATAAAGAGCGATAGGCTGCGATAAAGAGGCTGATAGACAGCAGTAAAGAGCGATAGGCAGCGATAAAGAGCGATAGACAGCAATAGGCAGCAATAAAGAGTGATAGGCTGCAATAGGCTTCGATAGGCTGCAATAGGCTGTGATAGGCTGTGATAGGCTGTGATAGGCTGCGATAAAGAGCGATAAAGAGCGATAGGCAGCGGTAGGCTGCGAAGAGCAGCGCGATAAAGAATAAAGCGATAGGCAGCGCAAAGAGTGAAGCTAAAGACAGCACGATAAAGAGCGATAGGCAGCGATAGGCAGCGATAGGCAGCCATAGCCAGCGATAGGGAGCGATAAAGAGCGATTAAGAGCGATTAAGAGCGATTAAGAGGGATTAATAGAGGGATTAGAGGTGATTAAATAGGGCGATTAAGAGGGATTAAAGAGGATTAAATGAGGATTAAAGACGGATTGAGACGGATTTAACGGATTGAGAGGTTGCAATAAAGACCATAGGCATTGAGACGGATTGAGACGGATTGAGAACGGATAAAGACGGATTGAGAGGGATTGAGAGCGTTTGAGAGGATTGAGAGCGATTGAGAGCGATTGAGAAGCGATTGAGAGCTGTATAAATAGAGGTAAAGAGCGGTAAAAAAGGCAGCGTTAGAAGCCGTTAGAAGCGGTTTGAAGCGGTTAGAAGCGGTTAAAAGCGGTTAGAAGCGGTTAGAAGCGGTTAAAAGCGGTTAAAAGTGGTAAGAATGGATTAGAAGGGGTTAGAAGGGGTTAGAAGGGGTGAGAAGGGGTTAGAAGGGGTTAGAAGGGGTTAGAAGGCGTTCGAAACATTCGAAACATTCGAAACGGTTCGAAATGGTTCGAAACGGTTCGAAGCGGTTGAAAGCGTTCTAGGACGGTAGGCAGCGGTCTAAGGCGGTCTAGAGCGATAGGCAGCGATAGGCAGCGATCGGCAGCGATAGGTGCCATAGGCAGCGATAGGGAGCGATAGGGAGCGATTAAGAGCGATTAAGAGCGATTAAGAGCGATTTACAGGGATTAAGAGGGATTAAGAGGGATTAGAAGGGATTAAGAGGGATTAAGAGGGATTAAGAGGGATTGAGACGGATTGAGACGGATTTAGACGGATTGAGACGAATTGAGACGGATTGAGACGGATTGAGAGCGATTGAGAGAGAGCGATTGAGAGCGATTGAGAGCGATTGAGAGCTGTATAAAAGAGGTAAGAAGCGGTAAAAAGCGGTTAGAAGCGGTTAGAAGCGGTTAGAAGCGGTTAGAAGCGGTTAGAAGCGGTTCGAAGCGGTTCGAAGGGGTTTGAAGGGTTTCGACGGGGTTCAAAGGCGTTCAAAGGGGTTCTAAGGGGTTCAAAGGGGTTTGACGGGGTTCAAAGGGGTTCAAAGGGGTTGAATGGGGTTCAAAGGCGTTCGAAGGGTTCAAAGGGGTTGAAAGGGGTTGAAAGGGGTTGAAAGGGGTTGAAAGGGGTTGAAAGGATGGAAAAGTGTTTGAAGGGGGGTTGAAAGGGATTCAAAGGTGTTCAAAGAGGTTCGATGGGGTTCAAAGGGTTCAAAAGAGTTTTCGAGGGGATTCAAACGGGTTCAAAGGGGTTCAAAGGGGTTCAAAGGGGTTCAAATGGGTTCAAAAGGGGTTCAAAGGGATTCAAAGGGGTTCGAAGCGGTTACAAGCGGTTAAAAGCGGTTACAAGCGGTTAAAAGCGGTGAGAATGGATTAGAAGGGGTTAGAAGGGGTTAGAAGGGGTTAGAAGGCGTTAGAAGGGGTTATAAGCGGTTAGAAACGGTTCGAAACGGTTCGAAACGGTTCGAAGCGGTTGAAAGCGGTCTAGAGCGGTAGGCAGTGGTCTAAGGCGGTTTAGAGCGAGAGGTAGCGATAGGCAGCGATAGGGAACTATAGGGAACGACAGGGAGCGATGAAGAGCGATTAAGAGCGATTAAGAGCGATTAAGAACGATTAGAGCGATTCAGAGGGATTAAGAGGATTAAGAGGGATTAAGAGGGATTTAGAGGGAATAAGAGGGATTAAGAGGGATTAAGAGGGATTCAGAGGGATTAAAAGGGATTAAGAGCGATTAAGAGCGATTAAGAGCGATTAAGACGGCTTAAGACGGATTAAGACGGGTTAAGACGGATTAAGAGGATTAAGAGGGATTAAGAGGGATCAACAGGGATTAAGAGGGATTAAGACGGATTAAGACGGATTAAGACGGATTAAGACGGATTAAGACGGATTAAGAAGGATTAAGGCGAATTAAGACGGATTAAGACGGATGAAGACGGATTATGACGGATCAAGCGCGATTAAGACGGATTAAGACGGATTAAGAGCGATTAAGACGGATTAAGACGGATTAACAGCGATTAAGACGGATTAAGACGGATTAAGACGGATTAAGACGGATTAAGACGGATTAAGACGGATTAAGACGGATTAAGATGGATTAAGACGGATTAAGACAAATTAAGAGGGAATAAGACGGATTAAGAGGGATTCAGACGGATTAAGATAGATTAAAGTAGATTAAGACGGATTAAGACGGATTAAGAGGGATTAAGAGGGATTAAGAGGGATTAAGAGGGATTAAGAGGGATTAAGGGATTAACAGGGATTAAGAGGGACTAAGAGGGATTAAGAGGATTAAGAGGGATTGAGAGCAATTGCGAGCGACTGAGAGCGATTGAGAGCGATTGAGAGCGATTAAGAAATTAGGGTTTAATGGGGTTCAATGGGGTTCAATGGGGTTTAATGAGGTTTAATGGGGTTTAATGGGGTTCAATGGGGTTCAATTGGGTTCAATGGGGTTCATTGGGGTGCAAAGGGGTGCAAACGGGTGCAAAGGGGTTCAAAAGGGTTAAACGGATGGGGTTCAAAGGGGTTCAAAGAGGTTGAAAGGGATTGAAAGGGGTTGAAAGGGGTGCAAAGGGGTACAAAGTGGTTCAAAGCGGTTCAAACGGGTTCAAAGGCGTTCAAAGGGGTTCAAAGGTGTTCAAAAGTGTTCAAATGGGCTCAATGGGGTTCAATGGGTTCAATGGGGTTCAATGGGGTTCAATGGTGTTTGAAGGGGTTCAAAGGGGTTCAAGGCGGTTCAAATGGGTTCAAAGGGGTTCAACGGGGTTCAAAGGGGTTCAAAAGGGTTCAAAGAGGTTCAAAGGGGTTCAAAAGGGTTCAAACGAGTTCAAAGGGGTCAAAGGGTTCAAAGGGGATTCAAAGGGGTTCAAATGGGTTCGAAGAGGTTCAAAGGGGTGCAAAGGAGTGCAAAGGGGTTAAGACGGATTAAGACGGATTAAGACGAATTAAGACGGATTAAGATTAAGACGGATTAAGACGGATTAAGACGGATTAAGAAGGATTAAGGCGAATTAAGACGGATTAAGACGGATGAAGACGGATTAAGACGGATCAAGCGCGATTAAGACAGATTAAGACGGATTAAGAGCGATTAAGACGGAAAAAGACGGATTAACAGCGATTAAGACGGATTAAGACGGATTAAGACGGATTAAGACGGATTAAGACGGATTAAGACCGATTAAGACGGATTAAGACGGATTAAGATAGATTAAGACGGATAGATTAAAACGGATTAAGACGGATTAAGAGGGATTAAGAGGATTAAGAGGGAATAAGAGGGATTAAGAGGGACTAAGAGGGACTGAGGGATTAAGAGGGATTAAGAGGGATTGAGAGCGATTGAGAGCGATTGAGAGCGATTGAGAGCGATTGAGCGCGATTGAGAGCGATTGAGAGCGATTGAGAAATGGGGTTAAATGGGGTTTTGATGGGGTTCAATGGGGTTCAATTGGGTTTAATGAGGCTTAATGGGGTTCAATGGGATTCAATGGGGTTCAAAGGGGTTCATTGGGGTGCAAAGGGGTGCAAAGGGGTGCAAAGGGGTTCAAAGGGGTTCAATGGGGTTCAAAAGGGTTCAAAGGGGTTCAAAGGGGTTCAAAGTAGTTCAGAGGGGTTCAATGGCATTCAAAGAGGTTCAAAGGGGTTCAAAGGGGGTTCAAAAGTGTTCAAAGGTGTTTAATGGGGTTCAATGGGGTTCAATGGGGTTCAATGGGGTTCAATGGGGTTCAATGGGGTTCAATGGGGTTCAATGGGATTCAATGGGGTTCAATGGGGTTCAATGGGGTTCAATGGGGTTCAATGGGGTTCAATGGGGTTCAATGGGTTCAATGGGTTCAATGGGGTTCAATGGAGTTCAATGGGGTTCAATGGGGTTCAATGGGGTTCAATGGGGTTCAATGGGGTTCAATGGGGTTCATTGGGGTTCAATGGGGTTCAATGAGGTTCAATGGGGTTCAATGGGGTTCAATGGGGTTCAATGAAGTTCAATGGGGTTCAATGGGGTTCAATGGGTTCAATGGGTTCAATGGGGTTCAATGGGGTTCAATGGGGTTCAATGGGGTTCAATGGGGTTCAATGGGGTTCAAATGGGGTTCAATGGGGATTCAATGGGGTTCAATGGGTTCAATGGGGTTCAATGGGGTTCAATGGGGTTCAATGGGGTTCAATGGGGTTCAATGGGTAAAGAAGGGGTTTGAAGGGGTTTAAAGGGGTTTGACGGGGTTCAAAGGCGTTCAAAGGGGTTCAACGGGGTTCAAAAGGGTTCAAAGGGGTCCAAAGGGCTTCAAAGGCGTTCAAAGGGGTTCAAAGGGGTTCAAAGCGATTCAAAGGGGTTCAAAGGGGTTCAAAGGGGTTCAAAGGGGTTCAAAGGGGTTCATACGTGTTCAAAGGTGTTCAATGGGGTTCAATGGGTTCAATGGGGTTCAATGGGGTTCAATGGGGTTCAATGGGGTTCAATGGGGTTCAATGGGGTTCAATGGGGTTCAATGGGGTTCAATGGGATTCAATGGGTTCAATGGGTTTCAATGGGGTTCAATGGGGTTCAATGGGGTTCAATGGGGTTCAATGGGGTTCAATGGGGTTCAATGGGGTTCAATGGGGTTGAATGGGTAAAGAAGGGGTTCGAAGGGGTTTAAAGGGGTTCGACGGGGTTCAAAGGCATTAAAAGGGGTTCGACGGGGTTCAAAGGTTTTCAAAGGGGTTCAAAGGGGTTCAAAGGGGTTCAAAGGGGCTCAAAGGGGTTCAAAGGGGTTGAAAGGGATTAAAAGGGGTTGAAAGGGGTTGAAAGGGGTTGAAAGGGGTTGAAGGGGGTTGCAAGGGGTTCGAAGGGGTTCGAAGGGGTTCGAAGGGGTTCGGAGGGGCTCGAAGGGGTTCAAAGGTGTTCAAAGGGGTTCTAAGGGGGTTCAAAAGGGTTCGAAGGGGTTCGAAGCGGTTACATGCGGTTACAAGCGGTTAAAAGCGGTTAAAAGCGGTTACAAGCGGTTAAAAGCGGTAAGAGTGGATTAGAAGTGGTTAGAAGGTGTTAGAAGGGGTTAGACCGGGTTAGAAGGGGTTATAAGCGGTTCGAAACGGTTCGAAACAGTTCGAAACGGTTCCAAGCGGTTAAAAGTGGTCTAGGGCGGTAGGCAACGGTCTAAGGCGGTCTAGAGCGATAGGCAGTGATAGGCAGCGATAGGCAGCGATAGAGAGCGATAGGGAACTATAGGGAGCAATAGGAAGCGATGAAGAACGACTAAGAGCGATTAAGAGCGATTAAGAGCGATTAAAAGCGATTCAGAGGGATTAAGAGGGATTAAGAGAAATTAAGAGGGATTAAGAGGGATTAAGATGGATTAAGAGGGTTCGACGGGGTTCAAAGGCGTTCAGAGGGGTTCTAAGGGGCTCAAAGGGCTTCGACGCGGTTCAAAGGGGTTTAAATTGGTTCAATGGGGTTCAAAGGGGTTGAAAGGGGTTGAAAGGGATTAAAAGGGGTTGAAAGGGATTGAAAAGGGTTCAAAGGGGTTGAAGGGGGGTTGAAAGGGGTTCGAAGTGGTTCGAAGGGGTTCGAAGGGGTTTGAAGGGGTTCAAAGGCGTTCAAAAGGGGTTCAAAAGGGTGCGAAGGGGTTCGAAGCGGTTACAAGCGGTTACAAGCGGTTAAAAACGGTTAAAAGCAGTTACAAGCGGTTAAAAGCGGTAAGAATGGATTAGAAGGGGTTAGAAGGGGTTAGAAGGAGTTAGAAGGGGTAAGAAGGGGTTATAAGCGGTTCGAAACGGTTCTAAGGCGGTCTAGAGCGATAGGCAGTGATAGGCAGCGATAGGCAGCGATAGGGAGCGATAGGGACCAATAGGGAGCGATAGGAAACGATGAAGAGCGACTAAGAGCGATTAAGAGCGATTAAGAGCGATTAAGAGCAATTCAGAGGGATTAAGACGTATTAAGACGGGTTAAGACGGATTAAGAGGGATTAAGATGGATTAAGACGGATTAAGACGGATTACGACGATTAAGACGGATTAAGACGGATTAAGACGGATTAAGATGGATTAAGACGGATTAAGAAGGATGAAGGCGGATTAAGACGGATTAAGACGGATTAAGACGGATTAAGACGGATTAAGACGGATTAAGACGGATTAAGAGCGATTAAGTCTTATTAAGACGGATTAAGAGCGATTAAGACGGATTAACAGCGATTATGACGGATTAAGACGGATTAAGACGGATTAAGACGGATTAAGACGGATTAAGACGGATTCAGACGGTTTAAGACGGATTAAGACGCATTAAGACGGATTAAGACGGATTATGACGGATTAAGACGGATTAAAACGGATTAAGACGGATTGAGACGGATTAAGATAGATTAAGATAGATTAAGACGGATTAAGACGGATTAAGAGGGATTAAAAGGGATTAAGAGGGATTAAGAGGGATTTAGAGGGAATAAGAGGGACTAAGAGGTACTAAGAGGGACTAAGAGGGGATTAAGAGGGATTGAGAGCGATTGAGAGCGATTGAGAGCGATTGAGAGCGATTGAGAGCGATTGAGACGGATTAAGACGATTAAGACGGGTTAAGACGGATTAAGAGGATTAAGAGGAATTAAGACGAATGATTAAGAGGGATTAAGAGGGATTATTAAGAGGAATGAAAATGGATTAAGAGGGATTAAGAGGGATTAAGAGGGATTAAGACGGATTAAGACGGATTAAGACGGATTAAGACAGATTAAGACGGATTAAGACGGATTAAGACGGATTAAGATAGATTAAGAGAGATTAAGACGGATTAAGACGGATTAAGACGGATTAAGACGGATTAAGACGGATTAAGAGGGATTAAGAGGGAATAAGAGGGACTAAGAGGAATTAAGAGGGATTAAGAGGGATTAAGAGGGATTGAGAGCGATTGAGAGCGATTGAGAGAGATTGAGAGCGATTGAGACGGATCAAAACGGATTAAGACGGGTTAAGACGGATTAAGAGGGATTAAGACGGATTAAGACGGATTAAGACGAATTAAGACGGATTAAGACGGATTAAGACAGATTAAGAGGGATTAAGACGGATTAAGATGGATTAAGAAGGATTAAGGCGAATTAAGACGGATTAAGACGGATTAAGTGGTTAAATGGGGTTAAATGGGGTTAAAGGGGGTTTAATGGGGTTCAATGGGGTTCAATGGAGTTTAATGGGGTTTAATGGGTTCAATGGGGTTCAATGAGGTTCAAAGGGGTTCGATGGGTTTCAATGGGGTTCAAAAGGGTTCAAAAGGGTTCAAAGGGTTCGATGGGGTTCAAAGGGGTCAAAGGGGTTCAAAGTCTTAATTCGTCTTAATCCGTCAAAGGGTTCAAAGGGATGCAAAAGGCTTCAAAGGAGTTTGATGGGGTTCGAAGGGGTTCGAAGGGGTTCAAAGGGGTTCAAAGGGATTTAAAGTCTTAATCCGTCTTAATCTGTCAAAGGGGTTCAAAGGGGTGCAAAAGGGTTCAAAGGAGTTCGTTGGGGTTCGAACCGTTCGAAGGGGTTCAAAGGGGTTCAAAGGGGTTCAAAGGGGTCAAAGGGGTACAAAGAGGTTCCAAAAGGTACAAAGGGGTTCAAATGGGTTCAAAGGGTTCAATGGCGTTCAATGGGGTTCAATGGGGTTCAATGGGGTTCAATGGGCTTCAAATGGGTTCAATGGGGTTTAATGGGGTTTAATGGCAGCGATAGGCTGCGATAGGCTGCGATAGGCTGCGATAGGCTGCGATAAAGAGCGATAAAGAACGATAAAGAGCGATAAAGAACGATAAAGAGCGATAAAGAGCGATAAAGAGCGATAGGTTGCGATAAAGAGCGATAAAGAGCGATAGGCAGCGATAAACAGCGATAAAGAGCGATAGCTTGCAATAGGCTGCGATAGGCTGTGATAAGATGCGATAGGCTGCGATATGCTGAGATATGCTGCGATAGACTGCGATAAAGAGCGCTAGGCTGCGATAAAGAGCGGTAAGCTGCGATGAAGAGCGAAAGGCTGCGATAAAGAGCGATAGGCTGCGATAAAGAGTGATAGACAGCAGTAAAGAGCGATAGGCAGCGATAAAGAGCGATAGACAGCGATAGGCGTCGATAGGCTGCAATAGGCTGTGATAGGCTATGATAGGCTGTGATAGGCTACGATAGGTAGGCAGCCGTACGCAGCGCGATAAAAAGCCATAAGCAGCGCAATAGAAAGCTATAGACAGCACGATAAAGAGTCATAGGCAGCGCAATAAAGAGCCATAGGCAGCGATAAAGGGCCATAGGCAGCCATAAAGAGCCATAGGCCATGGGGAGGGATGGGGCGGGATTAGAGCGGTTAGAAGCGGTAGGAAACTGTAGGAAGCTGTATAAAAGCGGTAGAAAGCAGCTTAAAAGCGGTTAGAAGCGGTTAGAAGCGATAAAGAGCGATAAAGAACGATAAAGAGCGACAAAGAGCGATAAAGAGCGATAAAGAGCGATTAAAATTAAAAGCGATAAAGAGCGATGAAGAGCGATAAAGAGCGATAAATAGCGATAAAGAGCGATAAAGAGCGATAACGAGCGATAACGAGCGATAACGAGCAATAGGCTACGATAGGTTGCGATAGGCTGCGATAGGTTGCGATAGGCCGCCATAGGCTGCGATAGGCTGCAATAGGCTGCGAAAGGCTGCGATAGGCTGCGATAGGCTGCGATAAAGTGCGATAGACTGCGATAAAGAGCGATAGGCTGCGATAAAGAGCGATAGGCTGCGATAAAGAGCGATAGGCTGCGATAAAGAGCGATAGGCTGCGATAAAGAGCGATAGGCTGCGATAAAGAGCGATAGGCTGTGATAAAGAGTGATAGGCTTCGATTAAGAGAGATAGGCTGCGATAGGCTGCTATAAAGAGCGATAGGCTGCGCTAAAGCGTGATAGGCTGCGATAGGCTGCGATAGGCTGCGATAGGCTGCGATAGGCTTCGATAGGCTGCAATAGGCTGCGATAAAGAGCGATAAAGTGCGACAAAGTGCGATAAAGTGCGATAAAGTGCGATAAAGAGCGATAGGCTGCGATAAAGAGCGATAGGCTGCGATAAAGAGCGATAGGCTGCGATAAAGAACGATAGGCTGCGATAAACAGCGATAGGCTGCGATAGGCTGCGATAGGCTGCGATAGGCTCCGATAGGCTGCGATAGGCTGCGATAGGCTGCGTTAGGGAAATGGTAGGCTGCGATAGGCTGCGATAGGCTGCGATAGGCTGCGATAGGCTGCGATAGGCTGCGATAAAGAGCGATAAAGAGCGATAAAGAGCGATAAAGAGCGATAAAGAGCGATAAAGAGCGATAAAGAGCGATAGACTGCGATAGGCTGCGATAAAGAGCGATAAAGAGCGATAGGCTGCGATAAAGAGCGATAAAGAGCGATAGGCTACGATAAAGAGTGATAGGTTGCAATAGGCCGCGATAGGCTGTGATAAGCTGCGATAGGCTGCGATATGCTGAGATATGCTGCGATAGGCTGCGATAGGCTGCGATAGGCTGCGATAGGCTTCGATAGGCTGCAATAGGCTGCGATAAAGAGCGATAAAATGCGACAAAGTGCGATAAAGTGCGATAAAGTGCGATAAAGTGCGATAAAGAGCGATAGGCTGCGATAAAGAGCGATAGGCTGCGATAAACAGCGATAGGCTGCGATAGGCTGCGATAGGCTGCGATAGACTCCGATAGGCTGCGATAGGCTGCGTTAGGGAAATGGTAGGCTGCGATAGGCTGCGATAGGCTGCGATAGGCTGCGATAGGCTGCGATAAAGAGCGATAAAGAGCGATAAAGCGATAAAGAGCGATAAAGAGCGATAAAGGGCGATAGACTGCGATAGGCTGCGATAAAGAGCGATAAAGAGCGATAGGCTGCGATAAAAAGCGATAAAGAGCGATAGGCTACGATAAAGAGCGATAGGTTGCAATAGGCCGCGATAGGCTGTGATAAGCTGCAATAGGCTGCGATATGCTGAGATATGCTGCGATAGGCTGCGATAAAGAGCGATAGGCTGCGATAAAGAGCGGTAAGCTGCGATAAAGAGCGATAAGCTGCGATAAAGAGCGATAGGCTGCGATAAATAGTGACAGGCAGCAGTAAAGTGCGATAGGCAGCGATAAAGAGTGATAGGCAGCCATGAAGAGCGATAGGCAGCGATAAAGAGCGATAGGCAGCGATAAAGAGCGATAGGCAACGATAAAGAGCGATAGGCTGCGATAGGCTTCGATAGGCTGCGATAGGCTGTGATAGGCTGTGATAGGCTGCGATAGGCAGGCAGTCGTAGGCAGCGCGATAAAATGCCATAGCCAGCGCAATAAAGAGCCATAGACAGCGCGATAAACAGCCATAGGCAGCGCAATAAAGAGCCATAGGCAGCGATAAAGGGCCATAGGCAGCGATAAGGAACCATAGGCCATGGGGAGGGATGGGGAGGGATTAGAGCGGTTAGAAGCGGTAGGAAACTGTAGAAAGCTGTATCAAAGCGGTAGGAAGCGTTAGGAAGCGATAAAAAGCTGTATGTAGATAGCGGTAAAGAGCGGTTAAAAGCAGATCAAAAAATGGATCGAAGCTGTAGGAAACTGTAGGAAGCTGTATAAAAGCGATAGGAAACTGTAGGAAGCTTTATAAAAGCGTTAGGAAGCGGTTTAAAAGCGGTTAGAAGCGGTTAGAAGCGGTTAGAAGCGGTTAGAAGCGGTTAGAAGCGGTTAAAAGCGGTAAGAATGGATTAGAAGGGGTTAGAAGGGGTTAGAAGGGTTAGAAGGCGTTCGAAACATTCGAAACATTCGAAACGGTTCGAAATGGTTCGAAACGGTTCGAAGCGGTTGAAAGCGTTCTAGGACGGTAGGCAGCGGTCTAAGGCGGTCTAGAGCGATAGGCAGCGATAGGCAGCGATAGGCAGCGATAGGTGCCATAGGCAGCGATAGGGAGCGATAGGGAGCGATTAAGAGCGATTAAGAGCGATTAAGAGCGATTTACAGGGATTAAGAGGGATTAAGAGGGATTAAAAGGGATTAAGAGGGATTAAGAGGGATTAAGAGGGATTGAGACGGATTGAGACGGATTTAGACGGATTGAGACGAATTGAGACGGATTGAGACGGATTGAGAGCGATTGAGAGGGATTGAGAGCGATTGAGAGCGATTGAGAGCGATTGAGAGCTGTATAAAAGAGGTAAGAAGCGGTAAAAAGCGGTTAGAAGCGGTTAGAAGCGGTTAGAAGCGGTTAGAAGCGGTTAGAAGCGGTTCGAAGCGGTTCGAAGGGGTTTGAAGGGTTTCGACGGGGTTCAAAGGCGTTCAAAGGGGTTCTAAGGGGTTCAAAGGGGTTTGACGGGGTTCAAAGGGGTTCAAAGGGGTTGAATGGGGTTCAAAGGCGTTCGAAGGGGTTCAAAGGGGTTGAAAGGGGTTGAAAGGGGTTGAAAGGGGTTGAAAGGGGTTGAAAGGGTGGAAAGTGTTTGAAGGGGGTTGAAAGGGATTCAAAGGTGTTCAAAGAGGATCGATGGGGTTCAAGGGGTTCAAAAGAGTTTTCGAGGGGATTCAAACGGGTTCAAAGGGGTTCAAAGGGGTTCAAAGGGGTTCAAATGGGTTCAAAGGGGTTCAAAGGGATTCAAAGGGATTCGAAGCGGTTACAAGCGGTTAAAAGCGGTTACAAGCGGTTAAAAGCGGTGAGAATGGATTAGAAGGGGTTAGAAGGGGTTAGAAGGGGTTAGAAGGCGTTAGAAGGGGTTATAAGCGGTTAGAAACGGTTCGAAACGGTTCGAAACGGTTCGAAGCGGTTGAAAACGGTCTAGAGCGGTAGGCAGTGGTCTAAGGCGGTTTAGAGCGAGAGGTAGCGATAGGCAGCGATAGGGAACTATAGGGAACGACAGGGAGCGATGAAGAGCGATTAAGAGCGATTAAGAGCGATTAAGAACGATTAAGAGCGATTCAGAGGGATTAAGAGGATTAAGAGGGATTAAGAGGGATTTAGAGGGAATAAGAAGGATTAAGAGGGATTAAGAGGATTCAGAGGGATTAAGAGGGATTAAGAGCGATTAAGAGCGATTAAGACGGCTTAAGACGGATTAAGACGGGTTAAGACGGATTAAGAGGATTAAGAGGGATTAAGACGGATCAACAGGGATTAAGAGGGATTAAGACGGATTAAGACGGATTAAGACGGATTAAGACGGATTAAGACGGATTAAGACGGATTAAGACGGATTAAGAAGGATTAAGGCGAATTAAGACGGATTAAGACGGATGAAGACGGATTATGACGGATCAAGCACGATTAAGACGGATTAAGACGGATTAAGAGCGATTAAGACGGATTAAGACGGATTAACAGCGATTAAGACGGATTAAGACGGATTAAGACGGATTAAGACGGATTAAGACGGATTAAGACGGATTAAGACGGATTAAGATGGATTAAGACGGCTTAAGACGAATTAAGAGGGAATAAGACGGATTAAGAGGATTCAGACGGATTAAGATAGATTAAAGTAGATTAAGACGGATTAAGACGGATTAAGACGGATTAAGAGGGATTAAGAGGGATTAAGAGGGATTAAGAGGGATTAAGGGATTAACAGGGACTAAGAGGGACTAAGAGGGATTAAGAGGGATTAAGAGGGATTGAGAGCGATTGAGAGCGATTGAGAGCGATTGAGAGCGATTGAGAGCGATTAAGAAATGGGGTTTAATGGGGTTCAATGGGGTTCAATGGGGTTTAATGAGGTTTAATGGGGTTTAATGGGGTTCAATGGGGTTCAATTGGGTTCAATGGGGTTCATTGGGGTGCGAAGGGGTGCAAACGGGTGCAAAGGGTTCAAAAGGGTTAAAGGGGTTCAAAGGGGTTCAAAGAGGTTGAAAGGGATTGAAAAGGGGTTGAAAGGGGTGCAAAAGTGCAAAGTGGTTCAAAGGGGTTCAAACGGGTTCAAATGCGTTCAAAGGGGTTCAAAGGTGTTCAAAAAGTGTTCAAAGGGGCTCAATGGGGTTCAATGGGTTCAATGGGGTTCAATGGGGTTTAATGGGGTTCAATGGTGTTTGAAGGGGTTCAAAGGGGTTCAAGGCGGTTCAAATGGGTTCAAAGGGGTTCAACGGGGTTCAAAGGGTTCAAAAGGGTTCAAAGAGGTTCAAAGGGGTTCAAAAGGGTTCAAACGAGTTCAAACGGGGTCAAAGGGTTGAAAGAGATTCAAAGGGGTTCAAATGGGTTCAAAGGGGTTCAAAGGGGTTCAAAGCCGTTACAAGCGGTTAAATGCGGTTACAAGCGGTTAAAAGCGGTGAGAATGGATTAGAAGGGGTTAGAAGGGGTTAGAAGGAGTTAGAAAGGCTTAGAAGGGGTTATAAGCGGTTAGAAACGGTTCGAAACAGTTCGAAACTGTACGAAGCGGTCTAAGGCGGTTTAGAGCGATAGGCAGCGATAGGCAGCGATAGGGGCGATAGAGAACTATAGGGAGCGATAGGGAGCGATGAAGAGCAATTAAGAGCGATTAAGAGCGATTAAGAACGATTAAAGAGCGATTCAGAGGGATTAAGAGGGATTAAGAGGATTAAGAGGGATTAAGAGGATTAAGACGGATTAAGACGAATTAAGACGGATTTAGACGGATTAAGACGGATTAAGACGGATTAAGACGGATTAAGAAGGATTAAGGCGAATTAAGACGGATTAAGACGGATGAAGACGGATTAAGACGGATCAAGCGCGATTAAGACGGATTAAGGCTGATTAAGAGCGAATAAGACGGAAAAAGACGGATTAACAGCGATTATGACGGATTCAGACGGATTAAGACGGATTAAGACGGATTAAGACGGATTAAGATAGATTAAGGTAGATTAAAACGGATTAAGAGGGATTAAGAGGGATTAAGAGGATTAAGAGGGAATAAGAGGGATTCAGAGGGACTAAGAGGGACTAAGAGGGATTAAGAGGGATTGAGAGGATTGAGAGCGATTGAGAGCAATTGAGAGCGATTGAGAGCGATTGACAGCGATTGAGAGCGCTTGAGAAATTGGGTTAAATTGGGTTTTGATGGGGTTCAATGGGGTTCAATGGGGTTTAATGAGGTTTAATGGGTTTCAATGGGGTTCAATGGGGTTCATTGGGGTGCAAAGGGATGCAAAAAGGGTGCAAAGGGTTCAATGGGGTTCAAAGGGGTTCAATGGGGTTCAAAAAGGTTCAAAGGTGTTCAAAGGGGTTCAAAGGGGTTCAAAAGGGGTTCAATGGGATTCAAAGGGGTTCAAAGGGGTTCAAAGGGGTTCAAAAAGGTTCAAAGGGGTTCAAAGGTGTTCAAAGGTGTTCAATGGGGTTCAATGGGGTTCAATGGGGTTCAATGGGGTTCAATGGGGTTCAATGGGGTTCAATGGGGTTCAATGGAGTTCAATGGGGTTCAATGGAGTTCAATGGGGTTCAATGGGGTTCAATGGGGTTCAATGGTGTTCATTGGGTTTAAATGGGGTTCAATGGGGTTCAATGGGGTTCAATGGCGTTCAATGGGGTTCAATGGGGTTCAATGGGGTTCAATGGGGTTCAATGGGTAAAGAAGGGGTTCGAAGGGGGTTTAAAGGGGTTCGACGGGGTTCAAAGGCGTTCAAAGGGTTCGACGGGGTTCAATGGGGTTCAAAGGGTTCAAAGGGGTACAAAAAGGGGTTCAAAGGGCTCAAAGCGATTCAAAGGGGTTCAAAAGGGTTCAAATGGGTTCAAAGGGGTTCAAAGGGGTTCATAGGTGTTCGAAGGTGTTCAATGGGGTTCAATGGGTTCAATGGGGTTCAAAGTTGTTCAAAGTGATTCAAAGGAGTTCAAATTGATTCGACGGGGTTCGAAGGCGTTCAAAAGAGTTTTGAGGGGATTCAAAGGGGTTCAAAGCGGTTCAAAGTAGTTCAAAGGGGTTCAAAGGGGTTCAAAGGGGTTCAAATGGGTTCAAAGGGTTCAAAGGGGTTCAAAGGGGTTCGAAGGGGTTCGAAGCGGTTACAAGCGGTTAAAAGCGGTTACAAGCGGTTAAAAGCGGTTACAAGCGGTTAAAAGCGGTGATAATGGATTAGAAGGGGTTAGAAGGGGTTAGAAGAAGTTAGAAGGGCTTAGAAGGGGATATAAGCGGTTAGAAACGGTTCGAAACGGTTTGAAACTGTTCGAAGCGGTTGTAGGCGGTCTAGGGCGGTAGGCAGCGGTCTAAGGCGGTTTAGAGCGATAGGCAGCGATAGGGAGCGATGAAGAGCGATTAAGAACAATTAAGAGCGATTCAGAGGGATTAAGAGGGATTATGAGGGATTAAGAGGGATTAAGAGGGATTCAGAGGGATTAAGAGGGATTAAGAGCGGTTAAGAGCGATTAAGAGCGATTAAGACGGATTAAGACGGATTAAGATTTTGTTAAGATGGATTAAGAGGGATTAAGATGGATTAAGACGGATTAAGACGGACTAAGACGGATTAATACGAATTAAGACGGATTAAGACGGATTAAGACGGATTAAGACGGATTAAGACGGATTAAGACGGATTAAGAAGGATTAGGGCGAATTAAGACGGATTAAGACGGATGAAGACGGATTAAGACGGATCATGCGCGATTAAGACGGATTAAGACGGATTAAGAGCGATTAAGACGGATTAAGACGGATTAAGACAGATTAAGACGGATTAAGACGGATTAAGACGGATTAAGACGGAAGGGGTTCGAAGCGGTTACAAGCGGTCACAAGCGGTTAAAAGCGGTTAAAAGCGGTTACAAGTGGTTAAAAGCGGTGAGAATGGATTAAAAGGGGTTAGAAGGGGTTAGAAGGGGTTAGAAGGGGTTAGAAGGGGTTAGAAGGGGTTATAAGCGGCTAGAAACGGTTCGAAATGGTTCGAAGCGGTTGAAAGTGGTCTAGGGCGGTAGGCAGCGGTATAAGCCGGTTTAGAGCGATAGGTAGCGATAGGCAGCGATAGGGGACTATAGGGAGCGATAAGGAGCGATGAAGAGCAATTAAGAGCGACTAAGAGCGATTAAGAACGATTAAGAGCGATTCAGAGGATTAAGAGGGATTAAGAGGGATTAAGACGGATTAAGACGGATAAAGACGGAATAAGACGGATTAAGACGGATTAAGACGGATTAAGACGGATTAAGAAGGATGAAGGCGGATTAAGACGGATTAAGACGGATTAAGACGGATTAAGACGGATTAAGATCGATTAAGATCGATTAACAAGGATTAACAAGGATTAAGACGGATTAACAGCGATTATGACGGATTAAGACGGATTAAGACAGATTAAGAGGGATTAAGAGGGATTAAGATGGTTTAAGACGGTTTAAGACGGATTAAGACGGATTAAGACGGATGAAGACGGATTAAGATGGATTAAGACGGCTTAAGACGGATTAAGAGGGAATAAGACGGATTAAGAGGGATTAAGACGGATTAAGATAGATTAAAGTAGATTAAGAGGGATTAAGAGGGATTAAGAGGGATTAAGAGGGATTAAGAGGGGATTAAGAGGGACTAAGAAGGACTAAGAGGGATTAAGAAGGATTAAGAGGATTGAGAGCGATTGAGAGCGATTGAGAGCGATTGAGAGCGATTGAGAGCGATTGAGAAATGAGGGGTTTAATGGGGTTCAATGGTGTTCAATGGGGTTTAATGAGGTTTAATAGGGTTTAATGGGGTTCAAAAGGGTTAAAAGGGTTCAATGGGGTTCAATGGGGTTCATTAAGGGTGCAAAGGGTGCCAACGGGTGCAAAGGGGTGCAAAGGGGTTCAAAAGGGGTTCAAACGAGTTCAAAGGGGGTCAAAGGGTTCAAAGGGATTCAAAAGGGTTCAAATGGGTTCAAAAGGGGTTCAAAGGGTTCGAAGCCGTTACAAGCGGTTAAAACCGGTTACAAGCGGTTAAAAGCGGTGAGAATGGATTAGAAGGGGTTAGAAGGGGTTAGAAGGGGTTAGAAGGGGTTATAAGCGGTTAGAAACGGTTCGAAACAGTTCGAAACTGTTCGAAGCGGTTGTAAGCGGTCTAGGGCGGTAGGCAGCGGTCTAAGGCGGTTTAGAGCGATAGGCAGCGATAGGCAGCGATAGGGAGCGATAGGGAGAACTATAGGGAGCGATAGGGAGCGATGAAGAGCGATTAAGAGCGATTAAGAGCAATTAAGAACGATTAAGAGCGATTCAGAGGGATTAAGAGGGATTAAGAGGCATTCAGAGGGATTAAGACGGATTAAGACAGATTAAGACGAATTAATACGGATTAAGACGGATTTAGACGGATTAAGACGGATTAAGACGGATTAAGACGGATTAAGACGGATTAAGAAGGATTAAGGCGAATTAAGACGGATTAAGACGGATGAAAACGGATTAAGACGGATCAAGCGCGATTAAGACGGATTAAGGCTGATTAAGAGCGATTAAGACGGAAAAGACGGATTAACAGCGATTATGACGGATTAAGACGGATTAAGACGGATTAAAGCGGATTAAGACGGATTAAGACGGATTAAGACGGATTAAGACGGATTAAGACTGATTAGGGTTTTGATGGGGTTCAATGGGGTTCAATGGGGTTTAATGAGGTTTAATGGGGTTCAATGGGTTCAATGGGGTTCATTGGGGTGCAAAGGGGTGCAAAGGGGTGCAATGGGGTTCAAAAAGGTTCAAAGGGGTTCAAAGGGGTTCAAAGGGGTTCAAAAAGTTTCAAAGGGGTTCAAAAATGTTCAAAGGTGTTCAATGGGGTTCAATCGGGGTTCAATGGGGTTCAATGGGGTTCAATGGGGTTCAATGGGGTTCAATGGGGTTCAATGGAGTTCAATGGGGTTCAATGGTGTTCAATGGGGTTCAATGGTGTTCATTGGGGTTCAATGGGGTTCAATGGGGTTCAATGGCGTTCAATGGGGTTCAATGGGGTTCAATGGGGTTCAATGGGGTTCAATGGGGTCCAATGGGTAAAGAAGGGGTTTGAAGGGGTTTAAAAGGGGTTCGACGGGGTTCAAAGGCGTTCAAAGGGGTTCGACGAGGTTCAATGGGGTTCAAAGGGGTTCAAAGGGGTACAAAGGGGTTCAAAGGGGCTCAAAGCGATTCAAAGGGGTTCAAAAGGGTTCAAAGGGGTTCAAAGGGGTTCAAAGGGGTTCATAGGTGTTCGAAGGTGTTCAATGGGGTTCAATGGGTTCAATGGGGTTCAAAGTGGTTCAAAGTGATTCAAAGGAGTTCAACTGGATTCGACGGGGTTCGAAGGGGTTCAAAACAGTTTTTGAGGGGATTCAAAGGGGTTCAAAGCGGTTCAAAGTAGTTCAAAGGGGTTCAAAGGGGTTCAAAGGGGTTCAAATGGGTTCAAAGGGGTTCAAGGGGTTCAAAGGGGTCGAAGGGTTCGAAGCGGTTACAAGCGGTTACGGTTCAGAGGTTAAGAGGTTACAAGCGGTTACAAGCGGTTAAAAGCGGATTTAGACAAAGACGGTTAAAAGCGGTGAGAATGGATTAGAAGGGGTTAGAATGGGTTAGAAGAAGTTAGAAGGGCTTAGAAGGGGATAAGCGGTTAGAAACGGTTCAAAACGGTTTGAAACTGTTCAAAACGGTTGTAAGCGGTCTAATGCGGTTTAGCAGCGATAGGCAGCGGTCTAAGGCGGTTTAGAGCGATAGGCAGATAGGGAGCGATGAAGCGATTAAGAACGATTAAGAGCGATTCAGAGGGATTAAGAGGGATTAAGAGGGATTAAGAGCGGTTAAGAGGATTAAGAGCGATTAAGACGGATTAAGACGGATTAAGAGCGGTTAAGATGGATTAAGAGGGATTAAGATGGATTAAGACGGATTAAGACGGATTAAGACGGATTAAGATGGATTAAGACGGATTAAGACAGGATTAAGACGGATTAAGACGGATTAAGACGGATTAAGATGGATTAAGAGGATTAAGATGGATTAAGACGGATTAAGACGGATTAAGAACGGATTAAGACGGATTAAGACGGATTAAGACGGATTAAGACGAATTAAGACGGATTAAGACGGATTAAGAAATTAAGAAGGATTAGGGCGAATTAAGACGGATTAAGACGGATTAAGAAGACGGATTAAGACGGATCATGCGCGATTAAGACGGATTAAGACGGATTAAGAGCGATTAAGACGGATTAAGACGGATTAAGACGGATTAAGAAGCGGATTAAGACGGTTAAAAGGATTAAGACGGATTAAGACGGAAAGGGGTTCGGTTCAAAAGCGGTTACAAGCGGTTACAAATGGGGTTCAAATGGGGTTAAAAGCGGTTAAAGAAAAGCGGTTACAAGCGGTTAAAAGCGGTGAGAATGGATTAGAAGGGGTTAGAAGGGGTTATAAGAGATTAGAAACGGTTCGAAATGGTTCAAAGCGGTTGAAAGCGGTCTAGGGCGGTAGGCAGCGGTATAAGCCGGTTTAGAGCGATAGGTAGCGATAGACAGCGATAGGGGACTATAGGGAGCGATAGGGAGCGATGAAGAGCGATTAAGAGCGATTAAGAGCGGTTAAGAACGATTAAGAGCGATTCAGAGGGATTAAGAGGGATTAAGAGGGATTAAGACGGATTAAGACGGATAAAGACGGATTAAGACGGATTAAGACGGATTAAGATGGATTAAGACGGATTAAGAAGGATGAAGGCGGATTAAGACGGATTAAGGCGGATTAAGACGGATTAAGACGGATTAAGACGGATTAAGAGCGATTAAGATCGATTAACAAGGATTAACAAGGATTAAGACGGATTAACAGCGATTATGACGGATTAAGACGGATTAAGACGGATTAAGAGGGATTAAGAGGGATTAAGACGGATTAAGATGGTTTAAGACGGATTAAGACGGATTAAGACGGATGAAGACGGATTAAGATGGATTAAGACGGCTTAAGACGGATTAAGAGGAATAAGACGGATTAAGAGGGATTAAGACGGATTAAGATAGATTAAAGTAGATTAAGACGGATTAAGAGGGATTAAGAGGGATTAAGACGGATTAAGAGGGATTAAGAGGGATTAAGAGGGACTAAGAAGGACTAAGAGGGATTAAGAAGGATTAAGAGGGATTGAGAGCGATTGAGAGCGATTGAGAGCGATTGAGAGCGATTGAGAAATGGGGTTTAATGGGGTTCAATGGTGTTCAATGGGGTTTAATGGGGTTTAATGGGGTTCAATGGGGTTCAATGGGGTTCAATGGGGTTCATTGGGGTGCAAAGGGGTGCAAACAGATGCAAAAGGGTGCAAAGGGGTTCAAAGGGTTCAAAAGGGTTAAAAGGGGTTCAAAGCGGTTCAAAGAGGTTGAAAGTGGTTGAAAGGGGTTCAAAGGGGTGCAAAGGGTTCAAAGGGGTTCAAAGCGGTTCAAATGGGTTCAAAGGTGTTCAACGGGGTTCAAAGGGGTTCAAAGGGGTTCAAAGGGGTTCAAAAGGGTTCAAAGGAGGTCAAACGGGGTCAAAGGGTTTAAAGGGGTTCAAATGGGTTCAAAGGGGTTCAAAGGGGTTCGAAGCGGTTACAAGCGGTTAAAAGCGGTTACAAGCGGTTAAAAGCGGTGAGAATGGATTAGAAGGGGTTAGAATGTTAGAAAGGGTTATAAGCTGTTAGAAACGGTTCGAAATGGTTCGAAACTCTTCGAAGCGGTTGTAAGCGGTCTAGGGCGGTAGGCAGCGGTCTAAGGCGGTTAAGAGCGATAGGCAGTGATAGGCAGCGATAGGGAGCGATAGGGAGCGATAGGGAACTATAGGGAGCGATAGGAAGCCATGAAGAGCGACTAAGAGCGATTAAGAGGGATTAAGAGCGATTAAGAGCGAATAAGAGGGATTAAGAGGGATTAAGAGGGATTCAGAGGGATTAAGAGCGATTAAGAGCGATTAAGAGCGATTAAGACGGATTAAGACGGTTAAGACGGGTTAAGATGGAGTAAGAGGGATTAAGAAGGATTAAGAGGGATTAAGAGGGATTAAGACGGATTAAGATGGATTAAGACGAATTAAGACGGATTAAGACGAATTAAGACAGATTAACGCGAATTAAGACGAATTAAGACGGATGAAGACGGATTAAGACGGATCAAGAGCGATTAAGACGGATTACGACGGATTAAGACGGATTAAGACGGATTAAGACGGATTAAGACGGATTAAGAGGGATTAAGACGGATTAAGACGGATTAAGATAGATTGAGGTAAATTAAAACGGATTAAGAGGGATTAAGAGGGATTAAGAGGGATTAAGAGGGATTAAGAATAAGAGGATTAAGATTAAGAGGGATTAAGAGGGATTAAGAGGGACTAAGAGGGATTAAGAGGAGTAAGAGGGATTGAGAGCGATTGAGAGCGATTGAGAGCGATTGAGAGCGATTGAGAGCGATTGAGAGCGATTGAGAAATGGGGTTAAACGGGGTTTTGATAGGGTTCAATGGGGTTCGATGGGGTTTAATGAGGTTTAATGGGGTTTAATGGGGTTCAATGGGGTTCAATGGGGTTCATTGGGGTTAAAGGGGTTCAAAGGGGTGCAAAGCGGTGCAAAGGGGTGTGGGTTCAAAGGGGTTCAAAGGGGTTCAATTGATTTCAAAGGCTTCAAAAGGGTTCAAAGGGGTTCAAAGGGGTTCAAAGGGGTTCAAAGGGGTTCAAAGGGGTTCAATGGGGTTCAAAAGGGTTCAAAGGGGTTCAAAGGGGTTCAAAGGGGTTCAAAGGGTTCAAAGGTGTTCAATGGGGTTCAATCGGTTCAATGGGGTTCAATGGGGTTCAATGGGGTTCAATGGGGTTCAATTGTGTTCAATGGGGTTCAAATGGGGTTCAATGGGGTTCAATGGGTTCAATGGGTTCAATGGGGTTCAATGGGGTTCAATGGGGTTCAATGGGGTTCAATGGGGTTCAATGGGGTTCAATGGGGTTCAATGGGGTTCAATGGGGTTCAATGGGGTTCAATGGGGTTCAATGGGTTCAATGGGGTTCAATGGGGTTCAATTGGGTTCAATGGGGTCAAAAGGGTTCAATGGGGTTCAATGGGGTTCAATGGGGTTGAATGGGTAAATGGGGTTCGAAGGGGTTTAAAGGGGTTCAATGGGGTTCAAAGGCGTTCAAAGGGGTTCGACGGGGTTCAAAGGGGTTCGACGGGGTTCAAAGGGGTTCAAAGGGGTTCAAAGGGGTTCAAAGGGGTTCAAAGGGGTTGAAAGGGATTAAAATGGGTTGAAAGGGGTTCAAAGGGGTTCAAAAGGGTTGAAGGGGGTTGAAAGGGGTTCGAAGGGGTTCGAAGGGGTTCGAAGGGGTTCGAAGGGGTTCAAAGGGGTTCAAAGGGGTTCAAAGGGGTTCAAAAGGGGTCGAAAGGGTTCGAAGCGGTTACAAGAAAGCGGTTAAAAGCGGTTAAATGCGGTTACAAGCGGTTAAAAGCGGTAAGAGGGATTAAAAAGGGGTTACAAGGGGTTACAAGGGGTTAGACGGGGTTAGAAGGGGTTATAAGCGGTTCGAAACGGTTCGAAACAGTTCGAAACGGTTCCAAGCGCTTAAAAGCGGTTAGGGCGGTAGGCAACGGTCTAAGGCGGTTAGAGCGATAGGGTTAGGCAAATAGGGCGATAGGGAAATAGGGAACTATAGGGAGCAATAGGAAGCGATGAAGAGCGACTAAGAGCGATTAAGAGCGATTAAGAGCGATTAAGGGCGATTCAGAGGGATTAAGAGGGATTAAGAGAGATTAAGACGGATCAAGAGGGATTCAGAGGGATTCAGAGGGATTCAGAGGGATTAAGAGCGATTAAGAGCGATTAAGAGCGATTAAGACGGATTAAGACGTATTAAGACGGGTTAAGACGGATTAAGAGGGATTAAGATGGATTAAGACGGATTAAGACGGATTAAGACGGATTAAGACGGATTAAGACGGATTAAGAGCGATTAAGACGGATTAAGAGGGATTAAGACGGATTAAGACGGATTAAGACGGATTAAGACGGATTAAGACGGATTAAGACGGATTAAGATTAAGACGGATTAAGACGGATTAAGAGCGAATAAGATTAACAGCGATTGACGGATTAAGACGGATTAAGACGGATTAAGACGGATTAAGACCGATTAAGACGGATTAAGAGGGATTAAGACGGATTAAGACGGATGATGACGGATTAAGACGGATTAAGAAGGATTAAGACGGATTAAGACGGATTAAGACGGATTAAGACGGATTAAGAGGATTAAGAGGGATTAAGACGGATTAAGATGGATTAAGAGGGATTAAGAGGGATTAAGAGGGAATAAGAGGGACTAAGAGGGACTAAGAGGGATTAGGAGGGATTGAGAGCGATTGAGAGCGATTGAGAGCGATTGAGAGAGATTGAGAGCGATTGAGACGGATTAAGACGGATTAAGACGGATTAAGACGGATTAAGAGGGATTAAGACGGATTAAGACGGATTAAGACGGATTAAGACGGTTTAAGACGGATTAAGACGGATTAAGACGGATTAAGACGGATTAAGACGGATTAAGACGGATTAAGATTAAGATTAAAATGAAAGACGATTAAGACGGATTAAGACGGATTAAGACGGATTAAAGATTAAAAGGGATTAAGAGGGATTAAGAGGGAATCAGAGGGAATAAGAGGGACTAAGAGGGACTAAGAGGGATTAAGAGGGATTAAGAGGGATTGAGAGCGATTGAGAGCGATTGAGAGCGATTGAGAGCGATTGAGAGCGATTGATTGAGACGGAAGACGGATTAAGACGGATTAAGACGGGTTAAGACGGATTAAGAGGGATTAAGACGGAATTAAGAGGGATTAAAAGACGGATTAAGACGGATTAAGACGGATTAAGACGGATTAAGACGGATTAAGATAGATTAAGAGAGATTAAGACGGATTAAGACGGATTAAGACGGATTAAGACGGATTAAGACGGAATAAGAGGGATTAAAAGGGATTAAGACGGAATAAGAGGGACTAAGAGGGACTAAGAGGGATTAAGAGGGATTAAGAGGGATTGAGAGCGATTGAGAGCGATTGAGAGAGATTGAGAGCGATTGAGACGGATTAAGACGGATTAAGACGGATTAAGACGGATTAAGAGGGATTAAGACCGATTAAGACGGATTAAGACGAATTAAGACGGATTAAGACGGATTAAGACGGATTCAAGGATTAAGGGATTAAATTAAGAAGGATTAAGTTAAACGGATTAAGGTTAAATGGGGTTAAATGGGGTAATGGGGTTCAATAGGGTTCAATGGAGTTTAATGGGGTTTAATGGGGTTCAATGGGGTTCAATGGGGTTCAAAGGGTTCGATGGAGTTGATGGGGTTCAATGGGGTTCAAAAGGGTTCAAAAGGGTTCAAAGGGTTCGATGGGGTTCAAAGGGGTTCAAAGGGGTTCAAAGTCTTAATCCGTCTTAATCCGTCAAAGGGGTTCAAAGGGGTGCAAAAGGGTTCAAAGGAGTTCGATGGGGTTCGAAGGGGTTCGAAGGGGTTCAAAGGGGTTCAAAGGGATTCAAAGTCTTAATCCGTCTTAATCCGTCAAAGGGGTTCAAAGGGGTGCAAAAGGGTTCAAAGGAGTTCGATGGGGTTCAAAAGGGTTCGAAGGGGTTCAAAGGGGTTCAAAGGGGTTCAAAGAGGGGGGTACAAAGGGGTTCCAAAAGGTTCAAAGGGTTCAAACGGGTTCAAAGGGGTTCGAAGGGGTTCAATGGCGTTCAATGGGGTTCAATGGGGTTCAATGGGGTTTAATGGGGTTTAATGGCAGCGATAATGCGATAGGCTGCGATAGGCTGCGATAGGCTGCGATAGGCTGCGATAAAGAACGATAAAGAGCGATAAAGAGCGATAAAGAGCGATAAAGAGCGATAAAGAGCGATAGGCTGCGATAAAGAGCGATAAACAGCGATAAGGAGCGATAAAGAGCGATAGGCTGTGATAAAGAGCGATAAAGAGCGGTAGGTTGCGATAAAGAGCGATAAAGAGCGATAGGCAGCGATAAACAGCGATAAAGAGCGATAGCTTGCAATAGGCTGCGATAGGCTGTGATAAGATGCGATAGGCTGCGATATGCTGAGATATGCTGCGATAGACTGCGATAAAGAGCGCTAGGCTGCGATAAAGAGCGGTAAGCTGCGATAAAGAGCGATAGGCTGCGATGAGCGAAGGCTGCGATAAAGAGTGATAGACAGCAGTAAAGAGCGATAGGCAGCGATAAAAAGCGATAGACAGCGATAAAGAGCGATAGGCAGCAATAAAGAGCGATAGGCTGCGATAGGCTTCGATAGGCTGCAATAGGCTGTGATAGGCTGTGATAGGCTGTGATAGGCTACGATAGGTAGGCAGCCGTAGGCAGCGCGATAAAAAGCCATAAGCAGCGCAATAGAAAGCTATAGACAGCACGATAAAGAGTCATAGGCAGCGCAATAAAGAGCCATAGGCAGCGATAAAGGGCCATAGGCGTTAGGAAGCGATAAAGAACTGTATGTAGATAGCGGTAAAGAACGGTTAAAAGCAGATGAAAATGGATGGAAGCTGTAGGAAATTGTAGAAAGCTGTATAAAAGCGGTAGGAAACTGTAGGAAGCTGTATAAAAGCGATAGAAAGCAGCTTAAAAGCGGTTAGAAACGGTTAGAAGCGATAAAGAGCGATAAAGAACGATAAAGAACGATAAAGAGCGATAAAGAGCGATAAAGAGCGATAAAGAGCGATAACGAGCGATAACAAGCGATAACGAGCGATAGGCTGCGATATGTTGCGATAGGCTGCGATAGGTTGCGATAGGTTGCCATCGGCTGCAATAGGCTGCAATAGGCTGCGATAGGCTGCGATAAAGAGCGATAGCCTGTGATAAAGAGCGATAGGGGTTCGATAGGGGTTCAATGGGGTTCGATAGGGGTTCAACGGGTTTCAAAGGGGTTCAAAGGGGTTCAAAGGGCAAAGGGGTTCAATGGGATTCAAAGGGGTTCAAGGTGGTTCAAAGGGGTTCAAAGGGGTTCAAGGGATAAACAGCGGTTCAATGGGGTTCAATGGGATTCAATGGGGTTCAATGGGGTTCAATGGGGTTCAATCGCGATCCATGGGGTTCAATAGGGTTCAATGCGATAAAGAGGTTCAATGGGGTTCAATAAAGGGCGATAGGGTTCAATTGGGGTTCAAGATTCAATGGGGTTCAATGCGATAAATGAGGTTCAATGGGTTTCAATGGTAGGCTGCGATAAATGGCTTTAATAAAGGGGTTTAATGGGGTTTAATGGGATTTAATGATTCAGGGGTTCAATAGAGTTGAAATAGGCTGCGCTAATGGGGTTTAATTGGGTTTAATAGGCAGTGCGGTTCAATAGGTTTAATGGCGATAAAGAGCGATAAAGTGCGAAAAAGTGCGATAAAGAAAGTTTAATGCGATAAAGTGCGATAAAGAGCGATAGGATGAAGAGCGATAGGCTGCGATCAAGAGCGTTAGGCTGCAATAGGCTGCGATAGAATGGCTGCGATAGGCTAGGCTGCGATAGGCTGCGATAGGCTGCGATAGGCTGCGATAGGCTGGTAGGTTGCGATAAAGCTGCGATAAAGGCGATAAAGCGATAAAGAGCGATAGGCTGCGATAAAGAGCGATAAAGAGCGATAAAAAGCGATAAAGAGCGATAAAGAGCGATAAGTTGCGATAAAGAGCGATAAAGAGCGATAGACTGATAAAGAGCGATAAAGAGCGATAGGCTGCGATAAATGCGATAAAGAGCGATAGGCTGCGATAAAGAGCGATAGGGGCGATAAAGAGCGATAGGCAGCGGGGAAATGATAGGCTTCGATAGGGGTGCAAATAGGCTCAATAGGGGTTCATAGGCTGCGATAGGGGTTCAATGGGTTCAATGGCGAATAAAGTTTCATAGGGGATCAATGAGCGTTAAAGAGGGGTATAAAGGGCCATTCAAAGGGGTTCAATAGGCTGGGATTCAATGGGTTTCAAAGCGGTTCCAAGGTGTTCAAAGGGTGTAGGGTTCAAAGGGGTTCAAAGGGGTTCAATGGGGTTCAGGAAACTGTAGGTGTTCAAAGGGGTTCAAAGGTGTTAGGCGGTTCAATATGGGGTTCAAGGGGTTCAATGGGGTTCAAATGGATGGGGTTCAATGGGGTGTCAATGGGTCCAATAGGGTGTAAATGGGGTTCAATGGGGTTCAAAGGGTTCAATTGGGTTCAATGGGGTTCAATGGGTTAAATGGGGTTCAATCGGGTTCAATGGGTTTAATTGGGTTCAATGGCATTCAATGGGGTTCAATGCGGTTCAATGGGGTTTAATAAAGTTCAAAAGGGTTCAATGGGGTTCAATGGGGTTCAATGGGGTTCAAACGTTCGAATGGGGTTGAATGAGGTTCAATGGGGTTCAATGGGGTTCAATGGGTTAAATGGGGTTCAATGCGATCCAGAGCGATTTAAAGGGGTTAAGAAGGATTAAAGGGATTCAAGGGGTTCAAGAGGTTCAAGAGGGATTAAAGGGGTTCAAAGGGTTCAAAGGGGTTCAAGAGGATTAAGAGGGATTCAAAGGATTCAGAGGGGTTCAAAGGGGTTCAAAGGGTTCAATGGGGTTCAATGGGGTTCAAAGGGGTTCAATGGGGTTCAAGGGATTAAATGGGTCAAATGGGTTAGAATGGGGTTCAAGGGGTTCAATGGGGTTCAAGGGGTTATAAGCGGTTCCAAAGGGGTTCGAAAGGGTTCAAAGGGTTCAAAGGATTAATGGGTTCGAAAGGGGGGATCAAAGGGGTTCAAAGGGGTTCAAAGGGTTCAATGGGGTTCAGGGGGCAATGGGGTTCAATGGATTCAAGGGATTAAGATGGGTTAAAAGCGGTTAAGAGCGATTAAGGGGTTAAAGTGATTAAGAGGGATCAAGAGGGATTCAAAGGGATTAAGGGATTAATTAAGGGATTAAGAGCGATTAAGACGGATTAAGACGGATTAAAGGATTAAGACGGTTTAAGACGGATTAAAGGGATTAAGACGGATTAAGACGGGTTCAAAGGGGATTAAGACGGATTAAGACGGATTAAGAGGGATTAAATGGATTAAGACGGATTAAGATAGGATGATTAAGACAATTAAACGGATTAAAAGGGATTAAGAGGGTTAAGACGGATTAAGAGGGTTAAGAGGATCAAAGGGACTAAGGGGACTAAGAGGGATTAAGAGGGGTTAAGAGCGATTAAGAGGGATTAAGACGGATTAGACGATTGGTTATTGAGCGGTTAAAGGGTTAAAACGGATTAAGACGGATTAAGACGGATTAAGACGGATTAAGAGGGATTCAGAGGGATTAAGAGGGATTAAGAGGGATTAAGAGCGATTAAGAGCGATTAAGAGGGATTAAGACGGATTAAGACGGATTAAGACGGATTAAGACGGATTAAGAGGGATTAAGACGGATTAAGACGGATTAAGACGATTAAGACGGATTAAGACGGATTAAGACGGATTAAGATGATTAAGACGGATTAATCAGCGATTAAGGGGTTTAAGACGGATTAAGACGGATTAAGACGGTTCAAGACGGGTTCAAGGATTATGACAGATTAAGACGGATTAAGACAGATTAAGACGGATTAAGACAAAGACGGTTAAGACGGATTAAGACGGATTAAGACGGTTCAGAAATTAAGACGGATTAAAGGGAATAAGGGTTAAGACGGATTAAAAGGGATTAAGACGGATTAAGAGGGATTAAGATAGATTAAGAGGGATTGAGAGGGATTGAGAGGGATTGAAAGCGGATTAAGAGGGATTAAGAGGATTAGAGAAATAAGAGGGATTAAGAGGGACTAAAAGGTGAGGGATGGGGATTGAGAGCGATTAAGAGGGATTAAGAGCGATTAAGGGGATTAAGGGGATTGAGAGCGATTGAGAGCGATTCAATTGAGGGGATTAGAGCGATTAATCAGATCAATGGGGTTTAATGGGGTTCAAGCGGTTGAATCGATTAAGGGTTTCAAGGATTCAAGGGGTTCAAAGGGGTTAAAGGGGTTCATTGGATTGCAAAGGGATTTCAAAAGGGGTTCAAAAGGGTTCAAAGGGGTTC
This sequence comes from Doris montereyensis, assembly GCA_037039925.1. Classification (NCBI taxonomy): domain Eukaryota; kingdom Metazoa; phylum Mollusca; class Gastropoda; order Nudibranchia; family Dorididae; genus Doris; species Doris montereyensis. The sequence goes on along the minus strand of JAXRKP010002206.1, from coordinate 22,137 downwards.
AAAGGGGTTCAAGAGGATTCAAGACGGTTCAAAGGGGTTCAATGATTCAAAGGGGTTTAAAGGGATTCAATGGGTTCAATGGGGTTCAATGGCAATGGGGTTCAATGGGGTTCAATGGGCTTCAATGGGATTCAATGGGGTTTAATGGGGTTCAATGGGGTTTAATGGGGTTCAATGGGGTGAATGGGTTCAATGGGGTTAAATGGGTTAAATGGGGTTCAATGGGGTTAAATGGGGTTCAATGGGGTTCAATGGGGTTCAATGGGGTTCAATGGGGTTCAATGGGGTTCAATGGGGTTCAATGGGGTTCAATGGGGTTCAATGGGGTTCAATGGGGTTCAATGGGGTTCAATGGGGTTCAATGGGTTCAATGGGGTTCAATAGGGTCGAATGGGGTTCAATGGGGTTCAAAGGCGTTCAAAGGGGTTCTAACGGGTTCAAAGGGCTTCGGTGCGGGGTTTAAATTGGTTCAATGGGGTTCAAAGGGGTTGAAAGGGGTTGATTGAAAAGGGGTTGAAAGGGATTGAAAGGGGTTCAAAGGGGTTGAAGGGGGTTGAAAGGGGTTCGAAGGGGTTCGAAGGGGTTCGAAGAGGTTTGAAGGGGTTCGAAGGGGTTCAAAGGGGTTCAAAAGGGGTTCAAAAGGGTGCGAAGGGGTTCGAAGCAGTTACAAGCGGTTGCAAGCGGTTAAAAGCGGTTAAAAGCGGTTACAAGCGGTTAAAAGCGGTAAGAATGGATTAGAAAAGGTTAGAAGGGGTTAGAAGGGTTAGAAGGAGTTAGAAGGGGTAAGAAGGGGTTATAAGCGGTTCGAAACGGTTCGGAAACAGTCCGAAACGGTTCCAAGCGGTTAAAGAGGGATTAAACGGTCTAAGGCAGTCTAGAGCGATAGGCATTGATAGGCAGCGATAGAATAGGAGCGATAGGAAACTATAGGAGCGATAAGATGAAGTGCGACTAAGAGCGATTAAGAGCGATTAAGAGGATTAAGAGGATTAAGAGGGATTAAGAGGGATTAAGAGATTAAGAGGGATTAAGAGGGATTAAGATTAAGAGATTAAGAGCGATTAAGAGCGATTAAGAACGGATTAAGACGGACGGGTTAAGACGGATTAAGACGGATTAAGACGGATTAAGACGGATTAAGACGGATTAAGAGCGATTAAGACGGATTAAGACGGATTAAGAGCGATTAAGACGGATTAACAGCGACTATGACGAATTAAGACGGATTAAGACGGATTAAGACGGATTAAGACGGATTAAGACGATTAAGACGGATTAAGACGGATTAAGACGGTTTAAGACGGATTAAGACGGATTATGACGGATTAAGACGGATTAAAACGGATTAAGACGGATTCAGACGGATTAAGATAGAATAAGACGGATTAAGACGGATTAAGAGGGATTAAAAGGGATTAAGAGGGATTAAGAGGGATTAAGAGGATTCAGAGGGACTAAGAGGCGACTAAGAGGGACTAAGAGGGATTAAGAGGGATTGAGAGCGATTGAGAGCGATTGAGAGCGATTGAGAGCGATTGAGAGCGATTGAGAGCGATTAAGACGGATTAAGACGGATTAAGACGGGTTAAGACGGATTAAGAGGGATTAAGAGGAATTAAGAGGGATTAAACGAAAGAGGATTAAGAGGGATTAAGACGGATTAAGACGGATTAAGACGGATTAAGACGGATTAAGATTAAGACGGATTAAGATTAAGATAGATTAAGAAGATTAAGACGGATTAAGACGGATTAAGACGGATAAGGGATTAAGAGGATTAAGAGGGAATAAGAGGGAATAAGAGGGACTAAGAGGGATTAAGAGGGATTAAGAGGGATTAAGAGGGATTGAGCGATTGAGAGCGATTGAGAGAGATTGAGAGCGATTGAAACGGATTAAGACGGATTAAGACGGGTTAAGACGGATTAAGAGGGATTAAGACGGATTCAGACGGATTAAGACGAATTAAGACGGATTAAGACGGATTAAGACAGATTAAGAGGGATTAAGGATTAAGAAGGATTAAGGCGGATTAAGACGGATTAAGACGGATTAAGTGGTTAAATGGGGTTAAATGGGGTTAAATGGGGTTTAATGGGGTTCAATTGGGTTCAATGGAGTTTAATGGGGTTTAATGGGGTTCAATGGGGTTCAAAGGGGTTCGATGGGGTTCAATGGGGTTCAAAAGGGTTCAAAAGGGTTCAAAGGGTTCGATGCAGTTCAAAGGGTTTCAAAGTCTTAATCCGTCTTAATCCGTCAAAGGGGTTCAAAGGGGTGCAAAAGTGTTCAAAGGAGTTCGATGGGGTTCGAAGGGGTTCGAAGGGGTTCAAAGGGGTTCAAATGGGTTCAAAGTCTTAATCCGTCTTAATCCGTCAAAGGGGTTCAAAGGGTTCAAAGAGGGTTCAAAGGAGTTCGATGGGGTTCGAAGGGTTCGAAGGGGTTCAAAGGGGTTCAAATGGGTTCAAAGGGGTCAAAGGGGTTCAAAGAGGTTCCAAAAGGTTCAAAGGGGTTCAAATGGGCTTCAAAGGGGTTCAATGGGTTTCAATGGGGTTCAATGGGGTTCAATAGGGTTCAATGGGCTGCAATGGGTTCGATAGGGTTTAATGGCTGCGATAAAGAGCGATAGGAACGATAGGCTGCGATAGAGCGATAGAGCTGCGATAAAGAGCGATAAAGAGCGATAGGCTGATAAAGAGCGATAAACAGCGATAAGAGCGATAAAGAGCGATAGGCTGCGATAAAGAGCGATAAAGAGCGGTAGGTTACGATAAAGAGCGATAAAGAGCGATAGGCAGCGATAAACATTGATAAAGAGCGATAGCTTGCAATAGGCTGCGATAGGCTGTGATAAGATGCGATAGGCTGCGATATGCTGAGATATGCTGCGATAAACTGCGATAAAGAGCGCTAGGCAGCGATAAAGAGCGGTAAGCTGCGATAAAGAGCAATAGGCTGCGATAAAGAGCGATAGGCTGCGATAAAGAGTGATAGACAGCAGTAAAGAGCGATAGGCAGCGATAAAGAGCGATAGACAGCGATAAAGAGCGATAGGCAGCAATAAAGAGCGATAGGCTGCGATAGACTTCGATAGGCTGCAATAGCCTGTGATAGGCTGTGATAGGCTGTGATAGGCTACGATAGGTAGGCAGCCGTAGGCAGCGCGATAAAAAGCCATAAGCAGCGCAATAGAAAGCTATAGACAGCACGATAAAGAGTCATAGGCAGCGCAATAAAGAGCCATAGGCAGCGATAAAGGGCCATAGGCAGCGATAAAGAACCATAGGCCATGGGGAGGGATGGGGCGGGATTAGAGCGGTTAGAAGCGGTAGGAAACTGTAGGAAGCTGTATAAAAGCGGTAGAAAGCAGCTTAAAAGCGGTTAGAAGCGGTTACAAGCGATAAAGAGCGATAAAGAGCGATAAAGAACGATAAAGAGCGATAAAGAGCGATAAAGAGCGATTAAAAGCGATAAAGAGCGATGAAGAGCGATAAAGAGCGATAAATAGCGATAAAGAGCGATAAAGAGCGTTAACGAGCGATAACGAGCGATAACGAGCAATAGGCTGCGATAGGTTGCGATAGGCTGCGATATAAAGAGCGATAGGCTGCGATAGGCAGCGATAAAGAGCCGCCAATAGGCTGCGATAGGCTGCGATAGGCTGCGAAAGGCTGCGATAGGCTGCGATAGGCTAGCGATAAAGAGCGATAGACTGCGATAAAGAGCGATAGGCTGCGATAAAGAGCGATAGGCTGCGATAAAGAGTGATAGGCTGCGATAAAGAGCGATAGCGAGCGATAGGCTGCGATAAAGAGCGATAGGCTGCGATAAAGAGTGATAGGCTTCGATTAAGAGAGATAGGCGATGCGATAGGCTGCTATAAAGAGCGATAGGCTGCGATAAAGAGCGATAGGCTGCGAAGGATAGGCTGCGATAAGAGCGATAGGCTGCGATAAGAGCGATAGGCTGCGATAGGCTGCGATAAAGAGCGATAGGTGCGCTAAAGTGCGATGATAGGTTGCGATAAAGTGCGATAGGCTGCGATAAAGAGTGATAGGCTGCGATAAAGAGCGATAGGCTGCGATAAAGAGCGATAGTGCGATAAAGTGCGATAAAGAGCGATAGATGAAGAGCGATAGGCTGCGATAAAGAGCGATAGGCTGCGGATAGGCTGCGATAGGCTGCGATAGGCTCATGATAGGCTGCGATAGGCTGCGATAGGCTGCGTTAGATCGATAGGCTGCGAAGTGCGATAAAGTGCGATAAAGAGCGACAAAGAGCGATAGGATGAAGAGCGATAGGCTGCGATAAAGAGCGATAAAGAGCGATAAAGAGCGATAGGCTGCGATAAAGAGCGATAGGCTGCGATAAAGAGTGATAGGCTGCGATAAAGTGAGGATAGGTCGATTAAGAGCGATAGCTGCGATAGGCTGTTCAAAAAGAGCGATAGGGGTCTGCGCTATCATGATAGGCTGCGATAGGTTGCGATAGGCTGCGATAGGCTTCGATAGGCTGCAATAGGCTGCGATAAAGAGCGATAAAATGCGAAAAGTGCGATAAAGTGCGATAAAGTGCGATAAAGTGCGATAAAGAGTTCGATAGGCTACGATAAAGGCGATAGGCTGCGATAAACAGCGATTCAAAGGCTGCGATAGGTGTTCACTAGGTTCGATGGGGTCCGATGGGCTGCGATAGGCTGCGTTAGGGAAATGGTAGGCTTCAATGGGGTCCAATGGGCTAAATGGGGTTCAACAAGCTAATGGATTCAATTGTCTGAAGGTTCAATGGGGTTCAATGGGGGTTCAATCGTCTTCAATGGGTTTAATGAATCAATGAGGACCAACGGGGTTCAATGGGTTCAACAAGTTCAAAAGGGTTCAATGGGGTTCAATGGGGTTCAATGGGTTCAATGGGTTCAGGGTTCAATGATGTCTTACTGGGGTTCAATGGGGTTCAATGGGTGCAACGAAGGGGTTCGAAGGTGTTTAAAGGGTTCGACGGGGTTCAAAGGCGTTCAAAGGGGTTTGACAGGGCTCAAAGGGGTTCAAGGTTCAGTTCAGGTTCAAAGGCCAGCGGGGTTCAAAGGGGTTGAAAAGGGATTAAATGGGTTGGAAAGGGGTTGAAAGGGTTGAAGGGGTTTGAAGGGGTTGCAAGGGGTTCGGGCTGCCCGAAGCTTTAGTTCGAAGGGGACCGGGCAAATTCCTCGGCGTGTCCAAAGGCTTCGATAGGGGTGCGATAGGCTGTGATAGGCTGTGATAGGCGTGCGATAGGCAGGCGTCGTAGAGCAGCGCGATAAAATGCCATAGCCAGCGCAATAAAGAGCCATAGAAGAGGATAAACAGCCATAGGCAGCGCAATTCAGAGGGGATTAAGAGCGATAAAGAGCGATTAAGAGCGATTAAGACCATTAAGCCATTAAGACGGGATGAGACGAATTAGAGCGGATTAGAAGCGGATTAAGACGGATTAAGACTGTATCAAAGACGGTAGGAAGCGTTGGGAAGACGGATTAAGATGGATGTGGACTAAGGAGGATTAAGGCGATTAAGACGATCAAAAAATGGATCGAAGCTGTTTAAACTGTTAGGAAGCTGTATAAAAGCGATAGGAACCGGATAGGAAGCTTTATAAAAGCGTTAGGAAGGGTTTAAAGCAGTTAGAAGACGATTAAGACGTATTAAGACGGATTAGAAGCGGTTAGAAGCGGTTAAAAGCGGTAAAATGGATTAGAAGGGTTAGAAGGATTAGAAGGGGTTAGAAGGCGTTCGAAACATTCGAAACATTCGAAACGGTTTAAAATGGTTCGAAACGGTTCAAGAGAGGGAATGAAAGCGTTCTAAGAGGTAGGCAGCGGTCTAAGGCGGTCTGAGCGATAGAGCGATTGAGATATTGAGAGCGATAGGGAGCCATAGGCAGCGATAGGGAGCGATAGGGAGCGATTAAGAATGGGGTTGGGGACTTTGGGGTTTAATCAGGATTAATGGGGTTTCAGATGGTTCAAATGGATTAATTCAGGATTAAGAGGGATTAAGAGGGATTGAGACGGGATTGAGACGGATTTAGACGGATTGAGACAGTCTGAGACGGATTGAGACGGATTGAGAGCGATTGAGAGGGATTGAGAGCGATTGAGAGCGATTGAGAGTTACTGAGAGCTGTATAAAAGAGGTAATGGGTTCAATGCGGTAAAAAGCGGTTAGAAGCGGTTAGAAGGGGTTAGAAGCGGTTAGAAGCGGTTGAAGCGGTTCGAAGCGGTTCGAATGGGGTTCAGAAGGGTTTAACGGGGTTCAAAGGCGTTCAAAGGGGTTCAATGGGGTTCAATGGGGTCTTCACTGGGGTTCAAAGGTTCACGGGTTCAAAGGGTTTGAATGGGGTTCAATGGGGTTCGGTCGAAGGGGTTCAATGGGGTTGAAAGGGGTTGAAAGGGGTTCCTAAGGGGTTGAAAGGGGTTGAAAGGGTGGAAAGTGTTTGAAGGGGGTTGAAAGGATTCAAAGGTGTTCAAAGAGGATCGATGGGGTTCAAAGGGGGTCAAAAGAGTTTTGAGGATTCAAAGGGGTTCAAAGGGGTTCAAAGGGGTTCAAAGGGGTTCAAAGGGGTTCAAAGGGATTCGAAGGGGTTCGAAGCGGTTACAAGCGGTTAAAAGCGGTTACAAGCGGTTAAAAGCGGAAGAATGGATTAGAAGGGGTTAGAAGGGTTAGAAGGGGTTAGAAGGAGTTAGAAGGGGTTATAAGCGGTTAGAAACGGTTCGAAACGGTTCGAAACGGTTCGAAGCGGTTGAAAAGCGGGCTAGAGCGGTAGGCAGTGGTCTAAGGCGGTTTAGAGCGATAGGTATAGCGATAGGGAGATAGGAAACTATAGGGATGATAGGGAGCGATGAAGTGCGAAAGAGCGATTAAGAGCGATTAAGAACGATTAAGAGCGATTCAGAGGGATTAAGAGGGATTAAGAGGGATTAAGAGGGATTTAGAGGGAATAAGAGGGATTAAGAGGGATTAAGAGGATTCAGAGGGATTAAAAGGGATTAAGAGCGATTAAGAGCGATTAAGAGCGATTAAGACGGCTTAAGACGGATTAAGACGGGTTAAGACGATTAAGAGGGATTAAGAGGGATTAAGAGGGATCAACAGGGATTAAGAGGGATTAAGACGGATTAAGACGGATTAAGACGGATTAAGACGGATTAAGAAGGATTAAGGCGAATTAAGACGGATTAAGACGGATGAAGTCGGATTATGAAGGATCAAGCACGATTAAGACGGATTAAGACGGATTAAGAGCGATTAAGACGGATTAAGACGGATTAACAGCGATTAAGACGGATTAAGACGGATTAAGACGGATTAAGACGGATTAAGACGGATTAAGACGGATTAAGACGGATTAAGATGGATTAAGACGGCTTAAGACGAATTAAGAGGGAATAAGACGGATTAAGAGGGATTCAGACGGATTAAGATAGATTAAAGTAGATTAAGACGGATTAAGACGGATTAAGACGGATTAAGAGGGATTAAGAGGGATTAAGAGGGATTAAGAGGGATTAAGGGATTAACAGGGACTAAGAGGGACTAAGAGGGATTAAGAGGGATTAAGAGGGATTGAGAGCGATTGAGAGCGATTGAGAGCGATTGAGAGCGATTGAGAGCGATTAAGAAATGGGGTTTAATGGGGTTCAATGGGGTTCAATGGGGTTTAATGAGGTTTAATGGGGTTTAATGGGGTTCAATGGGGTTCAATTGTCCACGGCCCATTGGGGCAAGTAAAACGGGTGCAAAGGGGTTCAAAAGGGTTAAAAGGGGTTCAAAGGGGTTCAAAGAGGTTGAAAGGGATTGAAAGGAGTTGAAAGGGGTGCAAAGGGTGCAAAGTGGTTCAAAGCGGTTCAAACGGGTTCAAAGGCGTTCAAAGGGTTCCAAAGGTGTTCAAAAGTGTTCAAAGGGGCTCAATGGGGTTCAATGGGTTCAATGGGGTTCAATGGGGTCCAATGGGGTTCAATGGTGTTTGAAGGGTTTAAAAGGGGTTCAAGGCGGTTCAAATGGGTTCAAAGGGTTCAACGGGTTCAAAGGGTTCAAAAGGGTTCAAAGAGGTTCAAAGGGGTTCCGCAACTAAAAAGGTTCAAAGAGGTTCAAAGGGGTGTCCGCGCGGTTCAAACGGTTAAAAGCGGTGAGAATGGATTAGAAGGGGTTAGAAGGGGTTAGAAGGAGTTAGAAAGGCTTAGAAGGGGTTATAAGCGGTTAGAAACGGTTCGAAACAGTTCGAAACTGTACGAAGCGGTCTAAGGCGGTTTAGAGCGATAGGCAGCGATAGGCAGCGATAGGGAGCGATAGAGAACTATAGGGAGCGATAGGGAGCGATGAAGAGCGATTAAGAGCGATTAAGAGCGATTAAGAACGATTAAGAGCGATTCAGAGGGATTAAGAGGGATTAAGAGGGATTCAGAGGGATTAAGACGGATTAAGACGGATTAAGACGAATTAAGACGGATTAAGACGGATTTAGACGGATTAAGACGGATTAAGACGGATTAAGACGGATTAAGACGGATTAAGAAGGATTAAGGCGAATTAAGACGGATTAAGACGGATGAAGACGGATTAAGACGGATCAAGCGCGATTAAGACGGATTAAGGCGGATTAAGAGCGATTAAGACGGAAAAAGACGGATTAACAGCGGATTATGACGGATTCAGACGGATTAAGACGGATTAAGACGGATTAAGACGGATTAAGATAGATTAAGGTAGATTAAAACGGATTAAGAGGGATTAAGAGGGATTAAGAGGGATTAAGAGGGAATAAGAGGGATTAAGAGGGACTAAGAGGGACTAAGAGGGATTAAGAGGGATTGAGAGGGATTGAGAGCGATTGAGAGCGATTGAGAGCGATTGAGAGCGATTGACAGCGATTGAGAACGCTTGAGAAATTGGGTTAAATTGGGTTTTGATGGGGTTCAATGGGGTTCAATGGGGTTTAATGAGGTTTAATGGGTGTTCAATGGGGTTCAATGGGGTTCATTGGGGTGCAAAGGGGTGCAAAGGGGTGCAAAGGGGTTCAAAGGGGTTCAAAGGGGTTCAATGGGGTTCAAAAGGGTTCAAAGGGGTTCAAAGGGGTTCAAAGGGGTTCAAAGGGGTTCAAAGGGGTTCAAAGGGGTTCAAAGGGGTTCAATGGGGTTCAATGGGTTCAAAGGGGTTCAATGGGGTTCAATGGGGTTCAATGGGGTTCAATGGGGTTCAATGGGGTTCAATGGGGTTCAATGGGGTTCAATGGGGTTCAATGGGGTTCAATGGGGTTCAATGGGGTTCAATGGGGTTCAATGGGGTTCAATGGGGTTCAATGGGGTTCAATGGGGTTCAATGGGTTCAATGGGGTTCAATGGGGTTCAATGGGGTTCAATGGGTTCAATGGGGTTCAATGGGGTTCATTAAAGGAGTTCGACGGGGTTCAAAGGCGTTCAAAGGGTTTCGACGGGGTTCAAAGGGGTTCAAAGGGGTTCAAAGGGGTTCAGAGGGGATCAAAGGGGCTCAAAGCTATTCAAAGGGGTTCAAAGGGGTTCAAAGGGGTTCAAAGGGGTTCAAAGTGGTTCATAGGTGTTCAAAGGTGTTCAATGGGGTTCAATGGGTTCAATGGGGTTCAATGGGGTTCAATGGGGTTCAGTGGGGTTTAATTGGGTTCAATGGGGCTCAATGGGGGTTCAATGGGGTTCAATGGGGTGCAAAGGGGTGCAAAGGGGTGCAAAGGCGTTCAAAGGGGTTCAAAGGGGTTCAATGGGATTCAAATGGTTCAAAGGGGTTCAAAGGGGTTCAAAGGGGTTCAAGGGGATTCAAAGGGGTTCAAAGGGGTTCAATAGGGGTTCAAAGGTGTTCAAAGTGTTCAAAGGTGTGTCAATGTGGTTCAATGGGGTTCAATGGGGTTCAATGGGGTTCAATGGGGTTCAATGGGGTTCAATAGGTTCAATGGGGTTCAATGGGGTTCAATGGGGTTCAATGGGTTCAATGGGGTTCAATGGGGTTCAATGGGTTCAATGGGGTTCAATGGGGTTCAATGGGGTTCAATGGGGTTCAATGACGTTCAAGGGGTTCAATGGGGTTCAATGGGTACAAAGGGGTTCAAGGGGTTTAAAGGGGTTCAACGGGGTTCAAAGGGGTTCAAAAGGGTTCAAAGGGGTTCAAAGGGGTTGAAAGGGGTTGAAAGGGATTGAAAAGGGGTAAAGGGTTCAAAGGGGTTCAAAGGTTGGGGATTCAAGGGTTGAGGGGTTCAAGGGGTTCAAAGGGTCAAGGGGTGTTCAAATGGCATGTTCAATGGGGTTGAATGGCGTTCAATGGGGTTCAATGGGGTTCAATGGGGTTCAAGGTTAAGAGGTTTAATGGGGTTCAATGGGGTTGAATGGGATTAAGAGGGTTAAGGGGTTCAAGGGTTAAGGGGTTTAAAGGGGTTCAGACGGGGTTCAATGGGTTCAAGAGGGTTCAGAGGGGTTCAAGAGGTTAAGGGTACAGAAGGTTAAGGTTAAAAGGTTAGACGGATTCAAAGGCTTAAGGGTTCAAGGGGCTCAAAGGGGATTAAAGGGGTTAAAGGGATTAAAAGGGGTTGAAAGGGGTTGAAGAGGGGTTAAAGGTCAGGGGTTGAAGGGGTTCGAAGGGGTTCAAAGGGGCTCGAAGGGGTTCAAAGGTGTTCAAAATGTCTGCTGGTTCAAAGGGTCTTCGAAGGGGTTCGAAGCGGTTACAAGCGGTTACAAGCGGTTAAAAGCGGCTAAAAGCGGCTACAAGCGCGGTTAAAAGTTGCAAGAGCGATTAGAAGGGGTTAGAGGGTGTTAGAGGGGGTTAGACGTGGTTAGAAGGGGTTATAAGCGGTTCGAAACGGTTCGAAACAGTTCGAAACGGTTCCGGCGGTTAAAAGCGGTCTAGGCGGTAGGCAACGGTCTAAGGCGGTCTAGAGCGATAGGCAGTGATAGGCAGCGATAGGCAGCGATAGGGAGCGATAGGAACTATAGGGAGCACAGGAAGGATGAAGAACGACTAAGAGCGATTAAGAGCGATTAAGAGCGATTAAGAGCAATTCAGAGGATTAAGAGGATTAAGAGGATTAAGAGGATTAAGAGGATTAAGATGGATTAAGAGGGTTCGACGGGGTTCAAAGGCGCGTTCAAAGGGGTTCTAAGGGGTTCAAAGGGCTTCGACGCGGTTCAAAGGGGTTTAAATTGGTTCAATGGGGTTCAAAGGGGTTGAAAGGGGTTGAAAGGGGATTAAAAGGGGTTGAAAGCGATTGAAAGGGGTTCCAAGTGGTTGAAGGGGGTTGAAAGGGGTTCGAACGGGTTCGAAGGGGTTTGAAGGGGTTTAAGGGGTTCGAATGGGTTCAAAGGGGTTCAAAAGGTTCAAAAGGGTTCGAAGTGGTTCGAAGCGGTTACAAGCGGTTACAAGCGGTTAAAAGCGGTTAAAAGCGGTTACAAGCGGTTAAAAGCGGTAAGAATGGATTAGAAGGGGTTAGAAGGGGTTAGAAGGGTTAGAAGGAGTTAGAAGGGGTAAGAAGGGGTTATAAGCGGTTCGAAACGGTTCGAAACAGCTGGAAACGGTTCCAAGCGGTTAAAAACGGTCTAGGGGCGGTAGGCAACGGTCTAAGGCGGTCTAGAGCGATTGGCAGTGATAGGCAGCGATAGAAAGCGATAGGGAGCGATAGGGAACTATAGGGAGCGATAGGAAGCGATGAAGAGCGACTAAGAGCGATTAAGAGCGATTAAGAGCGATTAAGAGCGATTCAGAGGGATTAAGAGGTATTAAGAGATTAAGAGGGATTAAGAGGATTCAGAAGGATTCCAGAGGGATTCAGAGGATTAAGAGCGATTAAGAGCGATTAAGATGATTAAGACGGATTAAGACGTATTAAGACGGGTTAAGACGGATTAAGACGGATTAAGACGGATTAAGACGGATTAAGACGATTAAGACGGATTAAGATAGATTAAGACCGATTAAGAAGGATTAAGGCGGATTAAGAGCGATTAAGACGGATTAAGACGGATTAAGACGGATTAAGACGGATTAAGAGCGATTAGTAAGACGTATTAAGACGATTAAGATGGTTTAAGACGGATTAAGACGATTAAGACGGATTAAGACGGATTATGACGGATTAAGACGGATTAAAAATGGATTAATTTGGATTAAGACGGATTAAGATAGATTAAGACGGATTAAGAAGGATTAAGAGGGATTAAGAGGATTAAGAGCGATTAAGAGTGATTCAGAAGGATTAAGTGATTAAGAGGGATTAAGAGGGATTAAGAGGATTCAGAAGGATTCAGAGGGATTCAGAGGGATTAAGATGATTAAGAGCTTATTTAAGAGCGGATTAAGATTAAGACGGATTAAGACGTATTAAGACGGATTAAGACGGATTAAGACGGATTAAGACGGATTAAGACGGATTAAGACGGATTAAGATAGATTAAGACGGATTAAGAAGGATTAAGGCGGATTAAGAGCGATTAAGACGGATTAAGACGGATTAAGACGGATTATCGGATTAAGAGCGATTAAGACGTATTAAGACGATTAAGACGTATTAAGACGGCTTAAGACGGATTAAGACGGTTTAAGACGGATTAAGACGGATGAAGACGGATTAAGACGGATTATGACCGATTAAGACGGATTAAAACGGATTTAGACCGATTAAGACGGATTAAGATAGATTAAGACGGATTAAGGGATAAAGAGGGATTAAAGGGATTAAGAGGATTAAGAGGGATTCAGGACTAAGAGGGACTAAGAGGGACTAAGGGCGATTGAGAGCAATTGAGAGCGATTGAGAGCGATTGAGAGCGATTAAGACGGATTAAGACGGATTAAGACGGTTAAGACGGATTCAGAGGGATTAAGAAGAATTAAGAGGATTAAAAGGGATTAAGAGGATTAAGACGGATTAAGACATTAAGACGGATTAAGACGGATTAAGAGGATTAAGACGGATTAAGATAGGTTAAGAGACATTAAGACGGATTCAGACGGATTAAGACGGATTAAGAGGATTAAGAGGAGATTAAGAGGGAATAACAGGGACTAAGAGGGACCAAGAGGATTAAAGAGGGATTAAGAGGGATTGAGAGCGATTGAGAGCGATTGAGAGAGATTGAGAGCGATTGAGACGGATTTGACGATTAAGACGGGCTAAGACGGGTTAAGACGAATTAAGACGGATTAAGACGGATTAAGACGGATTAAGACGGATTAAGACGGATTAACAAGGATTAATAAAGGATTATGGCGAATTAAGACGGATTGCTATGGACGAATGACGCATTAAGACGGATCTGGCAAGATTAAGATGGATTAAGATCGGATTAAGAGCGATATGGACGGATTAAGACGGATTAAGACGGATTAAGACGGATTAAGACGGATTAAGAGGGATTAAGACGACTATTAGATTAAGGTAGATTAAAACGGATTAAGACGGATTAAGAGGGATTAAGAGGGATTAAGAGGGAATAAGAGGGATTAAGAGGGACTAAGAGGACTAAGAGGGATTAAGAGGGATTAAGAGGGATTGAGAGCGATTGATAGCGATTGAGAGCGATTGAGAGCGATTGAGAGCGATTGAGAGCGATTGAGAGCGATTGAGAGTGATTGAGAAATGGGGTTAAATGGGGTTTTAATGGGGGTTCAATGTGGGGTTCAATGCAGTTTAATGAGGTTTAATGGGGTTTAATGGGGTTCAATGGGGTTCAATCGGGTTCAATGGGGTTCATTGGGGTGCAAAAGGGTGCAAAGGTGCAAAGGGGTTCAAAGGGGTTCAATGGGGTTCAAAAAGGGTTCAAAGGGTTCAAAAAGGTTCAAAGGGTTCAAAGGGGTTCAATGGATTCAATGGCATTCAAAGGGGTCTTTGGGGTTCAAATGGGTTCAAAGGGTGTTCAAAGGTGTTCAAATGTGTTCAATGGGTTCAATGGGATTCAATGGGGTTCAATGGGGTTCAATGGGGTTCAATGGGTTGCAATGGGTGCAATGGGGTTCAATGAAGTTCAATGGGTTCAATGGGTTCAATGGGCTTCAATGGATTCAATGGGTTCAATGGGTTCAATGGGGTTCAAAGGGGTTCAATGGGGTTCAAAGGGATTCAATGGGGTTCAACGTGGTTCAATGGGTTCAATGGGGTTCAATGGGGTTCAATGGGGCTCAATGGAGTTCAATGGGGTCCTAATGGGGTCTAATGGGGTTCGATGGGTTCAATGGGCTCAATTGGTGAAGAAGGGGCTTGAAGGGGGTTTAAAGGGGTCGACGGGGTTCAAAGGCGTTCGAAGGGGTTCAAAGGCCTGGGGTACAAAGGGGTTGAAAGGATTGAAAGGGATTGAAAAGGGGATGAAAGGCTGAAAGGGGTTGGAAAGGGTTCAGAAGGGGTTCGAAAGGGTTCGAAGGTGTTCAAAGGGGTTCAAAGGTGTTCAAAGGTGTTCAATGGTTTCCAATGGGGTTCAATGGGGTTCAATGAGGGTTCAATGGGGTTCACTGGGGTTCAATGGGGTTCAATGTCAGTTCAATGGGTTCAATGGGGTTCACTGGGGTTCAATGGGGTTAAATAGGTTCCATTGGGTTCAATGGGTCAATGGGGTCTAATGGGGTTCAATGGGGCCAATGGGGTTCAATGTTCAATGGGTTCAATGGGTTCAATGGGGTTCAATGGGGTTCAATGGGTACAGAAGGGGTTCGAAAGGGCTTTAAAGGGGTTCGACGGGGTTCAAAGGCGTTCAAAGGGTTCAAAGGGGCTCAAAGGGGTTGAAAGGGGTTGAAAGGGATTGAAAAGGGGTTGAAAAGGGTTCAAAAGGGTTGAAGGGGGTTGAAAGGGGTTCGAAGGGGTTCGAAGGGGTTCGAAGGGGTTCAGCTCGAATGGGGTTCAAAGGTGTTCAAAGGGGTTCAAAGGGTTCAAAAGGGGTTCGAAGGGGTTCAGCGGTTACAAACGGTTACATTTCCGGTTAAAAGCGTAAAAGCGGTTGGCAAGCGGTCAGTAAGCGGTAAGAGCGGATTAGAAGGGAAGAAGGTGTTAGAAGGGGGTTAAACGGGGTTAGAAGGGGTTATGTAAGCGGTTCGGAAACGGTTCGAAACAGTTCGAAACGGTTCCAAGCGCTTAAAAAAGCGGTCTAGGGCGGCAGGCAACGGTCAAAGGCGATCTAGAGCGATAGGCAGGATAGGCAGCAGCGATAGGGAGCGATAGGAACTATAGGGAGCAATAGAAGTGATGAAGAACGACTAAGAGCGATTAAGAGCGATTAAGAGTTGATTAAGAGCGATTCAGAGGGATTTAAGAGGATTAAGAGAGATTAAGAGGATCAAGAGGGATTAAGATGGATTAAGAGGGTTCGACGGGGTTCAAAGGCGTTCGAAGGGGTTCGAAGGGGTTCGAAGGGGTTTGGAAGGGCTTGAAGGGGTTCAAATGGGTTCAAAAGGTTCAAAAGGGTGCGAAGGGGGTTTCAAGCGGTTACAAGCGGTTACCAGCGGTTAAAACGGTTAAAAGCGGTTGCTAAAGCGGTAGGAATGGATTAGAAGGGGTTAGAAGGGGTTAGAAGGGTTAGAAGGAGTTAGAAGGGGTAAGAAGGGGTTGGTAAGCGGTTCGAAACGGTTCGAAACAGTTCGAAACGGTTCCAAGCGGTTAAAAGCGGTCTAGGGCGGTAGGCAACGGTCTAAGGCGGTCTAGAGCGATAGGCAGATAGGCAGCGATAGACAGCGATAGAGTGATAGGAACTATAGGGAGCGATAGGAAGCGATGAAGAGCGACTAAGAGCGTTTAAGAGCGATTAAGAGCGATTAAGAGCGATTTAGAGGGATTAAGAGTGGATTAAGAGAGGTTAAGAGGGATTAAGAGGGATTCAGAAGGATTCAGAGGGATTCAGAGGATTAAGATGGATTAAGAGCGATTAAGAGCGATTAAGACGGATTAAGACGTATTAAGACGGGTTAAGACGACTTAAGACGGATTAAGACGGATTAAGACGGATTAAGACGATTAAGACGGATTAAAGATGGATTAAGACGGATTAAGAAGGATTAAGAAGGATTAAGACGGATTAAGACGTATTAAGACGATTAAGACGATTAAGACGGATTAAGACGGATTAAGAGCGATTAAGACGGATTAAGACGGATTAAGACGGTTTAAGACGGATTAAGACTGCTTAAGACGGATTAAGACGGATGAAGACGGATGAAGACGGATTATGACCGATTAATACGGATTAAAACGGATTAAGACCGATTAAGACGGATTAAGATAGATTAAGACGGATTATGGGATTAAGAGGGATTAAAAGGGATTAAGAGGGATTAAGAGGATTCAGGGGGACTAAGAGGGACTAAGAGGGACTAAGGGCGATTGAGAGCGATTAAGAGCGATTGAGAGCGATTGAGAGCGATTAAGACGATTAAGACGGATTAAGACGGGTTAAGACGGATTCAGAGGGATTAAGAGGAATTAAGAGGGATTAAAAGGGGATTAAGAGTGTGATTAAGACGGATTAAGATGGATTAAGACGGATTAAGACGGATTAAGAGGATTAAGACGGATTAAGATAGATTAAGAGAGATTAAGACGATTCAGACGGATTAAGACGGATTAAGAGGGATTAAGAGGATTATGAGGAATAACAGGACTAAGAGGGACCAAGAGGGATTAAGAGGGATTATGAGTGATTGAGAGCGTATTTGAGAGCGATTGAGAGAGATTGAGAGCGATTGAGACGGATTAAGACGGATTAAGACGGGTTGAGACGGATTAAGAGGGATTAAGACGGATTAAGACGGATTAAGACGGATTAAGACGGATTAAGACGGATTAAGACGGATTAAGACGGATTAAAATGGATTAAGAAGGATTAAGGCGAATTAAGACGGATTAAGACGGATGAAGACGGATTAAGACGGATCAAGCGCGATTAAGACGTATTAAGACGGATTAAGAGCGATTAAGACGGATTAAGATGGATTAACAGCGATTAAGACGGATTAAGACAGATTAAGACCGATTAAGAGGGAATAAAGACGGATTAAGAGGATTAAGACGGATTAAGATAGATTAAGGTAGATTAAGACAGATTAAGAGAGATTAAGAGGGATTAAGAGGAATTAACAGGGATTAAGAGGGATGAAGAGGGTCTAAGAGGGACTAAGAGGGATTAAGAGGGATTAAGAGGGATTGAAAGCGATTGAGAGCGATTGAGAGCGATTGAGAGCGATTGAGAGCGATTGAGAGCGATTGAAAGCGATTGAGAAATGGGGTTCAATGGGGTTTAATGAGGTTTAATGGGGTTTAATTGGGTTCCATGGGTTCAATGGGGTTCAATGGGGTTCATTGGGGTGCAAAGGGGTGCAAAGGGGTGCAAAGGGGTTCAAAGGGGTTTAAGGGGGTTCAATGGGGTTCAAAAGGGTTCAAAGGGGTTCAAAGGGGTTCAAAGGGGTTCAAAGGGGTTCAATGGGATTCAACGGGGTTCAAAGGGATTCAAAGGGGTTCAAAGGGGTTCAAAGGGGTTCAAAGGTGTTCAAAGGGGTTCAATGGGTTCAATAAGGTTCAATGGGGTTCAATGGGGTTCAATGGGGTTCAATGGGGTTCAATGGGGTTAAATGGGGTTCAATGGGGTTCAATGGGGTTCAAGGGTTCAATGGGGTTCAATGGGGTTCAAATGGTTAGACGGGGTTCAAAGGGGTTCAAAGAGGTTCAAAGGGGTTCAAAGGGGTTCAAAGGGGCTCAAAGGGGTTGAAAGGGGTTGAAAGGGATTAAAAGGGGTTGAAAGGGGTTCAAAGGGGTTGATGCGGGTTGAAAGGGGTTCGATGGGGATCGAAGGGGTTCGAAGGGGTTCGAAGGGGCTCGAAGGGGTTCAAAGGTGTTCAAAGGGGTTCAAAGGGGTTCAAAAGGGTTCAAAAGGGTTTGAAGCGGTTACAAGCGGTTACAAGCGGTTAAAAGCGGTTACAAGCGGTTAAAGGCGTTAAGAATGGATTAGAAGGTGTTAGAAGGTGTTAGAATTGGTTAGACCGGGTTCGAAGGGGTTATAAGCGGTTCGAAACGGTTCGAAACAGTTCGAAACGGTTCCAAGCGGTTAAAAGCGGTCTAGGGCGGTAGGCAACGGTCTAAGGCGGTCTAAAGCGATAGGCAGTGATAGGCAGCGATAGGCAGCGATAGGGAGCGATAGGGAACTATAGGGAGCGATAGGAAGCGATGAAGAGCGACTGAGAGCGATTAAGAGCGATTGAGAGCGATTAAGAGCGATTAAGACGGATCAAGAGGGATTAAGAGAGATTAAGAGGGATTAAGAGGGATTCAGAAGGATTCAGAGGGATTCAGAAGGATTAAGAGCGATTAAGAGCGATTAAGAGCGATTAAGACGGATTAAGACGTATTAAGACGGGTTAAGACGGGTTAAGACGGATTAAGACGGATTAAGACGGATTAAGACGGATTAAGACGGATTAAGACGGATTAAGACGGATTAAGAAGGATTAAGGCGGATTAACATGGATTAAGACGGATTAAGACGGATTAAGACGGATTAAGACGGATTAAGAGGGATTATGACGGATTAAGACGGATTAAGAGCGGATTAAGACGGATTAACAGCGATTATGACGGATTAAGACGGATTAAGACGGATTAAGACGGTTTAAGACGGATTAAGACGGATTAAGACGGATTAAAACGGAATAAGACGGATTAAGACGGATTAAGATAGATTAAGACGGATTAAGACGGATTAAGAGGGATTAAAAGGGATTAAGAGGGATTAAGAGGGATTCAGAGGAAATAAGAGGGACTAAGAGGGACTTCAGAGGGACTAAGAGGGATTAAGAGGGATTGAGAGCGATTGAGAGCGATTGAGAGAGATTGAGAGCGATTGAGACGAATTAAGACGGATTAAGACGGGTTAAGACGGATTAAGAGGGATTAAGACGGATTAAGACGGATTAAGGAGGATTAAGGCGGATTAAGACCGATTCAGACGGAGTAAGTGGTTAAATGGGGTTAAATGGGGTTAAATGGGGTTTAATTGGGTTCAATCGGGTTCAATGGAGTTTAATGGGGTTTAATGGGGTTCAATGGGGTTCAATGGGGTTCAAAGACAAAAAAAGATCAAAAAGATATGTCTGGTAAGTACAACGTCTTTATGTCTGGTAGGTACTACTTCATCATGTCCGGTAGGTACTACTTTCTTCTGTCTTGTAGGAACTATTTCTTTACGTCTGTTAGGTACTACTTCTTTATGTCTCGTAGGTACTACTTCTGTATGTCTGGTACGTACTATTTTTTTCTGTCTTGTAGGTACTATTTCTTTATGTCTTGTGGGTACTACTTGTTTATGTCCGGTAGGTACTACTTCTTTACGTCTGGTAGATACTACTTTTTTATGCCTGGTAGGTACTACTTCTTAATGTTTCGTAGGTACTATTTCTTTATGTATGGTAGGTACTACTTCTTTAGGTCTGGTAGGTACTACATCTTTACGTCTGGTAGGTACTACTTCTTTATGTCTGTTAGGTACTACTTCTTAATGTCTCGTAGGTAATACTTCTTTATGTCTGGTAGGTACTACTTTTTTCTGTCTTGTAAGAACTATTTCTTTATGTCTTGTTGGTACTACTTCTTTATGTCTGGTAGGTACTACTTTTTTATGCCTGGTAGGTACTACTTTTTCCTGTCTTGTAGGAACTATTTCTTTATGTCTGGTGGGTACTACTTCTTTATGTCCGGTAGGTACTACTTCTTTACGTCTGGTAGGTACTACTTCTTTATGTCTGTTAGGTACTACTTCTTTATGTCTCGTAGGTACTACTTCTTTATGTCTGGTAGGTACTACTTTTTTCTGTCTTGTAAGAACTATTTCTTTATGTCTTGTTGGTACTACTTCTTTATGTCTGTTAGGTACTACTTTTTTCTATCTTGTAGGAACTATTTCTTTATGTCTGGTGGGTACTACTTCTTTATGTCCGGTAGGTACTACTTCTTTACGACTGGTAGGTACTACTTCTTTATGTCTGTTAGGTACTACTTCTTTATGTTTCGTAGGTACCACTTCTTTATGTCTGGTAGGTACCACTTTTTTATGCCTGGTAGGTACTACTTCTTTATGTTTCGTACGTACTATTTCTTTATGTATGGTAGGTACTACTTCAGGGGGAATGATATCGAATTAGAGGACGATTGAGGTCGCGTAGTCATATACAATTAAAGAACGATTTAGGTCGCGTAGTGATATTGAATTAGAGGCCGATTGAGGCGTAGTGATATGGAATTAGAGGAAGATTGAGGCCGCGTAGTGATATCGAATTAGAGGACGATTGAGGTCACATAGTGCTATCGCATTAGAGGACAATTGATGCCGCGTAGTGATATGGAATAAGAGGACAATTGAGGCCGCGTAGTGATATCGAATTAGAGGACGGTTGAGGCTGCGTTGTGATATCGAATTAGAGGACGATTCAAGCCGCGTAGTGATATCAAATAAGAGGCCAATTGAGGCGTAGTGATATGAAATTTTTCAAAAAGCCCAAAAAAAGGAAAAAAACTACAAAAAAAGACCAAATACCTGAAAAGAAGACCAAAGACAAAAAAGACCAAGACAATGAAAAAGACCCAAGACAAGAAAAGAAGACCAAACACAAGAAAAGAAGACCAAATTCAAAAAAGAAGACCAAAGACACACAAAAAAAAAAGAAAAGAAGACCAAAGTAAAAAAAAAGACCAAGACAGAAAAAAATACCCAAGACAAGAATAGAAGACCACAAAGAAGGAAGAAAGACCAAACACAAGAAAAGAAGACCAAACACAAGAAAAGAAGGCCAAAGACAAGAAAAGACCTCGACAAAAAAGAAGACCAAACAACAGAAAAAGAAGACCAAATACAAGAAAAGAAGACCAACGACAAAAAAGAAAATTAGAGGACGATTGAGGCGTAGTGATATCGAATTAGAGAACGATTGAGGCGGAATGCTATCGAATTCCAGGACGAGTGAGGCCGCGTAGTGATATCGAATTAGAGGACAATTGAGGCCGCGTAGAGATTTCTAATTAGGAGAGGATTGAGGCGTAGTGATATCTAATTAGAGGACTATTGAGGTCGAGTAGTGATATCGAAGTAAAAGACTATTGAAGCCGCATATTGACATCGAATTACAGGACGATTGAAAACCTAAGACAAAAAGAGAAGACCAAAGACAAGAAAACCAAGACAAAAAAGAACATCAAAAACATAAAAGAACACTAAAGATAAGAAAAGAAGATCAAAGACCAAAAAACAGACCAAAGAAAAAAAAGACCAAAGACAAAGAAGAAGACCAGAGACGAACAAGAAAACCCCACAAAAAGTTGACCAAAGGTAAGAAAAAAAGACCAAAGACAAGAAAAGAAGACCAAAGAGAAGGACAGAAGACCAAAAACAAGAAAAGAAGACCAAAGACAAAAAGAGAATATCAAAGACAGGAAAAGAAGACCAAAGACAAAAAAGAAGACTAAAGACAAAAAACAAGACCGAAAACAAGAAAAGAAGACTAAAGACAAGAAAAGAAGAGAAAAAAAAGAAAAGAAAACCAACGACAAAAACAAGACCAAAGACAAGAAAAGAAGACCAGAGACAAAGAAAGAAGACCAAAGACCGAAAAGAAGACCAAGGACAAAAAAGACTAAAAAGACAAGAAAAGAAGACCGAAGACAAGAAAAGGAGACTAAAGCCAAGAAAAGAAGACCAAACACAAGAAGAAAATATCAAAGACGGGAAAAGAAGACCAAAGACAAGAAAAGAAGACCAAAGACAAAAAAGAAGACCAAATACGAAAATCAAAACCAGAGGCAATAAAAAGATCAAAAGACAAAAAAACATCAAAAAAGAAGACCAATAACAAGAAAAGAAGACCAAGGACAAGAACACACACCAAAAACAGAAAAGAAGACCAAAAGCCAAGAAAAGAAGACCAAAAACAAAAAAGACCAAGACAAAAAAGAAGACCAAAGACAAGAAAAGAAGACTACAAACAGGAAAAGAACACGAAAGAACAAACCAAAAAACCAAAGATAATCAAATAAGACCAAAGACAAGAGAAGAACTTCGAAGACGGGAAGAGAAAATCAAGGACTGAAAAAGAAGAAGAAAGAGAAAAAAAGGACCAAAGACTAAAAAAAGGACAA
>JAXRKP010002205.1:0-64432 GCA_037039925.1 Doris montereyensis | reverse complement strand
GAAAGAAGATTAAAACAAGGATCCATTTAAGAAACAATTTATAAAATTAGATGTGAAAAGAAAAGAAAAAAAAGATTACAACAATGATCCATTTAAGAAACAATTAATGACATTATATGTCAAAAGGAAAAGGAAAAATAAGGATCCATTTAAGAAACAATTCATGAAATTATATGAAAGAATCCATTTAAAAAGATTTATAAAATAAGGATGAATGCAAAGATCATTTAAGAAACAATTCATGAAATTATATGTGAAAAAAAGAAAAAATATTTTAAAAAGACAAGAATCCATTTAAAAAGTAATTTATAATAATATTATATATGAAAAGAGAAAAAACAGATGAATGCAAAGATCCATTTAAGAAACAATTTATGAAATTATATGTGGAAAAAGAAAAAAGATTAAAACAAGGATCCATTTAAGAAACAATTAATGAAATTATATGTGAACAGAAAAGAAATGAAGATTAAAAACAAGATCCATTTAAGAAACAATTAATGAAATTATATGTGAAAAGAAAAGAAAGAAGATTAAAACAAGGATCCATTTAAGAAACAATTCATGAAATTATAAGGAAAAGAAAAGAAAGAAGATTAAAACAAGGATCCATTTAAGAAACAATTTATGAAATTATATGTGAAGAGAAAAGAAAGAAGATTAAAACAAGGATCCATTTAAGAAACAATTTATGACATTATATGGGAAAAGAAAAGAAAAAGAAGATTAAAAACAAGGATCCATTTAAGAAACAATTCATGACATTATATGAAAAGAAAAGAAAGACGATTAAAACAAGGATCCATTTAAGAAACAATTCATGAAATTATATGGAAAAGAAAAGAAAGAAGATTAAAACAAGGATTCATTTAAGAAACAATTTATGAAATTATATGTGAAAAGAAAAGAAAGAAGATTAAAACAAGGATTCATTTAAGAAACAATTCATGAAATTATTGCATGTCACTGGTAGTAACATCGGTAGAGTTGTCAGATTAAAACAAGGAGGCCTGAGGTCAATCCAGTTATATGTGAAATTGTCTTGAAAGAAGTGTCTAAACAGCAGCCAAATGGGTAGCCAGAGCAATTCAGACTCGGAGAAAGTAAAGGAAGAAGATTGAAACAATGGCAAAGAAACAATTATGCCATTATATTGAAGGACCATACAACTGATTACTGGATTCATTTAACTCTCAGTATGAGATCTATGAGGAAAAGAAAAAACAAATGTAATCATCGGTTTTTAAATGAGCTTATATGGGAGATGAATCCAACTTCATCTAAGCATACAATGCTTTTATAAACATTATTATTATATGAAAAAGAAATGAAGCAATATTAAAATTGAAGGATTCACAGGAACGAAATGAGATTAAGGGAAAAAGAAAAAACAGTACAAAAACAACTTTCAGCATCATTCACCATTTTCTTCTTATTGTGAGTATTGAAAGAAGTAAAACAAGGATCCATCTTCCTATGTCCTGGAATGTTGTCTCCACCCCTGTCCTGGGATGAAGATTAAAACAAGGTCCATGTTGTCTTCACCTTATATCAAAAGAAAGGGATGAAGATTCCACCTCTTTCCATTTAAGATGTTATCTCCACCTTGTCCTGGGATGTTGTCTCCACCTCTGTCCTGGGATGTTGTTTAAGAAACAATTCAGGGTTGTTGTTCCACGTCCTGGGAGTAACATCTGCACTACTACCCAGGAGGCCTGGGATGTTGTCTCCACCTCTGTCCTGGGGGTTGTGTACAACTCTGTCCTGGGATGTTGTCTCCACCTCTGTCCAGGGATGTGTCTCCAGCTCTGTCCTGGGATGTTGAGGAAAAAGAAAACAAATGTAATCATGTTTTTAACGTGGGATGTTGTCTCCATCTCTGTCCATAATCATTATTATTATGATGAAAATTGTTGTGAAGCAATAATGAAATTGAATGCCCCACAGGAACAAAATGAGATCCAGGGTTGTTGACTCTAACAACTCTGTCCTGGGATGTTGTCTCCACCTATGTCCTGGGATGTTGTCTCTTCCTATGTCCTGGGATGTTGTCTTCTCCTCTGTCCAAGGATGTTGTCTCCACCTCTGTCCAAGGTTGTTGTCTCTACCTTTGTCCTGGGATGTTGTCTCCACATGTGTCCAAGGTCCTGGGATGTTGTCTCCACCTCTGTCCTAGGATGTTGTCTCTACTCTGTCCAAAGTTGTTGTCTCCACCTCTGTCCTGGGTTGTTGTCTCCACCCACCTCTGTCCTGGGATGTTGTCAACCTCTGTCCTTGGGATGTTGTCCCACCTCTGTCCAGGTATTTGTCCTGGGATGTTGTCTCCACCTCTGTCCAAGGTGTTGTCTCCACCTCTGTCCAGGGTTGTTGTCTCTACCTCTGTCCTGGGATGTTGTCTCCACCTCTGTCCAAGGATGTTGTCTCCACCTCTGTCCTGGGATGTTGTCTCTACCTCTGTCCTGGGATGTTGTCTCCACCTCTGTCCTGGGATGTTGTCTCCACCTCTGTCCAAGGATGTTGTCTCCACCTCTGTCCTGGGATGTTGTTCCACCCCTGTCCAGGGATGTTGTCTCCACCTCTGTCCTGGGATGTTGTCTCTACCTTTGTCCAGGGTTGTTGTCTCCACCTCTGTCCAGGGTTGTTGTCTCCACCTCTGTCCAGGGATGTTGTCTCTACCTTTGTCATTGGATGTTGTCTCCACCTCTGTCCGATGTTGTCTCTACCTCTGTCCAGGGTTGTTGTCTCTACCTCTGTCCAGGGATGTTGTCTCCACCTCTGTCCTGGGATGTTGTCTCCACCTCTGTCCAGGGATGTTGTCTCCACCTCTGTCCTGGGATGTTGTCTCTACCTCTGTCCAGGGATGTTGTCTCCACCTCTGTCCAGGGAGTTGTCTCTGTCCTGGGATGTTGTCTCTACCTCTGTCCAGGGTTGTTGTCTCCACCTCTGTCCAAGGGTGTTGTCTCTACCCTGTCCAGGGTTGTTGCCTACCCCTGTCCAGGGTTGTCTCCATCTCTGTCTGTTGATGTTGTCCTACCCTGTCCAGGGATGTTGTCTCTACCTCTGTCCAGGGCTGTTGTCTCCATCTCTGTCTGTCCTCCACCTCTGTCCATGTTGTCTCTACCTTGTCCAGGGTTGCTGGTTCTCCATCCCTGTCCTGGGATGTTGTCTCCACCTCTGTCCAGGGCTGTTGTCTCCACCTCCTGTCCAGGGTTG
Organism: Doris montereyensis; assembly: GCA_037039925.1. Taxonomy (NCBI): domain Eukaryota; kingdom Metazoa; phylum Mollusca; class Gastropoda; order Nudibranchia; family Dorididae; genus Doris; species Doris montereyensis. The sequence goes on along the minus strand of JAXRKP010002205.1, from coordinate 61,219 downwards.
TTGACTCCACCCCTGTCCTGGGATGTTGTCTCTACCTCTGTCCAGGGATTGTTGTCTCCACCTCTGTTCTGGGATGTTGTCTCCACCTCTGTCCTGAGATGTTGTCTCCACCTCTGTTCTGGGATGTTGTATCCACACCTGAGATGTTGTTTCCACCTCTGTCCTGGAATGTTGTCTCCACTTCTGTTCTGAGATGTTGTGTCTCTATCTCCGTTCTGGGATGTTGTTTCCACCTCTGTCCTGAGATGTTGTCTCCACTTCTATTCTGTTCTGTAATGTTGTCTCCATCTCTATCCTGAGATGTTGTCTCTATCTCTGTTCACCATCTCTATCCTGAGATGTTGTCTCTATCTCTGTTCTCTCTCCACCTCCTGAGATGTTGTCTCTATCTCTGTCCTGGGATGTTGTATCCACCTCTATCCTGAGATGTTGTCTCCACCTCTGTCCTGGGATGTTGTCCACCTCTGTCCAGGGATGTTGTCTCCACCTCTGTCCCGGGATGTTGTCCTATCTCTGTTCTGGGATGTTGTCTCCACCTCTATCCTGAGATGTTGTCTCCACCTCTGTTCTGGAATGTTGTCTCCACCTCTATCCTGAGATGTTGTCTCTATCTCTGTCCTGGGATATTGTCTCCACCTCTGTCCAGGAACGTTGTCTCCTCCTCTGTCCACGGCTATTGCCTGCACCTCTGTCTAAGGCTATTGTCTCCCGCTCTGTCCAGGGTTGTTGTCTCCACCTCTTTCCTGGGATGTTGTCTCCACCTCTGTCTAGGGCTACTGTCTCCACCTCTGTCTAGGGCTATTGTCTCTACCTCTGTCTAGGGCTATTGTCTCCACCTCTGTCTAGGGCTATTGTCTCTACCTCTGTCCAGGATTGTTGTCTCTACCTCTGTCCAGGGCTATTGTCTCCACCTCTGTTATATTGTCTCCCACCTCTGTCTAGGGCTGTCTCCACCTCTGTCCAGGGCTATTGTCGCCACCTCTGTCTAGGCTAGTGCTGCTGATTCAACACGGAAATCAGGGAAAAGTGCTGCTGATTTGAAACGGAAATGAGGGAAAAGTGCTGCCAATTCAAAACGGAAATCAGTGAAAAGTACGCCCCCTGACTAGCAATTGAACTGCCGACTTGTGAGTGCTTGTCAGATGTTTTACCGACTCAGGTTCCAGAGCCTGCGCTCAGGGGTAGATTAAAATAAAAATAAAATTTACGCTGTCCACCATTATAATGATTTCAGGGTGAGGGGGGGGCTCGGTAGTCCAGAGGCAAGTTGTCTGCCTTTCAACTGAAAGGTAGTGTGTTTGAACCCCGCCAACTGTTGAAAACAAATTTAATTGTCAATTTTTTCCGAGCAAAATCTTCCCTTGGTACAGCTAGGTGGATTGACACCTAGTCCCATCGGAGACGGACGATAACAAGGAAACCCCGTGTGTAGATCATAACACGCTGGCTGTGCATGTTAAAGAACCTTTGGTTGTTAGGGCAAAATTAGAAATGCCTGCCAAAACCACCGAGATCACCTAAGTGAAGGATGTGGGTAAACAAATTAAAATGCAATGAAACGCAAGGTGGAATAACAGGAGACAGCAAGATAAAAGAGGAGTGAAAAAGTAGAAAGGAAAGGAATAGATCTACTACTAGGTCATGTCAACCGCCCAACCCTAGTGGTAGAAGTAAACAAAATGAGGTCATCTTTAATTATGATATATCCCCACAAGAATGCTGTTGCTGGCTTTTTTTGTAATTGCCGGGGAGACGGCAGGTGTGAACATTATTTTTTTTTAAATTGCCTGATCATTTGTTAGCTGAACGTAAATACAATTTTTTCTTTGTTTGCTCCATGATTTTATCTTTTTTTTTATTTTATCGATAAACGGGAAGCTTTGTCTGCAAAATGTTGGCGCAAACACATTTCCTTATATTTACATCATGATTTTTAATATGCTTTTTTGTTTCATTTTTATGAGTAAATGGAAACTTTTATCTGCATTTCTTTTTCGTATCAGTTTTCTTTTTATATCCTATTTCAAAATAGAGGCAAACGTGTTTTGTTTTCTTTTATTTCTTTTCTTATCGAGTTTTCCTCCACATTTTCATGAAATCCTTGAATGTAATTAATATCCTTTTCATCATGCTCTTTTTTAAATAAAGAAAACGTTATCTCGCGGATAATGCAATTTATTCATTAATCAATTTGTATGGCCATCCCTCGGTTTTTAACTAAGGCTTCCGAATGAGTTCTGTTGATGCAGTGGCCTTCACCTTGTACACATACCTCCTAACATGAACACGAGCTATTTGATATAAAACCAAAATGCCAACAACATATTTTGTTGAAACATCTGGACAAATAGAGCCTTGTTCAAAAGATAGAGATCCAGCTGTGCCCAATGAATAGAGACGATAATGCACATGATGGGAGTTCACCGCCATGTGATGTCATGGGTCTTATTCTATTCTAAAAAAATGCTGAGAAAATATTTAAGGGTGGGGGGTATGGCCTGGAGGGGGGGGGGGGGGCTGGTGGGAGCGAGAGAAAGGGAAGGCAAAGCATATGCATAATATCATTGACTAGTAATGCTAGGTAAGCAAACTAGATCTGATGTTTAAATGCCGTCTAGTCCATGTTGAGTAATGTTAAACCATGCCTTGTCAATGTTGAATACTGTTTAAATGCAGTCAAGGTTGAGTAATGTTAAACCATGCCTTGGCAATGTTGAATACTGTTTAAATGCCGTCTAGTCAAGGTTGAGTAATGTTAAACCATGCCTTGGCAATGTTGAATACTGTTTAAATGCCGTCTAGTCAAGGTTGAGTAATGTTAAATGCCTTGTCAATGTTGAATACTGTTTAAATGCCGTCTAGTCAAGGTTGAGTAATGTTAAACCATGCCTTGTCAATGTTGAATACTGTTTAAATGCCGTCTAGTCAAGGTTGTAATGTTAAACCATGCCTTGGCAATGTTAAATACTGTTTAAATGCCGTCTAGTCCATGTTGGGTAATGTTAAACCATGCCTTGGCAATGTTAAATACTTTTAAATGCCGTCAATGTTAAATACCATGCCTTAAATGCCGTCTAGTCAAGGTTGGGTAATGTTAAACCATGCCTTGGCAATGTTGAATACTGTTTAAATGCCGTCTAGTTTAAATGCCGTCTAAATGTTTAGTCAAGGTTGGGTAATATTTAAATGCTGTCAGGTCAAGGTTGATTACTGTTTAAATGCTGTCTAGTCAAGGTTCGGTAACGTTTAATTACAAGCGACGCGATTGAATTGATACCAGGGGACATAACTTCTATCTTTCTTTCGTTCTCCCTTTTTTTCTGCTTTTTTTTTCTTTCTATTTGTTTTTGTGTTGGTTTGCGTTCCAACAACTACCTTCAGCTTTGCAATCATGACGCTTACTGGGTCTCAAGGGGGGAGGAGGATACAATAAACCAACATGTGCAGCGAGGGTAGCTGGAAATATATCTGCAGAGTTTGATGTTGATATAGGAGTAAGACAGGGTTATATATCCTAAGTCCTCTTTTGTTTATCACATTTATTGATTCAGTCGCAAAGGCATCCTAAAAAAATGAAGAAAAGGAATGTAGGTATGTGTAATCTCAAACCAGTAAATGTAGCAATGCTTTCATTTGCCGATGATTTAGTTCTGTTTATTACCGTCTAAGAAAGGCATTTCTAGTTACAAGAATTGTCAACAAAAACCAAAATTGCAATATACAATACAGTGTATTGTCCTACTCTCCTCTATGGCAGCAAAATATGGACCTTAGACAATAGAGAATACAGAAGAGTATAAGCAGCTGAAATGAAATATCTAAGAAGAGTAGTAGGGAACACTAAAAGAGACAAAATCAGAAACACAACAATAAGATATCAAACCAAAGCAGATAGTATAAAAACTAAGATGGAAACAAATCTATTGAGATGATTTGGGCATGTAAACAGAATAAATGACAATAGAACAGCTATATCAGTATACAGTGTTAAAGTCCAAGATAAAAGACCAATAGCCAGACCTCTGAGAAATTGGAAAGAAGATATAAAAGAGGCATTGAAGCATATAAATTTAACATTTTTGGAAGGAAACAGAAGACGTCAAGGACAGAGCATCCTAAAGAAAGATCATCTCGGGATTTGAACCCATACACCGAAAGGTAAAATGGGAACTGATCAATAAAGAAAGAAAGAAAGAGTTCAAGACATCTAATGTTGATAGTGACATTAAATTTGGGGTTTTGCTTTGAAGCAATCGGGACCGCGGTTGTTTTTGGGGTGTGTTGAGCTTTTTTTTTTCACAAAAGATATTGATTGAAACTGGCAACCGATTCGAATAGCGAGCTCGCGTGATACCTCATGTTATTAGAATAGCGAGCTCATATCATACCTCATGTTATTAGAATAGCGAGCGCATACCTCATGTTATTAGAATAGCGAGCTCATATCATACCTCATGTTAGAATAGCGAGCTCATGTCATACCTCATGTTATTAGAATAGCGAGCTCATGTCATACCTCATGTTATTAGAATAGCGAGCGCATGTGATACCTCATGTTATTAGAATAGCGAGCGCATGTTATTAGATACCTCATGTTATTAGAATAGCGAGCTCATATGATACCTCATGTTATTAGAATAGCGAGCGCATGTGATACCTCATGTTATTAGAATAGCGAGCTCATATCATACCTCATGTTATTAGAATAGCGAGCTCATGTCATACCTCATGTTATTAGAATAGCGAGCTCATATCATACCTCATGTTATTAGAATAGCGAGCTCATGTCATACCTCATGTTATTAGAATAGCGAGCTCATGTGATACCTCATGTTATTAGAATAGCGAGCTCATATACCTCATGTTATTAGAATAGCGAGCTCATATCATACCTCATGTTATTAGAATAGCGAGCTCATATGATACCTCATGTTATTAGAATAGCGAGAGCATGTGATACCTCATGTTATTTCGAATAGCGAGCTCGCGTAACTCATGTTATTAGAATAGCGAGCCGCATAACTCATGTTATTAGAATAGCGAGCGCATGTGATACCTCATGTGATACCTCATGTTATTAGAAGAATAGCGAGAGCATGTGATACCTCATGTTATTAGAATAGCGAGCTCATGTGATACCTCATGTTATTAGAATAGCGAGAGCATGTGATAACTCATGTTATTAGAATAGCGAGAGCATGATAACTCATGTTATTAGAATAGCGAGAGCATGTGATACCGCATGTTATTAGAATAGCGAGAGCATGTGATACCTCATGTTATTTCGAATAGCGAGCTCGCGTGGTACCTCATGTTATTAGAATAGCGAGCTCGCGTGATACCTCATGTTATTTAGAATAGCGAGTTCGCGTGATACCGCATGTTATTTAGAATAGCGAGTTCGCGTGATACCGCATGTTATTAGAATAGCGAGCTCGCGTGATACCGCATGTTATTAGAATAGCGAGCTCGCGTGATACCGCATGTTATTAGAATAGCGAGCTCACGTGATACCTCATGTTATTTAGAATAGTGAGCTCACGTGATACCGCATGTTATTAGAATAGCGAGCTCACGTGATACCGCATGTTATTAGAATAGCGAGCTCGCGTGATACCGCATGTTATTAGAATAGCGAGCTCGCGTGGTACCTTATGTTATTAGAATAGCGAGCACTTCTGACATGTCAACAGCCAGTGTTTTTATTCTTATTTCGTTGAAACAGGTTAATTTATTTGGTTTCGTCTATAAATTCTGATCTCACTTTCGTCAATGTAGTATTGGACTTAGGTCGTTCGCATCATCAACTTAATGTTAGTATGTGTGTGCATGTTATGTGAATAGTGTGTGTGTGTGATACCGTGTGTGTGCGTGTGTGTGATTTGATTTGATTTGATTTCATTTCATTTCATTAACCTACATCCATAACATGATCTCGAAGTTTTTGGTAGGTTTTTAAATTTTACCTGGACTGCCCTTAAACAGTCAAGAGATCGTTAACGTGCACACGGGACCTCCTTTTATCGTCCGTCTCCGATGGACCTAAGTATCGATCCACCTACCTCGACCAGGGAGGGGGCAGTAATATTTTCCTCGAAAAAACTGGAGGAAATATGTGGTAACCGAATGGCGGGGCTCCAACAAATTACGTTCTGGAATGAGAGGCGTGACGCCCTTGTCTAGTGACTACTGAGTGACCTGGTTGAGAGGCTGACACCTCTTGTTAGGGACTACTGAGTGACCTCATGTTGAAAGGCTGACACCCTTGTCTAGGGACTACTGAGTGACCTGGTTGAGAGGCTGACACCTCTTGTCTAGGGACTACTGAGTGACCTAGTTGAGAGGCTGACACCCTTTGTCTAGGGACTACTGAGTGACCTGGTTGAGAGGCTGACACCCTTGTCTAAGAATGACTACTGAGTGACCTGTTATGAGAGGCTGACACCCATGTCTAAGGACTACTGAGTGACCTGGTTGAGAGGCTGACACCCTTGTCTAGGGACTACTGAGTGACCTGGTTGAGAGGCTGACACCCTTGTCTAGGGACTACTGAGTGACCTGGTTGAGAGGCTGACACCCTTGTCTAGGGACTACTGGAGTGACCTGGTTGAGAGGCTGACACCCTTTATTAGGGACTACTGAGTGACCTGGTTGAGAGGCTGACACCCATGTCTAAGGACTACTGAGTGACCTGGTTGAGAGGCTGACACCCTTGTCTAAGAATAGGACTACTGAGTGACCTGGTTGAGAGGCTGACACCCTTGTCTAGGGACTACTGAGTCACCTGGTTAATTTATTTGGTTTCTGAGAGGCTGACACCCTTGTCTAGGGACTACTGAGTCACCTGGTTGAGAGGCTGACACCCTTGTCTAGGGACTACTGAGTGACCTGGTTGAGAGGCTGACACCCTTGTCTAGGGACTACTGACTGACCTGGTTGAGAGGCTGACACCCTTGATTTACTGAGTTTGGCTAGAGGCTGACTACTGAGTGACCTGGTTGAGAGGCTGACACCCTTGTCTAGGGACTACTGAGTGACCTGGTTGAGAGGCTGACACCCTTGTCTAGGGACTACTGAGTGACCTGGTTGAGAGGCTGACACCCTTGTCTAGGGACTACTGAGTGACCTGGTTGAGAGGCTGACACCCTTGTCTAGGGACTACTGAGTGACCTAGAGGCTGACATCCTTGTCAGGGACTACTGAGTGACCTGGTTGAGAGGCTGACACCCTTGTCTAGGGACTACTGAGTGACCTGGTTGAGAGGCTGACACCCCTTGTCTAGGGACTACTGAGTGACCTGGTTGAGAGGCTGACACTCCTTGGGACTCTAGGACCTGACTGACACCCTTGTCTAGGCACTACTGACCCTGGTTGAGAGGCTGACACCCTTGTCTAGGGACTACTGAGTGACCTGGTTGAGAGGCTGACACCCTTGTCTAGGGACTACTGAGTCCTGGTTGACAGTGACACCCTGTGTGAGTGACCTGTGAGAACATGTGTCTCAAAGTTAAAGATTTCACTTGAGTTTTGAGAGGCTCACCTTGTCAAAATAGTACCTGGTTGAGACAAGCTTGTCTAGGGACTAAGTTGTAGAAAACAAACACTGAAAAGGCAACTTTTGTCTTACTCTGAACACACCCCCTTGTTTACTACTGAGTACCTAAGTCAAGGGACTACTGTTTTGAGAGGCTGACACCCCTTGTCTAGTGACTACTGAGTGACCTGGTTGAGAGGCTGAACCCTTTATAGGGACTATAAGTCAAGGCTGTTTTGAGTGACGAAGGCTGACAATCTTGTGGGACTTAGTCCCTGAACAGTTTACTACTGAGTGACCTAAGGCTCAAGGGACGTTTTGAGAGCGAATACAGGGACTCTGACTGACCTGGTTGAGAGGCCACCCTTGAGGGACAGTTTATACTAGGCTAAGTCAAGGGACCACTGTTTTGAGGCGAATACAGGGACTCTTGTGGTTAGCCCTGAACAGTTTATGACTGATAAGGCAAGGGACCACTGACTTGGTTCAGAGGCTGAACCTACAATCTTGACCTGGTTAGAGGCCCTTGTCTAGACTGGACAGTTAGGGACTTGACTGACCTGGTTCAGAGGCACACCCTGTCTAGGACCCGAACCTGCTATACACCCTTGTCAAGGACGTTTTGAGAGGCGAACACAATCTTGACCTGGTTAGAGGCTGAACAGTTTATGAGTGACTATAAGGCTCAAGGCGTTTTGAGGCGAATACACCCTTGTGGTTAGCCCTGAACAGTTTATAGGACTATAAGTCAAGGTGTTTTGAGAACATGCGAAAGATTTCACTTGTTTTGTAGTTCATCCAAAATAGTAGTCAAAACAAGGTTTGAGAAAACAAACCAACTTGTTTTCTGAACAGTTTATAATATAAGTCAAGGAGTTTTGAGGCGAATACAATCTTGTGGTTAGCCCTGAACAGTTTATAATATAAGTCAAGGTGTTTTGAGGCGAACACAATCTTGTGGTTAGCCCTGAACAGTTTATATATAAGTCAAGGCGTTTTGAGGCGAATACAATCTTGTGGTTAGCCCTGAACAGTTTATACTATAACTCAAGGCGTTTTGAGGCGAATACAATCTTGTGGTTAGCCCTGAACAGTTTATAATATAAGTCAAGGTGTTTTGAGGCGAATACAATCTTGTGGTTAGCCCTGAACAGTTTATAATATAAGTCAAGGCGTTTTGAGGCGAACACAATCTTGTGGTTAGCCCTGAACAGTTTATACTATAAGTCAAGGTGTTTTGAGGCGAATACAATACTGTGGTTAGCCCTGAACAGTTTATACTATAAGTCAAGGCGTTTTGAGGCGAATACAATACTGTGGTTAGCCCTAAATAAGGAAACACATCAACACATTAAACTTCAGTTTAGAGGTGATTCGAAATGGCCAAAAAAGCTGTGTGCTAAAAAATCAACTTCTAATCAATCTATTTCATACTGAGCTAAACGTCTTTGCCCCACGTGACTGTCAAGAGCCTGTGCTTTCAAACTAGGTCCACCGGACTGAACGTGTCCACTAATCATTGAGGCGATAACTCTACCAGATCTTAGTATACAGGATGGAACTGTGATGATATTCTCAAGCCCCTTCACTCCAGACAGGAAAAGTGAAAAGTTTGTATTGTATCCATCGCAAAATCGGAAGCAATAATAAAAAAGGCTCTGCTTTACTCGGGAGCTGTTCGTTATTCGGATATTCGGCAATTCATTGTTTGGAAAATACTAGAAGTAACCTTGTTTGCTATTCGGCTATCAGACAATTCGTTGTTTATAGAACAACAGGGGTAAATGGGTCCACTATTTGCATGTGACACAATCAATGTTCGACAATCCATTGTTTGGAAAAAGAAGAGGTAAAAGTATTTGCTATTGGGATGTTTGACAATCCATTGTTTGGAAAACATAAGAAGTAAAAGTGTTTGCTATTAGGATATTTGACAATCCATTGTTTGGAAAACAGAAGAAATAAAAGTGTTTGCTATTGGGATGTTTGACAATCCATTGTTTGGAAAACATAAGAGGTATATATTTGGATGTTAGATAATCAATTGTTTTGAAAAAAGTAGAGGTGATTTTTTTGTTATTTGGATATTAGGCAATCCATTGTATTGAGGACAACAAAAGTAAAATTTCTCGTTATTCGGATGTTAAACAATCTATTCTTTTGAAAATAGTTGAGGTAAAATTGCTCGTTTTTCGGATATTAAACAATCTTTGGTTTGAAAATAGTTGAGGTAAAATTGCTCGTTATTCGGATGTTAAACAATATTCTTTTTTGAAAATTTGAGGTCAAATTGCTCGTTTTTTGGATGTTAAACAATCTATTGTTTTGAAAATAGTTGAGGTAAAATTGTTCGTTATTCGGATCTTAAACAATCCATTGCTTTGAGAAAAAGAGAAGTAAAATTGTTCACTATTTGGCGTTGGAAATCCATTGTTTGGAGAATAATTTAGGTAAAATTGCTCGCTGTACAGAGATTCTCAGGTTGAAAGCAGAGTACACGGTGTACTGTTAGGACAGGTATTCAACTCTACCTTCTCCAAATGACCCAGGTGTGAATGAATACCCATATATAGATTATTGTCATAATATCAGTGTGATGCGACTAACAGTGTGTTACCTTGGAGTTGAGATGAACATTGAATTAAATGGCTGCTGGTGGACACATCGTGCAAAAGTGAATTAAATGGCTGCTGAATGACACACCTTGCAAAGGTGAATTAAATGGCTTGCTGGTGGACATATTGTGCAAAGGTGAATTAAATGGCTGTTGAATGACACACCTTGCAAAGGTGAATTAAATGGCTTGCTGGAGGATACATCGTGCAAAAGTGAATTAAATGTAAATGGCTTACTGGGGGATACATCGTGCAAAGGTGAATTAAATGTAAATGGCTTGCTCGGGAGACACCGTGCAAAGCTGAATTAAATGGCTGGCTGGGGGATACATCGTGCAAAGATGAATTAAATAGCCTGCTGGGGGACAAATTGCGCAAAAGTGAATTGCATGGCTTGCTGGGGGACACACGGTGCAAAGATGAATTAAATGGCTGTCCGGGGGACATACCATGCAAAGTTGAATTAAATGGTTTCCTGGGGACATACCGTGCCAAGCTGAATTAAATGGCTGTCTGGGGGACATACCGTGCAAAGCTGAATTAAATGTCGTCCAGGGACATAATGGCTGAATTAAATGGCTGTCAGGAGACATACTATGCAAAGCTGAAGTAAATGGGTGCCTAGGGGACATACCGTGCAAAGTTGAATTAAATGGTTTGCTGGGGGATATACCGTGCAAATTTGAAGTAATTGGCTGGTTAGGGGACACATCGTACAAAGGTGTTGACATCGTCATCTTTATTTTCCCACTATGTTGAAGTTGTATCTAAACATCTCTCCAACGGCACGGGTTGGATCTTTGTTCTTGAAGACAAAGATGAAAAATACCCTGATCAAGATCTCATATCTTTGATTCTTTAAAGTCCCGAGTTATTTTATAGTTAGAGATGAATAACGACTGACCTGGGCTATTGGAGATATGCTGAAATTAATTACAAACTGAAACAACTGTTTATGAGTGACCTTTTGAATATAGACATTAATTCGTTAAATTACGTAAATCTGCCAAGCACAATTATGGGTTCATGGTTTCGTTTTAATATTTAAATTTCCGTTTGCGGTACGGTGGTAGGGGACATGCTCTTGAAAGGAAAATGATGGATTTATAGTCCGTATCCCCGTACAAGTACAAGTTCAACGACTGTACATCAGGTATCCCCGTACAAGTACAGGCTCTCTGACAGTACATTATGCATCCCCGTACAAGTACAGGCTCATTGACAGTACATTATGTATTCCCGTACAAGTACAGGTTCTCTGACAGTACATTATGTATCCCCCTACAAGTACAGGTTCTCTGACAGTACATTATGTATTCCCAAGTAAAGTACAAGTACAGGCTCATTGACAGTACATTATGTATTCCCGTACAAGTACAGGCTCATTGACAGTACATTATGTATCCCCGTACAAGTACAGGCTCATTGACAGTACATTATGTATTCCCGTACAAGTACAGGTTACAGGTTCTCTGACAGTACATTATGTATCCCCCTACAAGTACAGGTTCTCTGACAGTACATTATGTATCCCCCTACAAGTACAGGTTCTCTGACAGTACATTATGTATCCCCGTACAAGTACAGGCTCTCTGACAGTACATTATGTATCCCCGTACAAGTACAGGCTCACCGACTGTACACCATGTATCCCCGTACAAGTACAGGCTCAACAAACTGTACACCATGTATCCCCGTACAAGTACAGGCTCAACGACTGTACATCATGTATCCCCGTACAAGTAAAGGCTCAACGACTGTACATCATGTATCCCCGTACAAGTACAGGCTCAACGACTGTACATCATGTATCCCCGTACAAGTAAAGGCTCAACGACTGTACAACATGTATCCTCATACAAGTACAGGCTCAACGACTATACATCATGTATCCTCATACAAGTACAGGCTCAACGACTGTACATCATGTATCCCCGTACAAGTAAAGGCTCAACGACTGTACATCATGTATCCTCATACAAGTACAGGCTCAACGAACTGTACATCATGTATCCCCCGTACAGGTAAAGGCTCAACGACTGTACATCATGTATCCTCATACAAGTAAAGGCTCAACGACTGTACATCATGTATCCTCATACAAGTACAGGCTCAACGACTGTACATCATGTATCCTCATACAAGTACAGGCTCAACGACTGTACATCATGTATCCTCATACAAGTACAGGTTCAACGAATGTACATCATGTATCCCCGTACAAGTAAAGGCTCAACGACTGTACATCATGTATCCTCATACAAGTACAGGCTCAACGACTGTACATCATGTATCCCCGTACAAGTAAAGGCTCAACGACTGTACATCATGTATCCCCGTACAAGTAAAGGCTCAACGACTGTACATCATGTATCCCCGTACAAGTAAAGGCTCAACGACTGTACATCATGTATCCCCGTACAAGTAAAGGCTCAACGACTGTACATCATGTATCCCTGTACAAGTAAAGGCTCAACGACTGTACATCATGTATCCTCATATAAGCACAGACTCAACGACTGTACATCATCATGTATCCCCGTACAAGTACAGGCTCAACGACTGTACATCATGTATCCCCGTACAAGTACAGGGTCAACGACTGTACATCATGTATCCCCGTACAAGTACAGGCTCAACGAGTGTACATCATGTATCCCCGTACAAGTAAAGGCTCAACGACTGTACATCGTGTATCCCCGTACAAGTAAAGGCTCAACGACTGTACATCATGTATCCTCACACAAGTACAGGCTCACCGTTTGTACCTCATGTATTCCCGTACAGTACAGGTTCACCGATTGTACCGCATGTATCCCCGTACAAGTACAGGCTCACCGACTGTACATCATGTATCCTTACACATGTACAGGCTCACCGACTGTACATCATGTATCCCCGTACACGTACAGGCTCACAGACTGTACATCATGTATCCTTACACAAGTACAGGCTCACCGACTGTACATCATGTATCCCCGTACAAGTACACGCTCACCGACTGTACATCATGTATCCCCGTACAAGTACAGGCTCACAGACTGTACATCATGTATCCCCACACAAGTGCAGGCTCACAGACTGTACATCATGTATCCTGGTACAAGTACAGGCTCACAGACTGTACATCATGTATCCTTACACAAGTACAGGCTCACAGACTGTACATCATGTATCCTCACACAAGTACAGGCTCACAGACTGTACATAATGTATCCCCACACAAGTGCAGGCTCACAGACTGTACATCATGTATCCTGGTACAAGTACAGGCTCACAGACTGTACATCATGTATCCTTACACAAGTACAGGCTCACAGACTGTACATCATGTATCCCCACAAGTACAAGTACAGGCTCACAGACTATACATCATGTATCCTTACACAAGTACAGGCTCACAGACTGTACATTATGTATCCTTACACAAGTACAGGTTCACAGACTGTACATCATGTATCCTTACACAAGTACAGGTTCACAGACTGTACATCATGTATCCTTACACAAGTACAGGCTCACAGACTGTACATTATGTATCCCCGTACAAGTACAGGCTCACAGACTGTACATCATGTATCCTCACACAAGTACAGGCTCACCGATTGTACATTATGTATCCTTACACAAGTAAAGGCTCACCGACTGTACATCATGTATTCCCGTACAAGTACAGGCTCACCGACTGTACGTCATGTATCCCCGTACAAGTAAAGGCTCACAGACTGTACATCATGTATCCCCACACAAGTGCAGGCTCACAGACTGTACATCATGTATCCCGGTACAAGTACAGGCTCACAGACTGTACATCATGTATCCCCATACAAGTTCAGGCTCATCAGTGCCAGCTGTGGACTTTAAGCGAGAAGTGTCACCATGGTTACAAACTAACTATACGACGGTTTCGCTACATATACAACACCTCTAGATATAAGGTCTATAAACATGGGCACATACATACATACATACTTGCATATTTTATACATACATACAAACAAACATACAAACGTAAATACATATTGCATACATATATACATAAATACATACACACATACATACATATATACATACATACATAGATACTTACATGCATGCATACATACATACAATATACATACACACATACGTACACATATCATACATACATACACCATCGATGATCTGAATGACAACCAGTTTTTTAAAATGGATTTACACACTTAGATCACCACGCTTGGTGGTCGTGGTAAATTCCAATGCAAAAATCAAAGCAAACACACAATGTTTCACGTTGTTCCGCCTTTTTCAAAGTTGTGCTGTTAATTTCCCACCTCTTCCTCTGTCTGCTTATTTTCCTTTTTTCCTATTTTCCTCTTTTCCTTTCCTCATTCGTGGAAAGCAACTAACATAAGTAGTGTTTTGTAAGTATCCAGATCTTATGACAATAACAAATGACAACAAAACAAAACAAGATAAAAAAAAAAATAAAAAAATGGAACCTTTTGAAGTTGTCTACATTTTACAAAGTGAGTCTCATGTTGACCAACTTTTATATGCATAGAGATAAACTTCAGTAAACCAGCATTATGTCTGTATATTTCAAACTATGAATTAAGTGTTCTATATAGGCCATAGGCAACACCACTGGGCGCATTCTTCAAAATTTTATGTCGCAGGTGAATCCGTCAGTGCCAATAAAACATTTAGGTAGCCAGTGAATCCATCAGTGCCAAGAAAACATTTAGGTAGACAGTGAATCCGTCAGTGCCAAGAAAACATTTAGGTAGCCAGTGAATCCGTCAGTGCCAAGAAAACATTTAGGTAGCCAGTGAATCCGTCAGTGACAGAAAAACATTTAGGTAGCCAGTGAATGCGTCTGTGCCATGAAAACATTTAGGTAGCAGGTGAATCCGTCAGCGCCAATAAAACATGTAGGTAAAACATGTTTAGGTAGCAGGTGAATCCGTCAGTGCCAATAAAATATTTAGGTAGCAGGTGAATCCGTCAGTGCCAATAAAACATTTAGGTAGCAGGTGAATCCGTCAGTGCCAATAAAACATTTAGGTAGCAGGTGAATCCGTCAGTGCCAATAAAACATTTAGGTAGCCAGTGAATGCGTCTGTGCCATGAAAAACATTTAGGTAGCAGGTGAATCCGTCAGTGCCAATAAAACATTTATGTAGCCAGTGAATCCGTCAGTGCCAAAACATTTAGAAAACATTTAGGTAGCAGGTGAATCCGTCAGTGCCAATAAAACAATTATGTATTTAGCAGTGTGAATCAGTGCCAATAAAACATTTAGGTAGCAGCAGTGCCAGGTAGCAGGTGAATCCGTCAGTGCCAATAAAACATTTAGGTAGCCAGTGAATGCGTCTGTGCCATGAAAACATTTAGGTAGCAGGTGAATCCGTCAGTGCCAATAAAACATTTATGTAGCCAGTGAATCCGTCAGTGCCAAGAAAACATTTAGGTAGCAGGTGAATCCGTCAGTGCCAATAAAACAATTATGTAGCCAGTGAATCCGTCAGTGCCAATGAAAATCCGTCATTTTTAGGTAGCCAGTGAATCCGTCAGTGCCAATAAAACATTTAGGTAGCCAGTGAATGCGTCAGTGCCATGAAAATATTTAGGTAGCCAGTGAATCCGTCAGTACCAAGAAAACATTTATGTAGCCAGTGAATCCAATCAATAAAACAATTATGTGCCAATAAAACATTTAGGTAGCCAGTGAATGCGTCAGTGCCATGAAAACATTTAGGTAGCCAGCGAATGCGTCAGTGCCATGAAAACATTTAGGTAGCCAGAATCCGTCAGTGCCAATAAAACATTTAGGTAGCCAGTGAATGCGTCAGTGCCATGAAAACATTTAGGTAGCCAGTGAATCCGTCAGTGCCAATAAAACATTTAGGTAGCCAGTGAATCCGTCAGTGCCAATAAAACATTTAAACACAGGTAGCCAGTGAATGCGTCAGTGCCATGAAAACATTTAGGTAGCCAGTGAATCAGTCAGTGCCAATAAAAAAATTAGGTAGCCAGTGAATCCGTCAGTGCCAAAAAAATTTACGTAGCCAGTGAATCCGTCAGTGCCAATAAAACATTTAGGTAGCCAGTGAATCCGTCAGTGCCAATAAAACGTTTAGGTAGCCAGTGAATCCGTCAGTGCCAATAAAACGTTTAGGTAGCCAGTGAATGCGTCTCTGCCAATAAAACATTTAGGTAGCCAGTGAATCCGTCAGTGCCAAGAAAACATTTAGGTAGCCAATGAATCTGTCAGTGCCAAGAAAACATTTACGTAGCCAGTGAATGCGTCAGTGCCAAGAAAACATTTAGGTAGCCAGTGAATCCGTCAGTGCCAAGAAAACATTTAGGTAGCCAGTGAATCCGTCAGTGCTAAGAAAACGTTTAGGTAGCCAGTGAATCCGTCAGTGCCAAGAAAACATTTAGGTAGCCAGTAAATCCGTCAGTGCCTAGAAAACATTTAGTAGCCAGTGAATCCGTCTGTGACAATCCAGAGATCTCCCATCGGAGGCGGTCACAAGAAATCGGCACGAAGAGAGTTAAATTCTTCGGAAAAATCGTTTTGATAAAATTAGGTTTGCCAACTCATTGCCTTCACTTTCAAACATGTCCACTAGTGTGGAGCTGCGAAGTAATAATGTCATTTGAAACGCACCTTCAATGCAGGTTGCCAGTGATGACTCTCTCCCTCCCCCCCCAAAAAAAAAATAAAAATAAAATAAAATTGTCAGTCGCAGATCTTAGTTTCTAGATTCTATATTTATTATCATAGAAACATTTTTCTTCTCACGGTTTCGTTCCTTTTTGTTGTGGATGTTATCTGGTGTTATGACGCTATGATATCAAAGGACACTTCGACAGCAAAACAGACAACTCTGCAACCGAAAAATAATATAACGCTAGACAAACATTGTCACCTATAACGACGATGATGATAATGATGCTGAAGAGGATGGCGATAATGATGATACTTATGATAATGATAACGATAATGATGCTGACGATGATGATAAAGATGCTCATCAAAATTGTCTTTATAGAATCTGAAATAAATATATATTAGACTTGCACTTTTGCTCTGGAGGTCTTCATATCATATTGATCTAGATCAAGTAAACAAGACATAAAACATTCATCGTCCTAATCAAGTGCCTTGCTGTGTAGCGTTGACCTTCCTGTTCCTCCACACTCCTCGATGGCTGGTCACTCTTATCAGGTTGGACACGCTCTTTGTCTCCACCCGTCCTCCAATTCCATCCTGAATCATTTCCCTTGTCGCCTTCTAAATCTTGTCCCATCTATTTTTCCAGTAGTGGTCATACGTTCCATGTTCTCCCTCGTTACTGCATGTCCAAACAAAGCAGCTGCCTGCTATTTCTTTATTTTGTTGAGCAGGGAGAATTTTACGTGTTTCTGCCTGTTTGATAATGTCTTCGATTGTTGTTTTTCCTGACCACCAGACACGTAGCATTCTTCTCAAGAACCACATCTCCACATCTCGGTTGCTTGGATTCTCTCTTGTATATTTATGTTTGGGGTCCATGCTTCACGTCTATGCATGGAATGGGCTCGGTCTAACATTGAAGCAATGTTCCCTTTTTAGTACATAAAGATATATAATGGTGAAAATGTACTTCATTTATAAAACAATTGTTTTTTAAATGTTTGATTTATTCTTACGTTTATCTTAAGACAATGGAAGGGATAAATGCTGCTAGCAAATGACACCGATTGACATTAGCTAGAATTTGTATCTGTCATGTAGAATTTGCATAAATGCATGAAAATGACATTGGTTAGAATTTGCATATGTCTGTAATGCAAAGCATGAAAATGACATTGGCTAGAATTTGCATATGTGTGTAATGCAAAGCATGAATATGACATTGGCGAGAATTTGCATCTGTCTGTAATGCAAGGCATGAAAATGTCATAAACACGAAGATATGTATAGCAACATACTATCAATGTAAAATCATTATCCCGATTTGTTAACAACTTTTACAAGGCAACATCTTCAGCTTTGTGTGGGATATGTCCTTGATTCAGACAATAATGGAAGCAGCTAAATAATTTTCTTTCTTTTTAATTCTTGTGTCTTGATTGTGATCGGGCTATCATCAAAATCTAGTTGATGTTTCCTCGTGACACATATAATACATGATTTCAAAATTAACATTAACAAATGTATTGCTATATACCTGACAAACAAAAGCAAATAAACGAAGTAGCAGACAAATCAGACTAAGGTAAAAGCATACCTTCCTTTCTTGTAAATGAAGTTATTCTCAATCCGATGATATTATCGATATATAAATGTAGGAAGAAAAATAATTAAGCATTGTGATTCCCTTAGGCCATGGTGGGCTTGCAAATAAGTTCATTACAGCGTTACTTCCATCGGACAAAATCGCTCGTTATTGATTGTACTTCCGCCTTCCCCCTCATCCCCACTACCCCCTATCGTGTTTACTTTTCCATCGCAAGCAAATTATTAGATACGCATTTTTAAACTAAAATAAATCCTTCAACAAATAAAGTAATAGATGAGATGACATATGTCGTCTGCAGCTAATCTCGATGGCATCTACCTTCAGGCTAAAACGATGCGAAAAATTATTCCACGAATAGATATGATTATAATGTGAGATTATTCTTTGTCAGTATTTATTCCAGGACATAATTTCCTGTTGGCTCTTCCTAGACAGTATGAATTTTTACCCTTTGCACTAATCACTGCGCCTGCAAGTCTCGGACTGCCATTGATTACATAGTGTGAATACTCACATTTCCACTTATCAGTGCGCCTGTGAATACTCATTTTACATAGTGTGAATACACCACTTATCAGTGCGCCTACAAGTGTCAGACTGCCATTGCCATTGATTACATAGCATGAATATTCATAGTGTGAATTTCCACTTATCAGTGCGCCTGCAAGTCTCGGACTGCCATTGAATACTCACCCTTTCCACTTATCAGTGCCTGAAGTCTCGGACTGTCATTGATTACATAGACCATAAGGTTTCACTTATCAGTGCACCTGCAAGTCTTAGACTGCCATTGATTACATAGCATGAATACTCACCCTTTCCACTTATCAGTGCGCCTGCAAGTCTTAGACTGCCATTGATTACATAGCATGAATACTCACCCTTTCCACTTATCAATGCGCCTGCAAGTCTCGACTGTCATTGATTACATAGCATGAATACTCACCCTTTCCACTTATCAGTGCGCCTGCAAGTCTTAGACTGTCATTGATTACATAGCATGAATACTCACCCTTTCTTAGACATTGATTACATAGTATCAATGCGCCTGCAAGTCTTAGACTGCCATTGATTACATAGCATGAATACTCACCCTTTCCACTTATCAGTGCGCCTGCAAGTCTTAGACTGCCATTGATTACATAGTGTGAATACTCACCCTTTCCACTTATCAGTGCGCCTGCAAGTCTTAGACTGCCATTGATTACATAGCATGAATACTCACCCTTTCCACTTATCAGTGCGCCTGCAAGTCTTAGACTGCCATTGATTACATAGCATGAATACTCACCCTTTCCACTTATCAGTGCGCCTGCAAGTCTTCGGACTGCCATTGATTACATAGTGTGAATACTCACCCTTTCCACTTATCAGTGCGCCTGCAAGTCTCGGACTGCCGTTGATTACATAGTGTGAATACTCACCCTTTCCACTTATCAGTGCGCCTGCAAGTCTTAGACTGCCATTGATTACATAGCATGAATACTCACCCTTTCCACTTATCAGTGCGCCTGCAAGTCTTAGACTGCATTGATTACATAGCATGAATACTCACCCTTTCCACTTATCAGTGCGCCTGCAAGTCTTAG
The DNA here is from genome assembly GCA_037039925.1 of Doris montereyensis. Taxonomy (NCBI): domain Eukaryota; kingdom Metazoa; phylum Mollusca; class Gastropoda; order Nudibranchia; family Dorididae; genus Doris; species Doris montereyensis. The sequence goes on along the minus strand of JAXRKP010002205.1, from coordinate 41,208 downwards.
ACTGCCATTGATTACATAGCATGAATACTCACCCTTTCCACTTATCAGTGCGCCTGCAAGTCTCGGACTGCCATTGATTACATAGCATGAATACTCACCCTTTCCACTTATCAGTGCGCCTGCAAGTCTCGGACTGCCGTTGATTACATAGCATGAATACTCACCCTTTCCACTTATCAGTGCGCCTGCAAGTCTCGGACTGTCATTGATTACATACTCACCCTTTCCACTTATCAGTGCGCCTGCAAGTCTCGGACTGCCATTGATTAATAATACTCACCCTTTCCACTTATCAGTGCGCCTGCAAGTCTCGGACTGCCATTGATTACATAGCATGAATACTCACCCTTTCCACTTATCAGCGCCTGCAAGTCTCGGACTGTCATTGATTACATAGCATGAATACTCACCCTTTCCACTTATCAGTGCGCCTGCAAGTCTTAGACTGCCATTGATTACATAGCATGAATACTCACCCTTTCCACTTATCAGTGCGCCTGCAAGTCTCGGACTGTCATTGATTACATAGCATGAATACTCACCCTTTCCACTTATCAGTGCGCCTGCAAGTCTCGGACTGCCATTGATTACATAGTGTGAATACTCACCCTTTCCACTTATCAGTGCGCCTGCAAGTCTCGGATTGTCATTGATTACATAGTGTGAATACTCACCCTTTCCACTTATCAGTGCGCCTGCAAGTCTCGGACTGTTGATTACATTGAATTACACTTAGTGTGAATACTCACCCTTTCCACTTATCAGTGCGCCTGCAAGTCTCGGACTGTCATTGATTTACTGTAAGTAGGGTAAGCGTCCATGAAGGCAGATATCTTTCTACCATCTCAATGTAAACGGGTAGACGTTGAAATGAGGACAAAACTCAAATTTGAATTTTAAATATCGTATCCACATGTCACACCGTTTGCTAGATATAGTTATTGAATTAGGAAGATACTTCTATAATTATTTAACGGTTATAGAACAAACCTCCATAGTTATTTTAACTGTTATGGAACATACCTCCATAATTATTTTAATTGTTATAGAACATATTATATAATTATTTAACTGTTATAGAACATACTTCTATAATTATTTAACTGTTATAGAACATACTTCTATAATTATTCTAACTGTTATAGAACAAATCTCCATAATGATTTTAATTGTTATAGAACATACCTCTATAAGTATTTAACTGTTATAGAACATAGCTCTAGAATTATTTTAACTGTTATAGAACATACCTCTATAATTGTTTCAACTGTTATAGAACATACCTCTATATGTATTTAACTGTTATAGAACATAGCTCTATAATTATTTTAACTGTTATAGAACATACCTCTATAATTGTTTAACTGTTATGGTACATACCTTTATAAGTATTTAACTGTAATAGATCATACCTCAATAACTATTTTAACTGTTATAGAACATACCTTTATAATTATTTTAACTGTTATAAAAATAGCTGTATAATTATTTTAACTGTTATAGATGAAGAGCTTTACAAGCGTTTTGATGCATACCCTCAAAAGCATGAGAGGTTGCTCAATTGCAAAATTGTACCCGAAAGAAGCTATTTCGTCATTTTTATCCGACATATAAATATTTATAGAGTTATTTAAAATACTCTATACGCTATCTATTCTTATTACAAGTCCATTACCTACACATGCATACATAATATACTCTGCCTAGTTTATTCCTTATCTGAGCCAAATGATTTCACATGTTTTTTTGCAACTGGGGAGCTGATTTTCTGTTGAACCTAACCATGCGTGGGCCGAAGCATAAAAGTCTCTTTGTGAGTCACGTAAATGACGTTGACATGAACTTTACAAAAGAAAGTATCAAATATCTCTTAAAACCGTTGTACTTTATTTCTAAAGCTAACGTCTTGTATTTTTCTTGCCCCAGCCCTCCCCCTCCCTCCTTCCTGAAGTGTAAATTTTTTAAAAAAAAATGATGCGAGGAAATCCATTGCAACAAATTTATTGCCATCGAAACAAGCAACAAAAAACCTAACATAACAAATGTGTGTCATTGAAATTTTTGTTGACTGGTATGCAGGTGGTATTCCACACAGCAGCGCAAATTTAATCCGCCACCAAATTCAGTCAGCTTTCCATATGTGACTGCATTCACCGAATGGTGCCATAGATCGATAGCAGCGGGGAATCAATTCTAGATCACATCTTTGTCTGTCTCTGTGGGGTATTCCCCTAGTTGACAATCATTTCTTGTGGGTCAAGATAGTCTTCCCTTGAGGATTCATCGCAACGCTGACATTATTCCTCTGCATAAGTCCACTGTCATGACATAATCGTCGAACAATTTTAAATAGTTTGTTTAGTATTTTCGAGGATAGCAATTTCGAAGATAGCAATTTCGAAGATAGCAATTTCGAGGATAGCAATTTCGAAAATAGCAATTTCGAAGATAGCAATTTCGAAGATGCAATTTCGAAGATAGCAATTTCGAAGATAGCAATTTCGAAGATAGCAATTTCGAAGATAGCAATTTCAAGGATAGCAATTTCAGAGGATAGCAATTTCGAGGATAGCAATTTCGAGGATAGCAATTTCGATAGCAATTTATAGCATTTCGAAGATAGCACGAGGATTTTCGAGGATAGCAATTTCGAGGATAGCATTATCGAGGCTGACGAAAGTGTTACAAAAGTTGGGCTTTTATCTTTATTTTAAACAACGTTTAAGTTTCCCATGCAGAAAGGGTCAATGTGTTCCAGACTTTTGGGTATTATGAGACTTGCATATTGTCAGCAAGAACCCTTGGGGGGGGGGGCATTACAACCAACCCACAGGGGGGGGGGACGGACATAACAACCAACCCACAGATATTCACACATTTATAAAAACGTTGTACAGGAATTAACTTATTATGCTAAGTACGTCACCAAATTGTAAAGAAAAAGAATAACACACGTTTCACAGTCAAATTCAGTACTGTGAAAATTCCATGTCTATGCCTAAAAACAAATTTCCCATCAACTAGTTATTTCATGACAAAACTTGAAACCGTCATTGATATCGTTGAGTGTAGATCTAGCCTTTGTCTGATTCTACGTACAGTTATTTTCTTTTCTAAGAAGAAAAATGAACAATCAATACACACGTGAAATAAAAAAAATAGAAAGGATAACAAACAGCAAAATAAACGTATCAGCAAACTAAAGAACTAACCACTGACAACGGAGTCAAAGCCAGGTCCTGGCCTTAAGGACGGGGGGGGTGGCACCTGGATTTGGCGAGTTTTGGATCAAACGGTTGATTTTCTGTTCTTTGCATATTCGGGCAGAACGATAATTAATATACACGTTCATGGCAGAAAAAATTTTCATATGACAAAATATTTTGTAGGCAAGGGTATGTAAAAACAGTCAAAATTTTGACGTAAATTACCATAACACTGACTGAGAAAATGACAGTAAAAACCCGTATACTGGCGGTTAATCGCCAAATGTGGCAGCACATGATATTTGACCTCGTTTGCCGACGGCTATCTGCACGTCTTCCGTCGCTTTGAGATGTAAGAGTTATTGCGCGTCAGTGTATATGTAAACATGCTCACAAACATAGATTTAATGCCATTAGCCTAAAAAAACCACAAAACTGGTCATTTCGACGTCTGTTTTCACAACAGTGCACATCGAAACATAGATTTATAATCCTTTTTACATAAGTAAAAATGCCAGAGACTGTCAAAAGAGTAAGGAGGCTGCAACAACAAGGGAAACCCGTCTGAAGCGTTTGTTTTGTGTTATTTTCTGTTGATTTTTGTACTTGTTTTTTTTTCTCGAAATGTAGTTTTTCCACACACGAATTATATCTCCTCCGCCATTTGCCGAACAATTTGTATACTATTTGGCACACATGTTCCTCTTGTCCATGTTAATAGAGTAACGTCGGTTTTCTTTTTTATATATTGTAAACCTTTTTGAGAAATTATTTTTATTTTTAATAAAAACGCTGTTTTTGTACATTCACGATATATAGTATTTTTAAAAATTCATGAAAAAAACTATCCAAAATATCGAACAAATCTCACGTCGCTTTTTAGATATTGAATATAAAAGACGATCTGCACAGGTTTTCAGTGATTTTATTCATAACTAAGGGATAAGATAGATTTTGAAAATTGAGTCAAAATCCAAGATAGTGTGAGTTTCTATGGCAACCAAAGACGCTACAAACCTTTCAATGATATAGGGTGACTGTATTTAGATAGTTACTCATCTACATACTAAAAGCAAAAACTTAAACTCAAAAGCAAAAATAATCACTTCAGATGCCCCCCCCCCCCCCTCCTCCCCCTCTCAAGACTTCAAAATCGTGTTACAAAATCCCGAATCACTGTCCAAAAATGCATCATACGCCCTGAGACGTGCCGAATTATGGACACTGAAGAAATCGATTTCATATCAAACTGTGCATACTTTTCTATTCTTTTCCAATTCATGAACGATGTTTCAATCATCTGGGCCCTTTTCTTCTGTTCTCTTCTTCACCGCGTAACTACCGCATCAAAGCCAGATTGGGAAAAAAACCATGATTGTCCTATGACCTATATAGATAATAATCATAATATGATTTCCTGGTGTCTCGACAGTTTTAATCAGAACTACATAATTCACCTACTTTTACTGTAGAGATATATGGCTTTGACTGGCTTTGATATAATCGTGTCTGTTCGGCAGGACATGAAGCATTGTTTAATGCCGTTAGCGTAATGAAATTCATCTCTCCACTATTCTCATGGCGTGACTTTGGCTTGAAGACTTCAGTAAAGCATTCGAGTAGCCGATATATATATATATATGTTAAAAAACAAAAACATAGACTTTAAACAACGACGTCGACATGTAAGGATGTGAGAGGTGTTAATGTTATTTCGATATCGCCGCTATGGTTTCATGCAAGTCTCCAATGCGTGGCATACGATACAGTCATCAACTAACACAAACTGTCTGTTGATTCCATCGGTTTTGAAGCATTGGTACTGTTGATTGTGATATCCTTATTATGTTAATCTTGTATATTTCGTCATCGTCATCCTCATCATCATCACTCACCATCATCATCATCATCATCATCATCATCATCATCATCATCATCATCGTCATCGTCGTGTCATCATCCTCGTTATTAATATGATTGTTTTATCTTTGTAGTTAACTTTCTAGTATAGAACTCCGTGTTAATTTGAATAAAATAATTCCTTATACAATATATATATATATATATATATATATATATATATATATATATATATATATATATATATATATATATATTATATATTGTTGTTATTATATTGTTGTTGTTATTATAGTATGCAAGAATTATGTTTGATTGACAGCAGATATAAAAATTTAATTTGACACAAATCCTTTGCTTTCTTACATTGGAATTGATAAAGTAAAAAAACAACAAACATGAGTAAGTGACCTTAGCCGTGTAGGTCATCTGGGATTTAAGGTCAAGCTAAGTGGTGGGGCGTGACTTCGTGGCTGCCTGCCTCTCTTCCAATCACACGCTCCCCTTAGAGGGAGACTGGGTGGTTCAGAGACAAGGTCTTGGCCTCTCAACCAAAACGTAATCGGTTCGTGTCCGACATATGGACACATTTACTCGAGTTATTTCAGATATGTGGATCCACACCTAGTCTTATCGGATACGGACAACAAATGAATTATCGTATGCAGATCATAACACCCTGTGTACGTTAACGATTCATTCGCTGTTAAAACGGCAATCAGGGGGGCAAATTATTTTGAAAACCCTACCACAACTGAGATCACATGAGTAGGGAAGGCGGGTATTATATTGTGGAAACCATTGGGAAGGGGCTGAGTTGTTGGACGTCAACGATTTCGTGTTTCGGACGTGTGTGATATTTCAGAGTTGGTTAAATGCCTTTCTGTTCTAGTCGATTGTGGATTGGTTTCATCTTCTTTTTCTTTTTTTTTAACTCTTGTTGCCTTATTTTCGTTTATTTGGGGAGTTTTTTGGGAGGTTGTTTTTTTGGGGAGGAGGGGGATTATAGCTTAGTGTGAGATTGTGACGTATGTGATGAATGAGCTCCGATTGGAATTTCAACAACTCAATATTAAGTTATCAAAGATTTTTGTTGAGCCACTTGATATATTATGGTTTACACCATGAACCCAGACTAATCACCGACGATTGGTTTTAAACGATCTGATAGTCCTAAGAATTCAAATAGTGTATCAATTTAAGAATCAGTTAAATTGTCCTTACGTGGACAACAAACTGCCATAGATTGTCTATGGTTTCATTTTGAGAATCTGCTTTAACATCATCACCATCATTGCCTTTTCACTCTATACCAGGGTATAGGTCACAATCAACAGACTTAAACTTATTCCTATCTTGATACGACCCACCACAAACGACCCTGTCTCTTCAAGTTATCTTCCACTAGCCTTCTCTAGGTTAATCGTGGCTTTCCCTTATCCTCTACCCCTATGGATTCCACGGATTGGCATGTCTTGTATTACTTCTCTGAGGTTTTCTGAGGGCGTGTCCTATCCATCTCCATCTCTGCTGTCCTATTTCTTGTGTTATTGATTTCTACGATGTTTTTCTCAGAGTATTTCATTTAGGATTTTATCTGACCACTGAATCCGTAGTATTTTCCAAAGGCAAATGCTGACAAAGCTCCGAAGTTTTCCACCCCAGGTCTTAGAGTAGCTCCAGGTCTCACATCCACATAACAATACCGATTTGACATTGGAGAAAAGAAGTCTACTCTATGTTTTAGTAATACGAAGGAGCCACAGTGGAGTGAAACAAAGAAAAATATGACAATAAGTGACAACTCCACTTATAAAGACAGAACAAACACGTGACGTTTCGGGTATAACCCTTCGTCAGACAACAAATGAGAATATAAACGAGAAACAAATATTTCTCGTTTGTTGTCTGACGAAGGGTTATACCCGAAACGTCACGTGTTTGTTCTGTCTTTATTAGTGGAGTTGTCACTTATTGTCATATTTCGTCTTTGTTTTAGTAGTGACGATGCGGTCCTTCCAGATCTTCTTTAAGTTCCTGAATGCTGTTCTTTATTCTCCTGTTGTTTCTAATATACTTTGCTATATTTATTCTTAATTCTTTGCGATCAACTTCCAGCTATTAGGATATCAGTGGTTCAGAGGAAAGGCATTGGCCTCTCAACCAAGATGTCATCAATTCAAAGCAATGGCAGGTCGAAACATTAATTTATTTGACAATTTTTTTTCTTTTTAGAAAATCCTTACGGTGCAGGTAGGTGAATCTACTCCGTGTCCAATCGGAAAGTGACGGTATTAAAAACTAAATGAGGATCCTTAAAAAAAAAAAAAACAAAATAAAAACAACCGGAGATCACCTTAGTTGTGGAGGTGGGTAAAATCCAATCCAATCTAATCCAATCAAATCAGGGCAATCTTGTCATGTTGGACCTAATAATATCACATGTCGTTGGCAGTCACTTTACCTGCATGGAATCCACACTGGCTTAGGAATCCATTCCATTGTCTATTTTTGGTTTCTGATTCATTCATCAAACTACTGAGAAGCTGTTGAGTGAGGTGGCTCGTCATGCTTATCTACTGTTGAAATTCACATGCTGTTCCGCCTTGTGTGTATATGTGTGTGTGTGTGTGTGTGCGTGTGTGTGTGTGTGTTCAAATGAAGAACATGGAAATAGATATTAACATTTCTGTGGGTATTTTACTTGAGTTATTCATTTAGCTTTGAAATCGGTTCAGTTTTATTATTCTTATGATCTTTATTTCAAAATTTATTTTCATTATTTGTATTATTCTTAATAAATCCCACAAAATCCTATGTCGGAATTTTGCTCGCAAAAAGCATTAACAGTCAATAATAAAAGAACAAAAGTTAGAGTTGTTGGTTTTTCTGTAATAATGTTTATTAACTTATTTATACCCGTTTACTAAACAAATCGAATTTCCGACTTAATCATATAAACGCAAGGAGGATAGCCAATATTTATTTCACCATGCTTTTAACACACCTATTCGACTTTGAGAGTTCCTTATTTATTGGTATATCTTTAACTTAGGGCAACGATACATTATTGCCATGATTTAAGTGTTACGTAACTCTAAATGGTTTTTTTAACACAAAATAAGAATTGTATGAGATAACCACACGTAAACGGCACTTTACGTGGTTATTCTTCTCTTAAAGTGAGCAACTCTATCATGTGAGCAACATTATCAGCTTACTGTCTGTCTGAAAGTTTGCATGGTCTCTCTGTCTCTCTCTGTGTCTATCTCTCTGTGTGTCTCTCTCTTCTCTCTCTCTCTCTCTCTCTCTCTCTCTCTCTCTCTCTCTCTCTCTCTCTCTCTCTCTCTCTCTCTCTCTCTCTCTCTCTCTCTCTCTCTCTCTCTCTCTCTCTCTCTCTCTCTCTCTCTCTCTCTCTCTCTCTCTCTCTCTCTCTCTCTCTCTCTCTCTCTCTCTCTCTCTCTCTCTCTCTCTCTCTCTCTCTCTCTCTCTCTCTCTCTCTGTCTGTCTGTCTGTCTGTCTGTCTGTCTGTCTGTCTCTCTCTCTCTCTCTTTCTCTCTCTCTCTCTCTCTCTCTCTCTCTCTCTCTCTCTCTCTCTCTCTCTCTCTCTCTCTCTCTCTCTCTCTCTCTCTCTCTCTCTCTCTCTCTCTCTCTCTCTCTCTCTCTTCTGTCTTCATGTTTCTTCAGTGCATTCGATAGTAGTAAGGAGTGACTTGAAATATCTCTCAAGGGTTGGTGCTATGTTTATATTGACAAAAGGCTGAAATTGTCAACTTTCATCTGCTCATGCAATGTCCACATGTGTCGTAAGATAAACAACAGTGATATGAAAATGGTTCCTGCCCCTTACAGGCCTGAATAAATCAATATAATTGTTTTCACCATTCTATTGGTGTGTGATAGTTAAGTAATCAGGATCCTGCCTATCAGTGCGAAATAATGTTCACTCTAAAACGATTAAAAATGAAACCGTTATCATTCGTCAACAGGTTATTCATTTGACTTAGCATGGTTTGAATGTCCAGGCCTAACGTGATCGCCGGACGATGTAGTCCTCGATGTATCCCCATATGTGCTTTGTTCGGAGCTCTTTTGGCAGAGTAGTAACGTCCTATATAGCAAATCACATCAATTAGATGTGCCAAGATAATTTTGTTTGGATCCTTTTTGGCTGAGTTGTCACGCCATATGTAGCAAATCACATCAATTAGATGTGCCAAGATAATTTTGTTCGGATCCTCTTGGCTGGGTTTCACGGATGTGCCAAGATAATAAAGAGTGGAGCAAATCACATTTATTATCGTGTGCTTGATACTCTTTTGGTGGGTGTCACGCCATATGTAGCAAATCACATCAATTAGATGTGCCAAAATAATATTGTTCGGAGATCTTTTTTGGCTGGGTAGTAACGTCATATGTAATGGTTGTCAGCAAATCACATCAATTCAGATGTGTCAAGATAATAATATCTTTTTGGGATAGTAACGGACCTAAAATTTTGTGGCACAACAGTAGGATTCAAGGCAACAAGGGAAATCACATCATTCAGATGAGTTGTGTAGTGAGTAAGATAATATTGATGAAGTTCTGGAGATCTTTTGGCTGGATGAATTGTCAATGATCGTCATATGGGATAGCAAATTGATCACATCAATTAGATGTGCCAAGATAATTTTGTTGGGATCTCTAGCTTTGTCACATTTAAAAGAAAAAAATTTTACATTTTTCTTACATAATATTGAACTGATCGAAATCGTCCTCACATCAAAATGTCATTGATCATTAGAAGACTGCAAAGACTGTTCACCAACCATCACTTGAAACATCGGAAAACATTCTCTATCATCCCCACAATCAACTGAGTCTTTTGATCACAGTGGGGTTGAGATCAGGGCTGGGTTGTCACACCAGGGCAATAACTTCAGCGAGATGTTCCAAGATAATAAAGAGTGCGAGATGGAAGGAGGAATGTCTTAGATGTAGTAACAACTGAAAGCTATTATCATGTGGGCAAGAAAGAAGTTGCTACGCGTCAAAGTATGCAGAGTAACGATGTCTAGAAAAAATGGGAACTCGAGAGTGAAGAGGCAAGGTGTTAGCTCTCAACCAACAGGTTGTTACATTCTTTTAGCATAACTTACTCCCCCTGGTCCAGGTAGGTGGATCGACACCTAGTCCCATCGGAGACGGACAATAAAATAGAGGTCCCGTGTGTAGATCACAACACTGTTTACATCAAAAAAGATCCAATTGGCAGAGACGGGCACACACACAAACACCCTACTAAAGTCCCTAAGATCACCTGAGTTGTGTACGTGAGTAAATCAAAATCTAAAAAAAAAACCTGGTTAAGATGAAGTTTTGACAGGTTGCAGTCTCATTCAAAAGTTTTCTTGTTACTTTCTTGTTCTCCTGATGAATGTTGAACTGAGTTTTAATGATCGTCATTAGGGGATTGATTGCTCTTGAGTGCGATGCATTGATCACATTGTTAGTCATTTTGAAACACTCATAGCTTTCTAATATTTAAAAAAAAAAATTAATTCATTTTTTTCTTACATTCCTCTGATCGATTTATTCTCCTCCCTGTGGTCGTCCCATTCTCTCCCATGTCATGACATTGGCACAAGACTGCAATGGTTCACCAACCATCACTTCATCGGAAAACATTGGATATATCATCCCCACAAGCCACTACGTCTTCCCTTGTCACAGTGGGTTCACCAGACGGAGCTAGCTTGCCTCTGGGAGAGGAAGAGAGGGGAGAGAGAGAGAGAGAGAGAGAGAGAGAGAGAGAGAGAGAGAGAGAGAGAGAGAGAGAGAGAGAGAGAGAGAGAGAGAGAGAGAGAGAGAGAGAGAGAGAGAGAGAGAGAGAGAGAGAGAGAGAGAGAGAGAGAGAGAGAGAGAGAGAGAGAGAGAGAGAGAGAGAGAGAGAGAGAGAGAGAGAGAGAGAGAGAGAGAGAGAGAGATTCAAATTGCAAGAGTAACCCAAATCGAGGAAGGAGCTGATTCTGTCATTTGAGCAGTGCTTTTTTGCTGTGTATTGGTATAAAGGTTGTTCGGTAATTTACAACAGAAAGGCTGAATCCCACCCTCCTTCCTTCCTCCACCCCTATCCATTTCTCGCTCTGTATCCCTTTCTCTTTATATTGCTCACACACACATATATACTCACAAACACCCATGCCATATCTACATGCACGCACAAACAAACATACAAACAAAACAAAGACATTCCATTCTTCCTAGAGCTCTCTCGCGCTCGCGCGAGCCACCCACGTCCCCAGCCACCACTACCATAACCAGTGGCAAACTAAATGAATAATTGAATTGTAAATATAATGCATTGAATAAAATGTAGAAATAATTTATCCATGTAAATAATTGTGATATCGACATAATTGAATTGTAGGGTGCTATAAATCTCTGTTTTCTTTCTAACGTCTCTCTACAGAACAATTTGCTTTATTGTTTGTTAATTTTGTTTTATTTTGTGACATGAGTGACATCATTGTGACACACACTAGGTGTATCGAGATGTACCAGTTAAGAAGAAAATCCCAACATACGTAATTGACACCTCATAACTGTTGTCCTCAAAGTGACACAACTGTCAGTGATTTAATCCGACAAGGAAGCAATTTCGGAATATCACTACACAAGGAACCAATTTAGTAACAAAAAACGACATGAGCCATTGTCGCTTTCTTGTTCGCACGAGTTTTACAGTTTCTTCTTTTGTTGCTATGCCACACGATATTTAGTAACAAGAAAACTAATGATGCTAGAAAGCTGAGGATTTCACACAATGTGTATGAAGGGGAAATAAGCCATTTTGACCGAAAAAGTGAAAATCCAAAAAAAAAACATTGTTTTTTGTTGCTATACCACAACGGTCTTGATATCAATTTTGAGCATAGTCGTGATTGAGTATGAACCAGATCAGAGGTCGTCACTAGAATACAATGAAACAATGTGTTTAATAGACTAGTGACCTCCAAGTCACAAGAGCGACAGAGAGGCCGTGACACGTGACTCATAGGGAAACATTGTGTTAAGTAATAGAACTAGTGACTTGACTTATACACGTGACTCATAGGAAACATTGTGTTTAGTAATAGAACTAGGTCGCCGATGAGACCATCTTCACTCCATTGCAAACATTGTGTTTTGAAATAGCCACCATCTCTGTCTGGTTCCAGGAAAAGCTCAGCTGACTTATCTTCCCTGCAGGGTTGACCTCATCAATTGTTGTATTTGGTCTCCCTTGACCTCTTCCAATCTTGTGGGTTCATTTTGAAGGCTGGACGCTTTATGTTTTATGATGATTTTCAAATGAAAATATAATTAGTAATAAGTCATATTATAAAACGCCCACATCCATGTAAATGCTCTAAGGCTCTACGTTGTTAGTTTTTTCAAAAACAATTACTTTCGTTTTTCCCACGAACAGGTGATAATAATCATCTCCTGGCCAGGACGCTAGTCTGACGCAGATTTTTACTCCCAAACCAATGCTTGTACCCATTTGCACCTAGGTTGAGTGAGGAAATGCGTGTTAAGTGTCTTTCCCAAAGATCACAACGTCGGGACTGGCTTTACCAAGATTTGAACCCGGCGCCTCATGATCCCCAGTCCGGCAGCCTGACCACTCGGCCACCTATGACAAACTTGTTTACAATGGACTGTTTTTTTTATATCTAAGAGAAAATACGTATTGATATTATGCTTTGTTCAATACATTTGTTTTGAGTTCCATGCGTTTCCACGATGTCGGTGGAGTTAACACACGATATAGAATGATGTATTAGCTATCGAGAGTTCATTGTTCAGAAGAAAAAAAACTGATTTATTGATTGACTATTAAAACAAAACACCCCAAATTTTGGTTTTATATTGCAAATTATGCTATTCAACTGATAGTTAGTGTTTCTATACGTTTGAATAGATACATTTTGAGATAATTGAAGTTACAATAGTTGGCACTTCTAAAATGGACTGCCAAGTATCGTAACTCACACTTACCACAGTTGAGCAGCCAATATAGTCCGCAACTACAGTGGCAAAACATCGTAACTCAAAGGTGCGATACATGAGCAGCCGTATTAACAGGAGTGTTGTTATACTAGTTGAATGTTGGCATCACACATATGATGTTTTTGCCAAACAAATGCTACATTGGGGCAAAACAAGATAATACCATTGTGTAAGTAATGGATTTCATGGAGTAATATTAATAGGTCTATATTTCTTAAGATTTCCTCTTAATATTCAACTACTTATGATAAAATGAATTCCTATAAAGTCAGAAAACCGTTCTCAATGACTCATTGCACGGACTTGAACCCAAAAACGTCAGCATCCAAATTACTTCAAAGTTGAACTCAAGACAAATATATGCTTAAATATTTCATCCAGAACATGTTTCCTTGTGTTTTATGTGAGTATCTGGATTTATATGGGGGGGGGCTTTTCGATCCAAATGCTTTCTCTTTATGACAAAAGCCATCGGGAGATGCATCATCTATGTATAATGATGATACTCAGCTGCTCCCGAGTGAGTCGTGGGCTAATAAAGTTTAAGACTAAAATCATGTTTCAATCCCCAAGTAAAGTACAGACAGAGGAAGCTCTCGGATTACCCCATCACTGGAGTATATATAACTCCATTCCCATTAGGATTTTTATTTCATGGGGTTGAATTGCCTCATTCTTGCTACTAACATCAATCTAAGGGACGGAATTACCCCATATCACTCCAAGCCACGATGCCACAGTGAAATGTAATCACAATAGTACAAGACGCCATTCAACATACGTCATTATAACAATACCCATTTAGACCAGTACTTCAAGTTGTATTCCTATCCGTGCATTGCATTTCATTAATGATAATTGACTTCTGTATAGCAGGTCAAGAGGGGTCATTTTGTATCTTTGAAAATAAAATAATACAAAAGGGGTTAAAATGAAACAATTAACTGTAACAAGAACAGGGTATTTTAAACATTCACAATACAATCATAGTTTTCATAGTTTTTGTTTTTTGTTTATTCAATTTCCTTTTCAGCAGTTTTTTTCCTTGGGTGATTCCTCATGTAATGTCCATCTATCTTTGGAGAATGAGGAAATGAAAGAACTGCTTCCTTTTCAACCTGGATTTCATGTGCTCTCTGTTTATATCTACTTCCTAGTTCTTTTCCTGCAGCATTGACATCGGTCTCCTTGCTAGTTGTACCATTTGTATTTTGACAAAGTCAAGTTCTCAAGAGTTTAAGTTGAGTGTAAGTCAAAGAGAATTGGCAGCGTGACTATTCATTGTCTTCTCCTTCTTTTATTGGCAGCCAACAACTTTCAACATACAGTCTCGTTGACATCTAAGGTCTCCAGAGGCATTCTTTCATTGTAAACATATGTTAACGGTTGAGTCAACAAGACTGTTCACAACCACACTTCATACTTTTTGCCTCTTTTCACACGCCTTTCCTTGTCCGATACGCAAGGCCACTGGTCTTCTTCTTCTTTGAAACGTTTCTCTTTCGGTGAGTGATTTCATTTCTTTTCCTTTTTCACAACAATTTTCTATTTGCCTGTACACGTTGTTTCGTGGTCAGTTTGGACGTTTTGAATATATGCCTCGATGGATAAAAGCCTCGATGGATTATCAATTAATCATAATATAAGAATTGGAATTGAAGCAGTGTCAGTGATCAGAGAAAGGGGATCAACGTTTTGACGTTATTATGACAAACATGTTTTTGAATCACAAATGGATTTTCCTCTTGAGCGATATCTTTGAATTGCATGAGAGCATCCAAATGAAAAGAATCAATATCCTAGTCCCTAATTCAAACCCCGAGATAGAGTTTGGTTCAGAGTAAGTACTCAGTTTAGGAACCGGAGATGTGGGACTCGCTGGGGCCTCAACCAAAGGAGAGATGCAAGCAGGCTGGTGATTTTCCATGTAGAAAACTTCATCTTGCGGCCTGTTCAAACAAAGTAGAATTAAAGTGCGCTCATGGGGGTAAAAACCTGATATGAAAACGAAATTTGTGATGGCACTCAAGAGCTTCCTTATAGACCACATGCGATTCAGAATGACAACAAAATGTTGTTTGTCTGCGCATTGAGCTCAAGAGAATGTTAGATTGAAGAGATGTTCTCATTTGTATTGAAAAGTGAGTGGTATGATTAAATTATTACATTTCTGCACAACCAGACGTGAAGGTAAAATTCAACCAACCTTTGACCCTCCAGAAACGTTATCTTCTGTAGTAAACCACCTGAGGCCTCAGAACACATTAAACTCAAATTGGGCGAACCTCATCGAAAAGGAAGACGACAATGGGTTATTCAATTCAAAATTGTGCTGGAGTAGAGAGAAAAGCCCAAAACAAGCGGTCAACTACTCCCTGGCCAGCGTTGCCCATCCTCACGTTTGGCCGACATCAAAGGACCGTCTTAAGAAATACTGACCAGAGGTGCTATTTTTGTTCCTATTAGTTAAAGAAAAATACACAACTATCGTAATTGATAAACTCAATTAGATTTGCTCTCGTTTGGACCTTATGTTGGCAATTCAAGTATTGAAAGTAGAAAAATATATAATACTTTGCCTTCTGTCAGGTAACAATTTTCATAAATTTGACTGCCAAGTATTGCAACTTCATGATACTATATTATTTGAGCAGTCATTCACTCTACACTTTTAGAATACCATAGTATGGAATCGTTTAATAACTGGCTCATAATAACGACTAGCTTTTGTATTACTAGTGTCCTGCGCATTTTGGAGGTGATCAGTTACCTCCCCTTGGTCACTTTTATGGGAAAACATAGTGTTCGCCAAAAGTCGAGCTACGATAGTTGTTGAGTTGCAAGCCCGTAACTTATTTGTGACTCCAAACCTTGTTTTCAAGTTATCTTTGTAAATCAGATGTTTGTTTGTAACACTGTGCATGTAACCAAATTTTGTGATAGTATACAACACTGTAATGGGCCAGCATCAATAAAGCTATGAGTACACAATTTCAATCAAATCTATCAATGTTATTACAATCTATCATCAGAGCTAACCTTAGTAGAAAACATGGACCGCATTTTCCCTTGTAGGATGTTTTCCCGTAATATAATTCATCACGATTGTTCTTAGAAATAATTATGTAACTCAAATTTCCAAACTCAGAATACAAAAGAAAGAACAAATTATTTACCAAATCGATAGACCTTTCACCAAATCGATAGACCTTTCACCAAATCGATAGTCATCTAATAAAGAAGTGTAAAGAGGTCATTATGATCAAAGATCAATATTTTGTAGGAGCATTGATGATATATACTATATAATAAAAAAAAATTCCTGAGACAAAAAAATAATTGACTTTTTCACTCATTAAGACTTCGCAGTAAATGAACGTAAAGACAAAGATAACCATAACGATTATAGACCGAAATAAAAACCAGGAAAGACAACCTGTATGCTTAATCTCCAAATACATGTGACGTCATCGGTGACGAGTCAGGTGATTTGATCTATATATGGGAGTAATACCTTTATTATTAGAATATGGGCAACGATAGTAACACTGAAGAATTGAGTTGGTCAGATATTGGGAATAATAAAAGAAGAAGAAGAAGAAGAAGAAGAAGAAGAAGAAGAAGAAGAAGAAGAAGAAGAAGAAGAAGAAGAAGAAGAAGAAGAAGAAGAAGAAGAAGAAGAAGAAGAAGAAGAAGAAGAAGAAGAAGAAGAAGAAGAAGAAGATCTCTACCTCTCTCGTAAGACCAGAACTTATTACAACATTATTATGTGTCAGGTTGAATGGGGCAGGTGAGTGTAGAATATCCTCTGCACCCCAGTGTCAGATTAAGGCTCTGCGAGCTCTAAGACGTACTGGGTGGGAATGTCGTATGGCCATACTGATTCCTGGGAATCATCTATGAAGACAAAAGAGTTATATATAGCAACGGAAATCTAAAAATATATAAAATACGTCAGAGACCAAGTTTTTGTAGAGTATTATGATCACTATAAGGCTGCAGTAGTTAGATTACATTTTGCGTTTTTCCTTCGACTGAAATTTCGTAATTTTTTCTAAGTCAATTTTATTAAGCAAATCACTTTCAATGCGGAGAAGTGTCCGTATTTCAAAACGTTGTTTACCCATCGTTGGTCCTTTAACACCTTTAATTTTTATTGTTTCGAAAACATCGCCCATGAACAGTTCTTGGCCATTTGAGATTTAAATACAAAAAATTGAGTACTAGTTCTTATTCGAAAGCATACATAAGGATGAATCTGTCGTTTGCAACATTTGAAACATTGTCCGTGCGTGTCCAGTTGGTGTTGTTTTATTGGCTTTCTACTCTTCATACTTAATTCTGCTGGGAAATCCGAAGACAAGTCCTCGAATACACAAATGCTTCCTAAAATATTAACATTGATATATTCATTAGACATAGAGACTGATTCAGTCAAAACACCAAACATCTACAGCACCCCTGTAATCTACCTCGATACGTTTGTCGTAGAGCACTCTCATTCGATCGGATGTTTGACATATAAGGTGTTACTTACAACTGTTGCAGGTCTAGCATCAGTTCCACAGTATATATGGCATCTCCATCACTGAAACATTTCTTACGTTTGGGAATTCGTCGACTCTTCAGATGTATATGTGTTGCTACCACATATAGCAGGTGCTATTCATAGTCAAAACGTTCTCGCTAGAATTGGTCCAAGGAGTTCATCTTCTTTTTTCGTTTTTCAGCTTTTCCCGTTAGGGGTCACCACAGATCATATGTCTCCTTTGTCCTACCCTGTTAGTCTCCTTAATGTTTCTTTTAAAGATCTTGATGTCTTCCTTCATCATATCCATGTATCTTTGTTTTGGTTTTCCTCTTGCCCATGCCCAGTACGTCCATCCACAACATATTCTGTCCAATGTATTTCATATTCCTTCTTGTTTACATTTCCAACAATCTCAGTCTGCTTTCCCTATCTTTGCCTCCTACCTTACCAAGCATTTAATACTGAAAACAGTCACATTTTCACTTCCACTACTGACTAGAGATTCACGGGCCGTTGGTCGGGATGAGACTCGTCTTGTCACAAAACCGCTATCGCAATTTTCACCTTCTAAAGAAGCTTCTTCACGGCAATGTTGCTCACGTTTTAGTTTCCTAGTCCAGGCACATTTATCTTTACGTGAAACACAAATATAGTTTATGTTAATTGCGTTAAAAAAAACAAAAAAACGAAATTCCTTTTTAAGCGATTCTTCCTCACAACTAACGTAAACAAAAGGTCACGTGCGTAAAGGGTATAAATGTCCAGTCAACCGTTACCAGGCAACACAGAGCATGGACATCTATCAAAGACTAATGCGTAGATAAAGAAGGTCGCAATACCTTTACATTTAAATAAAGGCAAGCAATTTTGTTCTAATAAACAATTTTACAAATTTGTTGTTGTGGCCTGTACTTATGGCTGGCCTAACGTAAGCGCCTTATTTGCATAATGGTCTACCCACTGCGTGGCACCCTTTTGAACACGTCCGTAGTCGTCACAGGGTTAACATAGTTTTATTGTAACATTGAGGTGGTTTTTGTAAAGCATTTAGCGGGTCTATATCATAGCGACGTTAACCCTTCAAGCTCTGGCTTTCGTCCCATAGCATTGACATAATAATATTATGAAATCACGTGATCCATGTGCTTGTCTAACTTAGCTGAGGTGTGAACGAGGTCCGAGATGTAGACAAAGAGAGGGAATCGGTGGTCCAGAGGCAACATGATGGACTCTCGACTACAAAGACGTGGGTTCAAGCCCTAGCCGATCAATTTGTTTTATTACTAGAGTCATTATTCAGTACAACTCCCCCCTCCCCCCTCCCCTGGTCTGGGTAGGTGGATCGACACCTAGTCCCATCGGATACGGACGATCTAGGTGATCACGTGTGCATATTCCAACATCCTGTGCACCTTAACAATCATGTGCCTGTTTACTGCGCAGTCCTGGCCAAATTGTAAAGATTCTACCAAAACCCCGAGATCAGCCTAATAACGAATGTGGGTGTAATCAAATCAAATTGTAAAGATTCTACCAAAACCCCTGAGATCAGCCTAATAACGAATGTGGGTGTAATGAAATCAAATTGTAAAGATTCTACCAAAACCCCTGAGATCACCCTAATAACGAATGTGGGTGTAATCAAATCAAATTGTAAAGATTCTACAAAACCCTGAGATCAGCCTAATAACGAATGTGGTGTAATGAAATCAAATTGTAAAGATTCTACCAAAACCCCCTGAGATCACCCTAATAACGAATGTGGGTGTAATCAAATCAAATTGTAAAGATTCTACCAAAACCCCCGAGATCACCCTAATAACGAATGTGGGTGTAATCAAATCAAATTGTAAAGATTCTACCAAAACCCCTGAGATCACCCTAATAACGAATGTGGGTGTAATGAAATCAAATTGTAAAGATTCTACCAAAACCCCTGAGATCAGCCTAATAACGAATGTGGGTGTAATCAAATCAAATTGTAGAACACAGATTCTACGCCTCGTAAAACCCCTGAGATCAGCACGGGGTTTAAACAATAACGAATGTGGGAAATCGAAGAGATAATGAAATCAACCTATAACGAATGTGGGTAAAGAAATCAAATGTACTACAGCAAAACCCTTTTGAGACAGCCTAATAAACGAATGTGGGTGTAATGAAATCAAATTGTAAACGATTTTCTAAGAGACCAAAACCCCTGAGATCAGCCTAATAACGAATGTGGGTGTAATCAAATCAAATTGTAAAGATTCTACCAAAACCCCTGAGATCAGCCTAATAACGAATGTGGGTGTAATCAAATCAAATTGTAAAGATTCTACCAAAACCCCTGAGATCAGCCTAATAACGAATGTGGGTGTAATCAAATCAAATTGTAAAGATTCAACCAAAACCCCGAGTGAGATCAGCCTAATAACGAATGTGGGTGTAATCAAATCAAATTGTAGAACACATTTGAAGGATTCCGGCTATGTAATAGTGCCTGTAGATATTGAAAGTTGTACGGTGCTACGTGTCACCCTGAATAGTGTGTTCCACGGGAATAGTGTTTCTGTCCTAGGAACAATTTTAATTTGGACGAAATGGCCGTGCTGGAGAATCGAAGAGATAATGGCAGTACGCGTATAAACATACGCTATTTGAATAGTGTGTTCCCAGCAAAACCTATGTCACCATAACGAATGTGACTGAATCATGTTCCATGCTACGTGTATTTAGTGTTTACATGACAAAATTGTAAAGATGTGTTCCATGATAAACGAATCAGTGTGTTCAAGATAAGAGACGGACGCGGAACGTATTTGAATAGTTGTTCCGATAAACGTATTTGAATAGTTCAACGCTTATAAGAGTGTGTTCCGTGCTAATTGAAACTTAAGTGATAAACGATCATTTGAAGATAATTTGAGACGGACAAAACTTATTGAATAGTGTGTTCCGTTACGTGATAAACCGATCGCGTATTTGAAGATAAGAGTCCTACGCGTATTGAATAAACTTATGATAAACGATCAAATTAATATAAAGTTCACAAACAAACGCCCGAGTGTTAGTTTTGAAGTGTGTTCCATGCTACGCGTATTGAATAGTGTGTTCCATGCTACGTATTGAATAGTGTGTTCCATGCTACGCGTATTGAATAGTGTGTTCCATGCTACGTATTGAATAGTGTGTTCCATGCTACGCGTATTGAATAGTGTGTCTCCATGCTACGTGTATTGAATAGTGTGTTCCGTGCTACGTGTATTGAATAGTGTGTTCCGTGCTACGCGTATTGAATAGTGTGTTCCGTGCTACGTTATTGAATAGTGTGTTCCGTGCTACGTGTATTGAATAGTGTGTTCCGTGCTACATATATTGAATAGTGTGTTCCGTGCTACGTGTATTGAATAGTGTGTTCCGTGCTACGAATAGTGTGTTCCGTGCTACGTGTATTGAATAGTGTTTCCGTTCCATTGAATACGTGTATTGTATTGAATAGTGTGTTCTGTCCTACGCGTATTGAATAATGTGTTCCATGCTACGTGTATTGAATAGTGTGTTCCGTGCTACGTGTATTGAATAGTGTGTTCCATGCTACGTGAATATTTGAATATTGAATAGTGTTCCGTGCTACGTGTATTGAATAGTGTGTTCCATGCTACGCGTATTGAATAGTGTGTTCCATGCTACGTGTATTGAATAGTGTGTTCCATGCTACGTGTATTGAATAGTGTGTTCCATGCTACGTGTATTGAATAGTGTGTTCCATGCTACGTGTATTGAATAGTGTGTTCCATGCTACGTGTATTGAATAGTGTGTTCCATTTACGTGTATTGAATAGTGTGTTCCCATGCTACGTGTATTGAATAGTGTGTTACGTATTGAATAGTGTGTTCCATGCTACGTATTGAATATTGAATAGTGTGTTCCATGCTACGTGTATTGAATAGGTGTTCCATGTACGTGTTCCATGCTACGTGTATTGAATAGTGTGTTCCGTGCTACGTGTATTGAATAGTGTGTTCCATGCTACGTGTATTGAATAGTGAATAGTGTGTTCCATGCTACGTGTATTGAATAGTGTGTTCCATGCTACGTGTATTGAATAGTGTGTTCCATGCTACGTGTATTGAATAGTGTGTTCCATGCTACGTGTATTGAATAGTGTGTTCCATGCTACGTGTATTGAATAGTGTGTTCCATGCTACGTGTATTGAATAGTGTGTTCCATGCTACGTATTGAATAGTGTGTTCCATGCTACGTATTGAATAGTGTGTTCCATGCTACGTGTATTGAATAGTGTGTTCCATGCTACTTGTATTGAATAGTGTGTTCCATGCTACGTGTATTGAATAGTGTGTTCCATGCTACGTGTATTGAATAGTGTGTTCCATGCTACGTGTATTGAATAGTGTTCCATCCATTGAATAGTGTGTTCCGTGCTTGATTGAATAGTGTGTTCCATGCTACGTGTATTGAATAGTGTGTTCCATGCTACGTGTATTGAATAGTGTGTTCCATGCTACGTGTATTGAATAGTGTGTTCCATGCTACGTGTATTGAATAGTGTGTTCCATGCTACGTGTATTGAATAGTGTGTTCCATGCTACGTGTATTGAATAGTGTGTTCCGTGCTACGTGTATTGAATAGTGTGTTCCGTGCTACGTGTTTGAATAGTGTGTTCCGTGCTACGTGTATTGAATAGTGTGTTCCGTGCTACGCGTATTGAATAGTGTGTTCCGTGCTACGTGTATTGAATAGTGCTGTTCACGGAGAGGAAAGGGCAAAAAGGAAAGAAGGAGGGAGGTGATTAGGTGACAGATCAAATTCCACATCAAGGCCTCCTCTCGAGATCCAGTTTTAGAAGTGTGTTAACAAATCTCTGTGGGGAAAAAAGATGAGCGTACACAAACAAATGACATGTGCGAACAGTGTTGAACGGACTCTGGTGAGAGCAAGGTCAGGAAATTTAGTGAAGCACTTCGTTATATCTCCTCACTGTTTATGGGCAACTGCAGAGGAAAAGGAGATATTTAACTCTAGTGATGCTCAATGGACTTCCGTTCATTGCTTTTCTTTCTTTCCCTTGTGCTCTCATCGAAAAGGGGAGAGAATAGCAAATTCATTGTGTTTGCATCCTAAGAACAAAGACAGGACTACTACAACTACTAATAATAATGCACATTTATATTGCACTTAAAAATCTCATTTGTAGACTTTTTGGGCAGATAAACTATTTATAATATCACTTACTCACTACACACATACACAAGATCATAAACACAAATATAACACCGTCTTAAAAATTACTTTGTAAAGTAGTAAACGAGTAGATGATACTATCTAACCAGAAACATTCAATGCTTCTCTAAATACATGTGTCTTCAGGTGCTTTTCGAAGATACGACATATGGAAATACATAACTAAAATTAATATCTGGACATCGGAAAGAATCAAACCCTTTACCTTCACGTAGCCACCCATCACCTCGTCATGAAAAGTGAAAGCTCTACTAAACGTGATAATTGTTTGCCTTCAATATTCATTTCATATCCCTACTAAGCACTTATTATTATTGAGAAAATATTTCTAAGCTGTCCTGTTGAAATTGGTCCATTGTAAGCTGTCGTCTTGAATTTAGTCCCTTGTAAGCTGTCGTCTTGTAGTCCCTTTAGCTGTCATGTTGAAGTTGGTCCCTTGTAAGCTGTCCTGTGAACTTGGTCAATTGTAAGCTGTCTAATGAATTTGGTCCTTGTAAGCTGTCCTTTGAACTTGATCCCTTGTAAGCTGTCCTGTTGAATTTGATCAATTGTAAAGCTGTCCTGTTGAACGTGGTCCCTGTAAGCTGCCCTCTTGAACTTGGTCCCTTGTAAGCTGTCCTGTTGAACTTGGTCCTGTAAGATGTCTTGTTGAACTTGGTCCATTGTAAGCTGTCCTGTTGAACTCTGTCCATTGTAAGCTGTCCTGTTGAACTTGGTCCATTCGTCCATTATAAACTGTCCTCTTGAGCTTGATCCATTGTGAGCTGTCCCGTGGGATCATGATCTCCGGGTTCAAATCTGTGAAAGCTAGAACCGATATCATGTTCCTTGGGAAAGACCCATAACAAGCAACTCCCCTTCCCCTCCTTCGGCATGGTGCAAATGGTGAAACAAGCTTTGAGTAGGAGACCCTCGTCAGACTGGTGTCCTGTCTAGGAGGTGATTATTATAATTATTGTGAGCTATTTTCTTCACGCTATAGAAAGGAGATACGCTCGGGCTCTATAGATCGTAGTTGTTTTGAGAGAACTTGAGTTCATTTATAAATCACCTACGCATATTGAGAAATATTGTTTTGTAAAACTGTTCTGTCATATTTGGCCAAAGGCGTAGACATGTCTTTCGCTTTATTGTTAAACTATATTGGCGAGTGCAGCCATGTCCGTGCAGATTGTGCTTTTAATCATAATGATTTCAGGTCAACCCCTACCCTCAGCCCACTCCCAACATTCACTCCTCGCCCCCTAAAACAAACAAAAAACGACCACAAAAAACAAAACAACGCAGCTACCTACAAAAAGATTAATACAACTTATAAGAGAGAAACTAACAACAGCCTTATTCGTTTGTTCTCGCTATAGAAAATAATAACATAGAAACCATATTAATAATAATGTACATTAATAAACCCTCGTAATCCATTTAATAACAATATGCAATGTTATACATAATGTGTGTATAAAAACGTTAATTCTTATGTCTATACACACGATGTCATTTTTACCACAGGCCTGAAAACCAAATTTTTCTCTGGGGAAATAATTTGTTCGAGTTCGAATTGGAAAAAAAGCTGATTGAAGCAGAATTTTCCAATTTAGAGAATTTTTTACCACAAGATTTAGGCTAGAACTAGTAAGGTCGTCATGCTTGACTGACGAAGGCTAGAATTAGTAAGTTTACGTCACAAGACTGGCCAAGGCTAGAACTAGTAAGGTACAAAATATAAACTTAAGCTATTTACAAGACTGACGAAGGCTAGAATTAGTAAGGTACAAAACAAAAACTATATTCTCAAACAGGCTAGAATTAGTAAGGTATAAAACAGAAACTCTAGCTATTCTCAAGACTGGCCAAGGCTAGAATTAGTAAGATACAAAACACAATCTCTTGAGAGAAAAACTTATTACTTTTTTATGTTATTTTTTTAACCTAGAGAAAAGGATGATTATATCAAGGGCAACCAAAAACGAGGAAAGAAAGTATTGTCACTGACAAAACTCAGACTAGACAATGTTGATTTCGTTGAAGAATTTAAGATGACAAAACACGAATTATCTCCTTTGATTCCAGATGTAAATTGTGATGTGTCAGACTCTCTGACATCACGTTTCCTCGTGAATTTATTGTTCTCGATTAATGCAAAGGTCAGCAAGGGACGTGACCTTCTTGTTTTCAATTTCAATCCACCGCGTCGAAAAACAAAAGAAAAATAATCGAGATAAAACAAATAAAAGTAAATAAATAAAAGGGGGGAAAAGTTGCACAACCTATTCACCTCTTCTTCTACACACATACACACACACACACACACACACACACACACACACACACACATATATACAAGGAGTACCTCGGGAATGGATACAACTGACTTTGACCTTTCAGTTTGTTTATAGACTGATCTTGCAGTGAAGGCTTGGAAAGCTTGGAGCGCGAATAAATTCCTCTTTGAATGAAATTTTAAACCTCATTTTATGTCATTAATCAATTAACATTTTATTGTCATTTCTATTGTAATTTTCAATGCTCAAATGTATTGATTATGTTTTCTTAGTATCTTAAGTCTGTAAAACGCCATGGGACTAATTTGTTAGTGAATGGCGCTAGATAAATATTTATTATCAACTACATTGTGAACAGCGATTGCACAGAGCAGGGTCCAGTTGCCGAATGTTGTCACTGTAATTCATCCTGTCTACCTTATGCAGTGATCTCACATTAGATTTACTGAAAACAACGAAGTGATAGAAAGGCACAGCATCACATGAGCAGAAAGAAGTACCGTACGGACCTAGCAGTAGCAGCGCCCTCTTCCGGTTTAGATTTGATTCGATTTGATTTGATTTGATTTGATTTGATTAAATTAGATTAGATTATATTAGATTTGATTAGATTAGATTAGATTAGATTAAATTAGATTAGATTAAGATTACATTACATTAGATTTCGTTTGATTTCGTTTGCTTTCGTTTGGATTTCGTTTGATTTCGTTTGATTTCGTTTGATTTGATTTGATTTTACCCACATCCACAAATGAGGTGATCTCTGTGGCCAAGGTAAGTTTGGTTGTCTTTTTAATCTGTTGCTAGGAATTCCCCTGTAAATAGCCAAGGAGGGGTCCTTATCGTACACACAGAGATCTGATCTCAATACTGGATCTCCTTTTATCGTCCGTTTTCTTAGAGGACTAGATCTAAGTGTCAATCCACCTAAATGTACTCCCGGGTGGGGGGAGGGGAGCGGGGGAAGAGGGATGAATTTTACTCGAAATCGACAAACGTTTCCAACCTGGCGGGGGCATGAATCCATGACCTTTTGGCTGCCCGCCACTGACGTTCGCTGTAGTCTGGAATGAAAGAACACCTGTTTACGTGTTTGCGTCATTAAGTAAGCCTATGTGTCTGTTTATTTGTCAGTGTTTCTGTTGCTGTCTCTGTGTCTCAGTCTCTGTCTCTGTATCTGTCTTTGTCTTTGTCTTTCTCTCTGTTTGTCTGTTTGGCTGTCTGACTGTCTGTCTGCCTGTCTGTCTGTCTCCACACACACATACACACGCACACACACACACGTGCACACACAAACACACACACACACACACACACACATGTGCAATTTCAACAATCATTAGCACATATTTACTGTTGATGCAACTGTGCCGTTTATTGGTAGGCCTAGAATTAATCAGTGACGTCATCAAGTTGAGTGCTAACTGACCAGACACCGCACGCTCTTTCATTGCAATTACATTGTCACCCCACTGGCAGTCATTAGATTTTCTTCCCTCTTTCTTCCTCTTTTTTCTTTTTTTTTTTTCATCTTCATACGGCATCAAACGCGACACAACCAACAAAACACCTCTCATTTCATTTAAATGAAACTTTTGTTTCTGTTGAGGGAGATACTTTTTACTATTTTATTATAATATTTTTTGTTTGACGAAGTGCCCTTCCCCCCCCCCATCCCTCCCTTCCCAACTTCAATGCCACATCTTTTCCATGTCATTTTCACTCTAAGCCTAAACGTTAATCTCAGCACACACACACAAATATTTTACAGTTGCAATAAACTTTCTCCCTGCTTGAAATCCACGAAATCAAACTTTAATGAAAACGACACATCTCTACATTTTCCAGCATAACATTATGCAGATTCGTGTTGATGTGAGATTGAATGTGTTAGACCTA
This sequence comes from Doris montereyensis, assembly GCA_037039925.1. Classification (NCBI taxonomy): domain Eukaryota; kingdom Metazoa; phylum Mollusca; class Gastropoda; order Nudibranchia; family Dorididae; genus Doris; species Doris montereyensis. The sequence goes on along the minus strand of JAXRKP010002205.1, from coordinate 14,143 downwards.
AAGAAGAAAAGTTATTCTCTCTACTTTCCATTCCATACTAAAATTTGATTAAAAAGTGTATTGTATAGAAAGTGGAAAAGGGTTTGTAATTGATTGCTCTGAGTTAATGTCCACGGTCCTCGGAGAATTACATGCGTCATAATATTAGTGTTTGCTTTTGGCTTTTAAAAATGATACCCGCCAGTCTCTGAACTCCTGTTCATCCACTATGATTTACTGTTCTTCGCTTTCTTCATCTCTTTGTTTTGGTTTTGTTTTTCTGTATTGTTTTTGTTTTATTATTAGTATGTCTGTTTTATTTTTTTCTGTTTTATCCTTGATCTTGTTGGGTTTTTAAAAAAATTCAAATCTTTTAAACATTAACCAATATTTGATGCTTTAAGAAAGATCGTAGTAGGAAAATAAAAACAGATCTAAATGAAAATTAAGTAATAGAAACTTTTAAAGTAGTCTCTCTACACTACCAACATGATAAAAAGACAGCCTCATATATTGACATAATATCGAATATTGACATAGTAACACAATTACATGGAACATAGAATAACAATAGACAAACGTCTTTCTTAGAACGTGTAGTTAAAATAGCAAAGACAATAGATAAACATCTTTCTTAGAACGTAGTTAAAATAGCAAAGACAATAGATAAACATCTTTCTTAGAACGTGTAGTTAAAATAGCAAAGACAATAGATAAACATCTTTCTTAGAACGTGTAGTTAAAATAGCAAAGACAATAGACAAACGTCTTTCTTAGAACGTGTAGTTAAAATAGCAAAGACAATAGACAAACGTCTTTCTTAGAACGTAGTTAAAATAGCAAAGACAATAGATAAACATCTTTCTTAGAACGTGTAGTTAAAATAGCAAAGACAATAGATAAACATCTTTCTTAGAACGTGTAGTTAAAATAGCAAAGACAGTAGATAAACACGACACAACGATCATGGTAGTTTATGCGCTCCAATAAGGTTGCACGTCTCGACGGATGACATTGCGCAAGCAGTTACAGGTCGTCCTAACTCTGATTGTTGACCAAATTCTTGGTAATTATCTCCTTACAAATAAAAGTTTAATTAAATCCCTTCAAGGGCTTTAAAACGATCTGTGACGTCACCACCGTGCCGGTCAAACTACGTACACCAAGTGCCTCACTATATTTTACCTGACAGTTGACAGACTACAACAACAACAACATCAACCAATAACAACACAGAATGGAAACATTTAGCCAAGAACAAAACAAAACAAAACAAAACAGAGTTCTCTTCCGCCCCCCCCCCACCAAAAAAAAACCCAAAACAAAACAAAACAAAGCTCCCATTCCGCCCCCGCCCCCACCAAAAAACCCAAAACAAAACAAAACAAAGCCCCCCCCCAAAAAAAAAAAAAAAAAAAAACAAAAAACAAAAAAAACCAAAAAAAAACAAAAAAAAAAAAAAAACAAAACAAAACTCAAAGCCCCCCCCCCCCCCAAAAAAAAACACAACAGAAAGCAATTTTATCAAATCTGAAGTGTGTAGCAATGCAAAGCAATAAAAGTCCAACTTCATTTCTTAAACATTATTATTTCATTCACACCTGTCATCCCTGATATTCTGGTACTATAATAACATATATTATTATTATTATCTTTGTTAGGCGCATCTAATTCGCTATAAATTCAAGCCAAAAGAACATAATAAATCTATAGAAACAATCGAAAATCAAAAGATTGTGGAATACGTTGCATTTAAAAAACTTGTTGGCAGAACATAGATGATATTTTATTATAATATAGCTTGCAAATAAATGGCCTGGTGATATTCATTTTTGTTGTTCTTATATATGTTTTTTTTATTAATTGACCTTTCAACGATTGTCGACATTTTAATATTTTATTTTGTTTTTAAATTTGACTTCTCTTTACCAACATCCACAAGTCAGGTGATCTTGACATTTTTCGGTGGATTTTTTTGTTTTGCCCAGACTAACCTGTAAACATCCGGGGTTGTTAACGTGCCCACATGACGTTTTATTTATCTTCCGTCTAGGTGTTAGGTATTGACTCACCTACCTGGACCAATAATAGGGGAGGGGGAGAGGGGGGAGGGCGGAAGAGAGGTCAGATTGTACCCAAGAAAACTCGAGAACCGATTTCGGTTGAGAGGCAAACAGCTTACATCTGAACCACCATGCCCCTTTTGCTTCAGTACAATAGATGTAGGTAGATTTGTGGATGTACACCATGCAGACGTTTTAGAACAAAAACGCAGCCAGGAATTGAGCACTGAGAAATAATAAATGCATTACAATGCTCGAGAGAAGGTTGTGCGGAGTGGGAATAGGGGGAAACTGATGGAACGAGGAGGTTGGACGAGTAATGAGGTTAGGGAGGATAGGGGAGGGAGGGCAGCGGAGAGTAGGGTGGGGGGGGACACCCGGGGATAAGTAAAAGACGGGCATTATCCTTCCTTGAAGCTCGGGCATTGACCTCAGGCGAGAAAGGCTTCACAACCATGCTGACGTACGTGACTAAGATATTTGTTCTAAACGTCAATTGTTTTCTTCTTCTCTTCCAAGTTCAAAGCCAAGCCGGACCTTATCATGTTAAGCTGGTTGATCTTAACAGCTAATCTATAGTAAATGGACACCGCAGCCAAGCTTACTAGCAATGAGGTGCCGAAATGAATTCGTTTATTTCTACGGCTTCCTGGAGGGGCTCAAGTTTCTTCACTGAAACGTCACGTTGTGGGTTGTTGCTTTTTTAAAATAAATCTTATTTCTAACTCCTTCTATAGTAAGTGATCATAGTATTATCAGGGGTAAAATAATTAACACTGATATACACAAGAACAAAAAAACAAACTCATACACACAGAAAGGGGGTGGGGTATAGGCCCTGGAGCGGAAAACTTTTCCTGTTCGTACCTATAAATTTATGTATATGTGTTAAGGGCATGGCGTGCTGAGTTGAAATATGTCATTGTTTTTTTTATTTTTTATTTATGACGCATCTGGTTGCCATGGAACCGGTAGCCATCTTAGAATTTGCCCCCAAATTTAATTAAGTTCAATATCGGTAGACTTTTCCCTTTTTCAACAAATTTCTTTCAAACTTGGCACACACCTTTTTTGATACAACATATCAATTTGGTTAGATTGAGTTTCTCTTTTACTAGTAAGTTTTGTGTTCATGGATTTTTGAAAATAGCATATAGGACAACTCAACAATATACAAAAATATTGTACGAGAAATTGTTTTTTTCCAAAACTATAATACATTTAAAAAAAGCATCTGATCATTTCTTTTGTTTTCCCTCACTCATCATTCATACCAAATTTTATGAAGATATGATCAGAAATATAAAAAAGGCGATAGGAAATAATGAACAAATAAGGACATTTTGCGAAAGTCGTATTGTTCTCTTGTTTTCTGTTATTTGAACATATTTTTATACCATGAACCTAAGAAAAGAGAATAATAATACTTGAAACATCATAAAACATTGAGAGGCTATCAACTACTTCTTATTGACATTGTTTCATGTGCACCAGCGCCTTTTTACTCATTTTGAAATGGTGTGCGGAATATGTCCATATTTTCCGGATGATACGGCAATATGCATAACAGATCTCAAATATTTTTTGAGGAATAACGTTTCCTGTGATGATCAAAATGAGTACCAACTTGCCGTAGTTTGGATGATATTTCTGGCTTGTATCGTATAATAACTGTCTTGAAAGACAGGCCTGTATCGTTTCTAAATCGTATCGATTCCAAGAATCGATACTAAGCTTTTTTATTATATCATTTGACGGGAATGACCCGCTCTATCTACTAGTATGATAGACTAGATTTGTCCCCTTTTCGGCTAAAATAGCATTCCCAGAACCCCTTAGCTTAACTTGGCATCACTTGACTTGTTTCGGTTGGTTTAACTTGGTCTGTTGTAGTTTGGTTTGGCTTGGCTTTGACTTGGTTTGGCTTGGTTTGACTTGGTTTGGCTTGGCTTGGCTTTGGTTTGACTTGACTTGGTTTGGCTTGGCTTGACTTGGTTTGGCTTGGCTTGACTTGATTTGGCTTGGCTTTGCTTGGCTGGCTTGGCTTCACTTGGTGTTGGTTTGACTTGGTCTGGTGTAGTTTGGCTTTGGCTTGGCTTGACTTGGTGTTGGTTTGACTTGGTCTGGTGTAGTTTGGCTTGGCTTGGCTGGGCTTGGCTTGACTTGGTTTGGCTTGGCTTGACTTGGCTTGGCTTTTGCATGGCTGGCTTGACTTGACTTGGTGTTGGTTTGACTTGGTCTGGTGTAGTTTGGCTTGGCTTAGCTTGACTTGGTTGGCTTTGGTTAACTTGTTCGGTTAGTTTGACTTGGTCCTGTGTAGTTTGGCTTGGCTTGGCTTGGCTTGGCTTGGCTTGGCTTAGCTTGACTTGGTTGGCTTTGGTTAACTTGTTCGGTTGGTTTGACTTGGTTTGGTGTAGTTCGGCTTGGCTTGACTTGACTTGGTTGGCTTTGCTTGACTTGGATTTGGTTGGCTTGATTTGGTTGGCTTTGGTTGACTTGATTTGGTTGGTTTGACTTGGTCTAGTGTAGTTTGGCTTGGCTTTGGCTTGACTTGGTTGGCTGTGGTTGACTTGATTGGTTGGTTTGAGTTGGTATGGGGTAGGTTGGCTTGACGTGGTTGGTTTTGGTTGACTTATTTTGGTTTGTTTGACTTGGTCTGGTGTAGTTCGGCTTGGTTTTACTTGACTTGGCTTGACTTGGATTTGGTTGGTTTGACTTGGTCTGGTGTAGTTTAGCTTGGCTTGGCTTGGCTTGGCTTGGCTTGCCTTGGCTCGACTTGGTTGGCTTTGGTTAACTTGTTTTGGTTGGTATTGGTTGGTTCGGCTTGACATGGCTTGACTTGGTTTGCCCAGTGCTGGCTTGTCTTAGTTTGATTTGGCTTGACATGGCTTGGCTTGGTTTGACTAGGTATGTCTTGGCTTAGTTTTACTTGGCTTGACATTGCTTGGCATATTTGGATAGGTTGTCTTGGCTTAGCTTTACTTGGCTTGGCATGGCTTGATTTAAATAGGGATGTCTTGGCTTAGTTTGCCTTGGTTTGACATGGCTTGGCTTGATTTGATTAGGTGGGTTGGGCTTAGTTTGGCTTGTCGGAACGTCGCCTGCCGAGGACATCATATCTGCCAAACTCCTTAAAGCCAGTACCCCAATATTAAATTAACATATATGCAATATCGGAAAAGAAGTCTATTAGAACAAGTACATTTTCAGATAAATTCAAATGCCACAAATAATACCACTATCTAGAAAGAAACAGCTGTAGATACAACTAGAGCACTAAGAACCCTACCCATAGTTTTCAAGATCTTTGAAAAAGTCATGGCATTTCAGCTATCGAAATATTGTAATGATATCTTTTCATGCTTTCATTTGCACTTTTAGAAAAAAAATCCATGGATGCCAAACGAGTATATTTAGACTTGCAGAGGACTAGAAACTATCCTTGGATAGAAATCACTATGTCGCTGCAATATTTATGGATCTATCTAAAGTCATTCATTGTTTACCAAACAACATTGTTTACGCAAATTATCAGCGTATAATTTATCGAAAACCTCTGTTACCTTTTAAATCTCCAAAGCTATATTTCAACTAAAAAAGCAGCAATTGAAGCTTGGGAGCACTATCAGCAATTGGGAATTTATTGAAAAGGGTCTGCCCCAAGGATCGATTTTAGGTCCTTTATTTATATATATTTTTATCAATGATATATTTCTATTCATGTCAGCAAAGAGGGAACTCTATAATTATGCAGATTGGTTTGCAATCACCCTGATTTGAGTGTGATTGTGGACGATTTGGAAGAAAAAGCAAGTATACTAATAAACTGGGTCCGCATGAACTGTATGGGATCAAATCCAGAACAATTCCAAGTCCTTGCCCTAGGCAAACGTATATTTTCCGAAAAACCCAGTTTATATCTTGTAAAAAACTCTCAAATTTGGAAGAATTGAGATATATTATCAATTATAGCTTGATGCCGGCACAGAGATAATTTCTAGCAAGGCTAGCTATATTTCATCCTTTTTTTCTTTCTAACTTTAACGTATGTCCTTTAACATGGCACTTCTGTTCACAATCAAATGCAAGGAAATAAATAAAACATCCGATAGTTTTAATATGCTTCTGCAATTCTGCAGAAAAATACATCAACAAATAAGATCTGAAACAAATTTTAATCAATAAAAAAATCTTATTTCGATGTGGAATGCTAAAGATTGTGATTTTTGTCATTTATTTGATGTAATTGTGTATCATATCTCTTTGTTTAACTATAGATCATTACACACTAGATTTGTAATCACATCTTAGCATTGTGTAATATTTTCTATTGAAATGTCGGCAAAAAAGCACATCAAGGTTTCTTGAGTTATTTCCATTTGATATATCTGCCTGTCTATATGTGTATGTATACTGTTGCCTACAAAACCAGTGAGGCTGTCGATGACACATCGAATTACCATAAGAGACCAAATGCCCCTCGTCATCCATGTTACATCAAAACTAACGGCAATGTCTAGCGGTTCAGCGTTGTCGATGGTAATGTCCAGCTGCCGTTGATGTTCTTTTTTCACCACCGCTACTGCCTTACTAAATATATCTAGTGACACTTCTACATTGAGACCGTATATGTCTTCGGCACGCTTCGTGAAGGTCTTCTTGTTGGGGGGTGGCAAAGAGAGTGTCTCACAGAAATTAGAAAGTTTGTGAGGTCCCCTATTGCTCTTCGGGCAGGCTACAACAACTCCTGTGTTAATATTGAACGGCTTAGGGTGTCATGTCGACATCTGATGTATATGTGGAGGCCACAATGCAATCACAGTTGCGGCAAAAGACCTCAAGACACACGGCAAATCATTTGCACTTAGACGCGTTGACACGGCATTTCACTTTAGATCTGCAACTTATCAATCTGACGGCACTGAAAAAGTGACTCAAAAACGATGTCAGCATGCTGAGCTCACAAATAATCTTGGTGAGGTCATCTTTTGAGTCCATGGTCATCTTCGCCATGTTGTTCATTGACCATGGCGAGCTTCTTCTCAAACCTGGTCTCGGAACGATGGACTGGTGGATAATGATCGAATGTCAGTCCGAGGATGAAGAACTAGAGCTAGATCTAGATTCTCTAAGCCCAAACCTGGAGCATGGTGGGAGCCATCACGTGTTCCAGAGCTGGTGGATGGTTCCAATCCCAAGTTAGATTCAGTTGCTTCCAGAGACGGAATATCTCCTGAATCCTCGGTGCAACGCTGTTTCCTGGCTTTAGCTAGATTATTGCTTCTAGCATTTCGTGACAGTCGAGGCATTGTAAGCTAATTCGTAAAAAATAACAAGAATATAGAACAAACCTGAAGAATAAATCGCAATCAATCGTAAAACACTTTTGCACTAGGCAGAGCAATCAAAACCAAAGCAAGGAGTTTGTTTACAAACAACAGACATACCCGGAACGCCTGCGCATGCGCCGACACCATTTGACCTGCACTATTCATGCAATACGCATGCACGGTGACATTACCTTGATCGATATAGTTCAGAGCTCAGGTCAAACTGTATAACAGCTGATGTCATCTGAAATTATCTTTTTTAGGTATGGAAAATTTCATGAAAAGGGGCTAGTGGTGTTTTAGCATCGATACCAAATCTACTATATATCAAAGGGAGAGGAACTCCATTTTACATCGATACTATACACGACAGCCATTCACTCCGTTTCATTTTCAAAGTTAGGACCAAAGATAAGCAAATTTATCATATTTTTTTATACAATATGTACATTTTTGTACTAGGGAAGCATGTTTAAAGGACTAAAAACCTCATTTATAAATAGTGTTCATGTTTTGTACTATTACAGATGGGTTGTAGAAGAGTCTTAGCATATGAAAATGATAAAATCTCAAATTCGATACTTTAACCCAATCTTCGAGATTCAGTTGCCACCCCCCCCCTTTAAACTAATTCAACCCCGCGTCAACTGACCATGCGCAATCCTCTTTCTGCGCAAGTAACGTGCTAAAGGTCAAAATTCACGAGCTCAATTAGCTACCAATTCTCACTTTCAAGGCCACGGCCACCAAGAACTAATACCATTCGATCACGCGTTTCGTATATGCAAATGACATGTAAATGGCAAGAGGGTCATACCACGATCCAACTAACAAAGGAAAAGAATTACGGGGTTACGCAATGGAACTTACCATCTCCGTCGGTCATGAAGAGACGGTGACTGAAGCCTAGCCTCATAGCGTTTACTAAGACGCAATTAAGCCTACCGAGAGGGATAGTGGGAGAGATTTTAAATAAGCTAACGCTAAACATATTTAAATTGGCAGGTGGGGGCGGGGGGGTAGTGAGAGATTTTCATCAGCTTACACATAGATATGATAAAGATGTTAGAGAATATAGATATAATAAAGATTTTAAAAACATAGATATAATAGAGGTTTTAGAGAATATAGATATGATACAGATTTAAAAACATAGATATGATAAAGGTGTTGAGAATATAGATATAATAAAGATTTTAAAAACATAGATATAATAGAGGTTTTAAAAACATAGATATGATAAATGTGTTAGATTTTATGATAAATGTGTTAGAGAATATAGATATAATAGATTTTAAAAACATAGATATGATAAATGTGTTAGAGAATATAGATATAATACAGATTGTAAAAACATAGATATGATAAAGGTGTTAGAGAATATAGATATAATAGATTTAAAAACATAGATATGATAAAGGTTTTAGAGAATATAGATATAATAAAGATTGTAAAAACATAGATATGCTAAAGATGTTAGAGAATATAGATGTAATACAAATTGTAAAAACATAGATATGATAAAGATGTTAGAGAATATAGATATAATAAAGATTGTAAAAACATAGATATGATAAAGGTGTTAAAGAATATAAATGTAATACAAATTGTAAAAACATAGATATGATAAAGATGTTAGAGAATATAGATATGATACAGATTTTAAAAACATAGATATGATAAAGATGTTAGAGAATATAGATATGATAAAGATGTTAGAGAATATAGATATAATAGAGATTTTAAAAACATAGATATGATAAATATGTTAGAATATAGATATGATACAGATTGTAAAAACATAGATTTGATAAAGGTGTTAGAGAATATAGATTTGATAAAGGTGTTAGAGAATATAGATATAATACAGCTTTTAAAAACATAGATATGATAAATATATTAGGATATGTAGCGGACGGACGGGTCAAGCCGCAGAGACACACAACACACAGCGACCAACGACCCAAGCCAACTGAGGCCGCACGCTATGAGTCTCCGCTACCACGTTTCTCTAAAGAACTCATAACGAATCTATTCCTTTGAAAAGAAGAAGAGAATGTAGCCATGATGAAGATGTTAAAAAAATGTAGACATGATAAAAATGTTAGACAATTTTAGCCTCTGCATAAAGAACATTGATGTTGTCTTCCATGATTAACTAACGTTTGAAAGCAAACATGCCGTCACTACCCTAGCAGTTACTGGCGTAAGTTGCCTCCATTGGAATCGTGTCCTATTTATCTCATATCATCGTATCTTATCTCGGCTCATCTTATGCTATGTTACATTATGTTATACTATGCTCTGGTATATTATCTTATATTATCTTTGTATCTTATCTTATCTTATATTATATTATATCATCTTATCGCATCGTATCTTATCCTATCTTATCTATCTTATTTTATAGTATTTCTTCTTGTCTCATCTTATCTCATCTTATCGTATCTTATCTTATCTTATCTTATCTAATCTTATTTATGTTATCTCATCTTATCTTTTCTTATCTTTTCTTATCTCATTTCATCTCATCTCAACTCACCTCATCTCATCTCATTTCGTCTAATCTCATCTCATATCATCTTATTTCATCTTATTTCATCTTAACTCATTTTATCTTATCTAATCTTTTCTTCTCTCATCTGTTCTTCTCTCTTCTTATTTTGTCTTAATTTTTTCTTCTGTTCTTGTCTTTTCTTACCTTTTCTTATCTTTTATTATATTTTCTTATCTCATCTCATTTGATCGTATATTATCTTATTGTACAGTGTCGTATCGTATGGCATCTTATCGTATCTTATCTAATATATCTTATATTGCTTAATCATTTCTTATGCTGTCTCATTTAACTTATATAACAACGCAACAAGATAAGTTCCGCAACGAAACTTGAAGGAACATTACCTCGTAAAACAATATTCTCAGAAAATCTGGTTTACAAAAGTTTCCTATCGAAAGCACATCGTTGATTGAAGCTTAAGTGCACTGCCACCCTTTTGACATCGATACGATCAACATAATCACTTCTTGTGGTCACAAGAGGATTACGTCATAGAATATTCACGATTGCGTCATGGTTTTGTGGTAATTGGCCCACTTGGGCTCTTCAATCCATGTGCATAGTCCGTACAATCTCGTTACTGAGATAGTATGCTTTGATTAAGCCTTCTGCCTTAAGTGTAACGGACGCCATAAGGAAGCAACGGCGGAAATACAATTATTAGACTAATCATTAAAATTTTCGCATGTACTTAGGGCACAAGTAAAAGTTCTTTGACCTATCTTTTTCTCTAGTCCTCATGCACTCCAGCTCAGAATCCAATGCGGTCCAAAAATGTGTTTACCAGTCGCTTTTGGGTCGGTTGAAGTTTATATAGATGTGAATATTTTCTCTCTCTCTCTCTCTCTCTCTCTCTCTCTCTCTCTCTCTCTCTCTCTCTCTCTCTCTCTCTCTCTCTCTCTCTCTCTCTCTCTCTCTCTCTCTCTCTCTCTCTCTCGCTCTCTCTCTCTCTCTCTCTCTCTCTCTCTCTCTCTCTCTCTCTCTCTCTCTCTCTCTCTCTCTCTCTCTCTCTCTCTCTCTCTCTCTCTCTCTCTCTCTCTCTCTCTCTCTCTCTCTCTTTCTCTCTCTCTCTCTCTCTCTCTCTCTCTCTCTCTCTTGATGTTACCTAATGGCCGAGAGCCTCTCATGGGACCCAATGCGAATGTCTGGGGCTCCTCGCTGAATCTAAAGGTGGAGATTGGATACGATATTGATTCCGTTTAGAAACGTGTCCTGCCTTTATTGCAAAAGGGTAATTTTACCAATGCCTAAACAACTAGCAGTCCTTGTGTTATATAATGAGCAAACTAATTAGCGCACCATCAATTTCAAAGATATATTATAGACAAATGGATACAGTTGAAAATGATTATACTCAAATGTTAACGTTATACAAAAAAATCGTTGGTCAATAACGAACTTTTAGAATTGGTATTGCTTTTTTTTTAAAACCCTTTGTTTTAACAGTTCGACATCTGCTGACATGATATCACTAGTTCAAGGGCGGTGGACAAACATGTCGTTAGGTATGTCTGTCTTATACCTCATTTGGTTTTACCTAGAATGGAAGGGATTACAGCGGTCAAAATCAAGAGACATGACTGTTAACAAGCTATGTTTTCTCTGTTCAGCCTTCTCTGCGTGCCTATTTCATCAATTACTTTAAATCAACCAACGTACTTTTAAAACTATGTGTGTATGTGTACTTAATATAATATTATATCATGTTTAGATCCCGACAACCAAGTGACATTCAAATTAGCCACGTTTTTGCACTGATTTTGACATTGTTTACCTTTCCTACACAAAAAAAAAACAACAACTAGGGCTTGTTGCGAGTTTTTACTCACCGTCAAGTAGAAGGAATATTTAATAACGTGTTGGGAAAAGACAGTAATGCGTTATATAACGTGTTGGGAAAAGACAGTAATGCGTTAAATAACGTGTTGGGAAAAGACAGTAATGCGTTAAATAACGTGTTGGGAAAAGACAGTAATGCGTTATATAACGTGTTGGGAAAAAGACAGTAATGCGTTATATAACGTGTTGGGAAAAGACAGTAATGCGTTAAATAACGTGTTGGGAAAAGACAGTAATGCGTTATATAACGTGTTGGGAAAAGACAGTAATGCGTTAAATAACGTTTGGGAAAAGACAGTAATGCGTTATATAACGTGTTGGGAAAAGACAGTAATGCGTTAAATAACGTGTTGGGAAAAGACAGTAATGCGTTATATAACGTGTTGGGAAAAGACAGTAATGCGATAAATAACGTGTTGGGAAAAGACAGTAATGCGTTATATAACGTGTTGGGAAAAGACAGTAATGCGTTAAATAACGTGTTGGGAAAAGACAGTAATGCGTTAAATAACGTGTTGGGAAAAGACAGTAATGCATTAAATAACGTGTTGGGAAAAGACAGTAATGCGTTAAATAACGTTGAGAAAAGACATTAATGCGTTAAATAACGTGTTGGGAAAAGACATTAATGCGTTAAATAACGTGTTGAGAAAAGACATTAGTAGTTAGATAACATGTGGGGAAAAGACATTAATGAGTTAAATAACATGTGGGGAAAAGACATTAATGAGTTAAATAACGTGTGGGGAAAAGACATTAGTAGTTAAATAACGTGTGGGGAAAAGACATTAATGAGTTAAATAACGTGGGGAGAAGAATTAATGAGTTAAATAACGTTGGGAAAAGACATAAATGAGTTAAATAATGTGTGGGGAAAAAGACATTAGTAGTTAAATAACGTGTTGAGAAAAGACATTAATGAGTTAAATAACATGTTGGGAAAAGATATTAGTAGTTAAATAACGGGTGGGGAAAAGACATTAATGAGTGAAATAACGTGTGAAAAGACATTAGTAGTTAAATAACGTGTGGGGAAAAAGACATTAATGAGTTAAATAATGTGTGGGGAAAAGACATTAGTAGTTAAATAACGTGTTGAGAAAAGACATTAATAGTTAAATAACGTGTTGGGAAAAGACATTAATGAGTTAAATAACATGTTGGGAAAAGACATTAGTAGTTAAATAACGTGTGGGAAAAAGACATTAATGAGTTAAATAACATGTTGGGAAAAGACATTAGTAGTTAAATAACGTGTTGGGAAAAGACATTAATAAGTTAAATAACGTGTTGGGAAAAGACATTAGTAGTTAAATAACGTGTGGGAAAAGACATTAGTAGTTAAATAACGTTTTGAGAAAAGACATTAATGAGTTAAATAATATGTTGGGAAAAGACATTAGTAGTTAAATAACGTGTGGGGAAAAGACATTAATGAGTTAAATAACGTGTGGGGAAAGACATTAGCAGTTAAATAACGTGTAGGGAAAAGACATTAATGAGTTAAATAATGTGTGGGGGAATTACATTAATGAGTTAAATAACGTGGGGAGAAGAATTAATGAGTTAAATAACGTGTGGGGTGAAGACATTAATGAGTTAACATGTCGGGAGAAGATATTAATGACTTAAATAAAGTCTTGGGAGAAGACATTAATGACTTAAATAAAGTGTTGATAAAAGACATTACTGAGTTAAAAAAGAGTTGGGAAAAAGCATTAATAAGTTAAATAACGTTTTGGGAAAATACATTATGAGTTAAATAACATGGGAGGAGACATTAATGAGTTAAGTAACGTATTGGGAAAAAGGTTTAATGAGTTAAATAATGTGTTGGGAGAAATCATTAATGAGTTTAAAAATGTTCAGGGGAAATTGTATGATTAATATGTGCCCAGCGTGTGATAAAGAGAAACCGTGAACTTTGAACTTTGGTACTAGCAACTGGAAGAGCTTAGTTAACCATGTGTACTAGTCCAATATCAACTCCTTGAAATGCAGGTGTGATCCCCCCCTCCCAGTCCCCATCCCCCATCAAATATATAATCGGATCGTTTTACTATTACGTAGACGACACATGTTTCGAGTACATCGAATACAATATGTATTACATCATGGCAGATAGATTAAATGGCAGTTGATTACATAATTTTGTTGCATTATTCGATAAACTAGTAAACAAACAGAGCAAAACAACAAACATACACGTGCATTGACTTATGAGGAAAGGAATCAGCCAAATTAATTCCATTTTTAATCAACCAAATTTACGGAGAATGACTGAGCTGGCCCGATAGGGACGACATATCAATTACGTTCATTGGATGCCTGGGCATCGATTTTTTTAATAATTTATCATCGTGAATGGGTTA
>JAXRKP010002204.1:57500-62500 GCA_037039925.1 Doris montereyensis | reverse complement strand
GGATCTACAACATAGATCTAAACAGAGTGTAGGTCTAGATGTGGATCTATAACATAGATCTAAACAGAGTGTCTAGATGTGGATCTACAACATAGATCTAAACAGAGTGTGTAGGTCTAGATGTGGATCTACAACATAGATCTAAACAGAGTGTAGGAGGTCTAGATGTGGATCTACAACATAGATCTAAACAGAGTGTAGGTCTAGATGTGGATCTACAACATAGATCTAAACAGAGTGTAGGTCTAAATGTGGATCTACAACATAGATCTAAACTGAGTGTATGGAGGTCTAGATATGGATCTACAACATAGATCTAAACAGAGTGTAGGAGGTCTAGATGTGGATCTATATGTGGATCTATAACATAGATCTAAACAAATGTAGTCTAGATCTAAACTGATGGATCTATATCTACATAGATCTAAACAGAGTGTAGCTCTAGATGTGGATCTATCATAGATCTAAACTGAGTGTAGGAGGTCTAGATGTGGATCTACAACATAGATCTAAACAGAGTGTAGCTCTAGATGTGGATCTATAACATAGATCTAAACAGAGTGTAGGAGGTCTAGATGTGGATCTACAACATAGATCTAAACAGAGTGTAGGAGGTCTAGATGTGGATCTACAACATAGATCTAAACAAAGGTCAGATGTGTATTCTAGATGTGGATCTATAACATAGATCTAAACAGAGTGTAGGTCTAGATGTGGATCTACAACATAGATCTAAACAGAGTGTAGGAGGTCTAGATGTGGATCTACAACATAGATCTAAACTGAGTGTAGGTCTAGATGTGGATCTATAACATAGATCTAAACTGGTGTATCTAGATGTGGATCTATACATAGATCTCTAGATGTGGATCTATAACATAGAGTGTGGAGGTCTAGATGTGGATCTACAACATAGATCTAAACAGAGTGTAGGTCTAGATGTCTATTATTATTATGTGGATCTAAATAGATCTAAACTGAGTGTAGGTCTAGATGTGGATCTATAACATAGATCTAAACTGAGTGTTAGGAGGTCTAGATGTGGATCTATAACATATATCTAAACTGAGTGTAGGAGGTCTAGATGTGGATCTACAACATAGATCTAAACAGAGTGTAGGAGGTCTAGATGTGGATCTATAACATAGATCTAAACAGAGTGTGTGGATCTACAACATAGATCTAAACAGGTAGTAGGTCTAGATGTGGATCTATAATCTATGTAGGATCTAGATGTGGATCTACAACATAGATCTAAACTGTGTAGGAGGTCTAGATGTGGATCTACAACATAAATATCCCTAAACAGAGTGTAGGTCTAGATGTGGATCTACAACATAGATCTAAACAGAGTGTAGGTCTCATCTACAACATAGATCTAAACAGAGTGTAGAGGTCTAGATGTGGATCTACAACATAGATCTAAACAGAGTGTGTGGATCTACAACATATAGATCTAAACAGAGTCTAGATGTGGATCTACAACACAGATCTAAACAGAGTAGCTCTAGATGTGGATCTACAACATATATCTAAACTGAGTGTAGGTCTAAATGTGGATCTACAACATAGATCTAAACTGAGTGTATGTCTAGATGTGGATCTAAACATAGATCTAAACAGAGTGTAGCTCTAGATGTGGATCTACAACATAGATCTAAACAGAGTGTAGCTCTAGATGTGAATCTATAACATAGATCTAAACAGAGTGTAGCTCTAGATGTGGATCTACAACATAGATCTAAACAGAGTGTGACCTTACCGTACTGCATCGCTGACATAGCTGTAAACCTATAAAATTAATCGTTGTATAATCTTAATGGCTTTCTAAATGTATTCGGTTTCACTTCATATCAACTTTCGTACGATCAATAAAAGTGAGACACCAAATAGAACCGTAGCAAAGTTGATTTGGTTAATTCGTTACACGACAATTAAGAAAAGTTAAATGGAATATGAAAATAAATGAGCACACGTCAAGACTTTGAGTATATCCACACACATTTAGCTCGTCTAATCGCTCAATAAGGACAGGAGGCGTGAAAGAAACCTTTTCCCTGTAAGTTCAATTGTCACACATGATCATCTGTATATGGCGTTATCAACACGTTTTCAATGACATCAAAGAGGTTAGGGGACAGAGACAGCCAATAGCTGCTGTTCTTCATCTACTAGATCTAGATCTATGTTGTGTAGAGCTGTATGTCTGTTTGACTCATAACATGACATACATCCTTTACAAGATCAATAGACTTAAAAACCCTTTTAATGGGCCTTATAGACTTAAAAACCCTTTTAATGGGCCTAATAGACTTAAAAACCCTTTTAATGGGCCTTATAGACTTAAAAACCCTTTTAATGGGCCTTATAGACTTAAAAACCCTTTTAATGGGCATAGACTTAAAAAGCCTTTTAATGGGCCTTAAACTTAAACCCTTTTAATGGGCCTTATAGACTTAAAAACCCTTTCTAATAACTTAAAAACCTGGGTCTTATAGACTAAAAACCCTTTTAATGGGCCTTATAGACTTAAAAACCCTTTTAATGGGCCTTATAGACTTAAAAACCCTTTTACCTTATAACTTAAAAACCCTTTTATGTGGGCCCAAAGCCCCCAACCAGAACATCATTTACTTAAAAGGCATTTCATTTCTTCTAATATATCTATCATCAATCACTATAAACATGTGTGCATATCTTCTAATATATAATATGTATGTATGTGTGTTACCGGCAAAATATAAAATTAAGGCATTTCATAGAATAAGGAGATAATTTAGACAAAATATGAAATTAATGCATTTCATAGAAGAAAGAGACAGTTTAGACAAAATAAATTATGGCATTCCACAGAATAAGGAGACAATTTAGACAAAATATGGCATTCCATAGAATTTTAGACAAAATATGAAATTATGGCATTCCACAGAAACACCCAGGTAAAGTATGAAATAATAATTGAACTTCTTCTTTGTTTTTCCAGCTGTTCAATCATGGGTATTACATGTATTCTATAGCATACAACTAATTCAAGCTGTAACTCAAAGCTTTCCAATCTATCCCATTCTATATCATACAACTAATTCAAGCTGTAACTCAAAGCTTTCAAATCTATCTCATTCTATATCATACAACTAATTCACAAATCTATCCCATTCTATATCATACAACTAATTCAAGCTGTAACTCAAAGCTTTCAAATCTATCCCATTCTATATCATACAACTAATTCAAGCTTTCAAAGTTTCAAATCTATCCCATTCTATATCATACAACTAATTCAAGCTGTAACTCAAAGCTTTCAAATCTATCCCATTCTATATCATACAACTAATTCAAGCTGTAACTCAAAGTTTCCAATCTATCCCATTCTATATCATACAACTAATTCAAGCTGTAACTCAAAGTTTCAAATCTATCCCATTATATATCATACAATTAACTCAAGCTGTAACTCTATCAATAGTTTCCAATCAAAGTTTCCAATCATTATATATCATACAATTAACTCAAGCTGTAACTCAAAGCTTTCCAATCTATCCTATTCTATATCATACAATTAACTCAAGCTGTAACTCAAAGCTTTCCAATCTATCCTATTCTATATCATACAACTAACTCAAGCTGTAACTCAAAGCTTTCCAATATATCCTATTCTATAGCATACAACTAATTCAAGCTGTAACTCAAAGTTTCCAATCTATCCCATTCTATATCATACAACTAATTCAAGCTGTAACTCAAAGCTTTCAATCTATCTATTCTATATCATACAATTAATTCAAGCTGTAACTCAAAGCTTTCCAATATATCCTATTCTATAGCATACAACTAACTCAAGCTGTAACTCAAAGCTTTCCAATATATCCTATTCTATAGCATACAACTAATTCAAGCAGTAACTCAACGTTTCAAATCTATCCTATTGTATAGCATGCAACTGATTCAAGCTGTAAAACAAAGTTTGAAAATCTATCCAATTGTATAGCATTCAATTAATTCAATAGACAACTCCAAGCTTTCAAATCTATCCCATTGTATAGCATGCAACTAATTCAATTTGTAACTCAAAGCTTTCAAATATATCCTATTCTATAGCATACAACTAACTCAAGCTGTAACTCAAAGCTTTCAAATATATCCTATTCTATAGCATAGAACTAACTCAAGCTGTAACTCAAAGCTTTCACTATATCCTATTCTATAGCATACAACTAATTCAAGCTATAACTCAAAGCTTTCCAATCTATCCTATTGTATAGCATACAACTAACTCAAGCTGTAACTCAAAGCTTTCCAATCTATCCTATTGTATAGCATACAACTAATTCAAGCTGTAACTCAAAGCTTTCATAAATCCTCCGATTGTACAGCATGCAATTAATTCAATTTGTAACTCAAAGCTTTCAAATATATCCTATTCTATACCATACAACTAATTCAAGCTGTAACTCAAATCTTTCAAATCTGTCCTATTCTATAGCATACAATTAACTCAAGCTGTAAATCAAAGCTTTCAAATTTATCCTATTCTATACCATACAACTAATTCCAGCTGTAACTCAAAGCTTTCCAATCTATCCAATTGTATACCATACAAGTAATTCAAGCTGTAACTCAAAGCTTTTCTATCAATATATCCTAATTGTATCAGCATTACAATTAATTCAAGCTGTAATTCAGAGTTTTCCAATCTATCCTATTGTATACCATATAACTAATTCAAGCTGTAACTCAAAGCTTTCAAATCTATCCAATTGTATACCATACAAGTAATTCAAGCTGTAATTCAAAGTTTTCAAATCTATCCTATTGTATACCATACAACTAATTCAAGCTGTAACTCAAAGCTTTCAAATCTATCCTATTGTATACCATAGAACTAATTCAAGCTGTAACTCAAAGCTTGCAAATCTATCCAATTGTATACCATACAACTAATTCAAGCTGTAACTCAAAGCTTTCCAATCTATCCAATTGTATACCATACAACTAGTTCA
>JAXRKP010002204.1:0-47500 GCA_037039925.1 Doris montereyensis | reverse complement strand
AATTAATTAACATCCCATTGGACGTTGCAGTCATGAAATCATATTTCAATGTCACTCTCTCCTCTCCCATTTTTCCTGCCTTTGTTTTTTTTTTTAATTCCCAAAACCTTCCTGTAGAGATCGCAAAAAAAAAAGAGAAAAAAGATATGATTGAGAACGACATTCTACAAATTGTAAAAATCCCAAAAATCCCATGGATGTTTCTCTAAATTTTCACTTCAATAACAGATTTGTAACAAAACTGTCAAAAGAAATCCCTCACTGTTAATATCTTGTGACGCCACTGTTACCATGGAGACACACTGCAAGCAATGCGATCGTCCATACTACATTTAGTAGTGATACATTTCCTCCACAAATTCGTTACTCGGATAGTCGCAGAAATCGCTGTCTCATCCTTCATTTCTTCAAACTTCTTGAATTGTTTTTTATTTCATAACAATGACAATGACAATGACAATGACAATGACAATGACAATAATAATGACATTGACAATGACAATGACAATGACAATGAATGACAATGACAATGACAATGACAATAACAATAACAATGACAATGACAATGACAATGACAATGACAATGACAATGAATGACAATGACAATAACAATGACAATGACAATGAATGACAATGACAATAACAATGACAATGACAATGACAATAAAAATGACAATAACAATGACAATGACAATGACAATGACAATAACAATGACAATGACAATGACAATGACAATAACAATGACAATGACAATGACAATAACAATGACAATGACAATGACAATAACAATGACAATGACAATGACAATGACAATAACAATGACAATGACAATGACACAATGACAATGACAAATGACAATGACAATGACAATGACAATAACAATGACAATGACAATGACAATAAAAATGACAATGACAATAACAATAAAATGACAATGACAATGACAATGACAATGACAATGACAATGAAAATGACAATGACAATAACAATGACAATAACAATGACAATGACAACGACATGACAATGACAATAACAATAACAATGACAATGACAATGACAATGACAATGACAATGACAATGACAATGACAATGACAATGACAATGACAATAATAATGACAATGACAATGACAATGACAATAAAAACAATGACAATGACAATGACAATAACAATGACAATAACAATGACAATGACAATGACAATGACAATGACAATGACAATAACAATGACAATGACAATGACAATAACAATAACAATAACAATGACAATAACAATGACAATAACAATGACAATGACAATGACAATGACAATGACAATAACAATGACAATGACAACGACAATGACAATGACAATGACAATAACAATAACAATGACAATGACAATGACAATGACAATGACAATAACAATGACAATAACAATGACAATGACAATGACAATGACAATGACAATGACAATGACAATAACAATAACAATGACAATGACAATAACAATAACAATGAATAACAATGACAATAAAAACAATGACAATAACAATGACAATGACAATGACAATAACAATGACAATGACAATGACAATGACAATGACAATAACAATGATAATAACAATGAATGACAATGACAATGACAATGACAATGACAATAACAATAACAATGACAATGACAATGACAATGACAATGACAATAACAATAATGACAATGACAATAACAATGACAATGACAATGACAATAACAATGACAATAACAATGACAATAACAATGACAATGACAATGACAATGACAATGACAATAACAATGACAATGACAATAACAATGACAATGACAATAACAATGACAATGACAATGATAACAATGACAATAACAATGACAATGACAATGACAATGACAATGACACAATGACAGTACAATGACAATAACAATGACAATGACAATGACAATAATAATGACAATGACAATGACAATACAATGACAATGACAATAACAATGACAATGACAATGACACAATAACAATGACAATGACAATAACAATGACAATAACAATGACAATAACAATGACAATGACAACACAAATCCTTGTTTCTTTTATGGTGTTTGTGACCATTGTCTTGAAAATCCAGTCATTTCAATAAAAGTGACAAGCTGTGATTGAAACTGGAAGAATACAGTACACACGAATACACACAAATACACACAATACACACAAATACACACAAATAACACGAATACTCACGAATACACACGAATACACACTATAACTCGAAGTACACACACGCTAAACTGAGAGGTGAGTAAATAACAAGCTATTGTATATTACAATGACAATAACAAATTGTAATAAAATGACAAGACTAACAAATGACATTATGACATGAGACTGACAAATTGATAATAACAATGAAAATAACAAATGGTACAATAAGAAGAGACATGAGACTACACAAATTGTATATTAAAAGAGACATGAGACTACACAAATGGTAGATTAAATGATCTGCAGACTACACAAGTGACATATTAAAAGCTAACATGAGACTACACAAGTGGTATATTAAAAGCTGTTACATGAGACTACACAAGTGGTATATTAAAAGCTGTTACATGAGACTACACAAGTGGTATATTAAAAGCTGTTACATGAGACTACACAAGTGGTATATTAAAAGCTGTTTTTACATGAGACTACACAAATTGCTATACAACAAAGAGAGAGAGAGATTAAAAGCTTTTACATGAGACTACACAAATTATCGCTGGAGTGGTATATTAAAAGCTTTTACATGAGACTACACAAATTATCGCTGAGATGATATAAAAATTTACATGAGACTACACAAATTATCATTGGAGAGGACACATGAGACTACACAAATTATCGGGAGTTGATATTAAAAGACATTACACAGACTACACAAATTACCGTTGGAGAAGGTATATTAAAAGATCAATAGACTACACAAAGAGAGAGAGCGTTGGAGTTGTATATTAAAAGCAATTACATGAGACTACACAAGTTATCGTTATTAAAAGCTATTACATGAGACTACACAAGTGGTATATTAAAAAGCTATTACATGAGACTACACAAGTTATCGTTGCAATTAAAAGCTATTACATGAGACTACACAATGACAAGAAGGATATTAAATGCTATTACATGAGACTACACAAGTGGTATATTAAAAGCTATTACATGAGACTACACAAGTTATCGCTGGAGGGATATTAAAAGCTATTACATGAGACTACACAAGTGGTATATTAAAAGCTATTACATTATCGCTGGAAGATATTAAAGACTACAATGATCGGGATATAAAAAGCTAATACATGAGACTACACAAATTACAATTACAAGACTGGTATATTAAAAGCTATTACATTACATGAGAAGACTAACAAGTGGTACATTAAAAGCTTTTACATGAGACTACACAAATTAAAAGCTGTTGGACAGAGAGACTTTAAAAGTGTATGAGACCATGAGACTACACAAGTGAGACTATATTAAAAGCTGTTACATGAGACTACACAAGATATATTAAAAGCTGTTACATGAGACTACACAAGTGATATATTAAAAGCTATTACATGAGACTACATTACTAGAGAGAGGATATTAAAAGCAACATGAGACTACACAAGTGGACTACACAAGGATATTAAAAGCTATTACATGAGACTACACAAGATCGGTGAATATTAAAAGCTATTTACATGAGACTACACAAATTATCGTCAGACTACACAAGGTATTAAAAGCTAGACATGAGACTACACAAGTGGTATATTAAAAGCTATTACATGAGACTGATTGTATATTAAAAGCTTTTACATGAGACTACACAAATGTTATATTAAAAGCTATTACATGAGACTACACAAATTACCATTAGACTATAGTTATCGTATATTAAAAGCTTTTACATGAGACTACACAAATGGTATATTAAAAGCTGTTACATGAGACTACACAAATGGTATATTAAAAAGCTGTTACATGAGACTACACAAATTATCAACAGAGAGAGTGGTATATTAAAAGCTTTTACATGAGACTACAAAAATTATCGCTGGAGTGATATATTAAAAGCTTTTACATGAGACTACAAAATTATCGCTGGAGTGATATATTAAAAGCTTTTACATGAGACTACACAAATTACCGTGGAGTGGTATATTAAAAGCTATTACATGAGACTACACAAATTACCGTGGAGTGGAGTATATTAAAAGCTATTACATGAGACTACACAAGTTATCGTTGGAGAGGGATATTTAAAGTTATTACATGAGACTACACAAGAGGTATATTAAAAGCTATTACATGAGCTACACAAATTATCGCTGAAGTGGTATATTAAAAGCTATTACATGAGACTACACAAGTGGTATATTAAAAGCTATTACATGAGACTACACAAGTTATCGTTGGAGAGGGATATTAAAAGCTATTACATGAGACTACACAAGTTATCGCTGGAGAAGGATATTAAAAGCTATTACATGAGACTACACAAGTGGTATATTAAAAGCTATTACATTAGACTACAAAAGTTATCGCTGGAGAGGGATATTAAAAGCTATTACATGAGACTACACAAGTTATCGGTATATTAAAAGACTACACAAAGAGGGATACATTAGACTACACAAGTGGTATATTAAAAGCTATTACATGAGACTACACAAGTGGTATATTAAAAGCTATTACATGAGACTACACAAGTGGTATATTAAAAGCTATTACATTAGACTACACAAGTTATCGTTGGAGAGGGATATTTAAAGCTATTACATGAGACTACACAAGAGGTATATAAAGCTATTAGATGAGCTACACAAATTATCGAAGTGGTATATTAAAAGCTATTACATGAGACTACACAAGTGGTATATTAAAAGCTATTACATGAGACTACACAAGTTATCGCAGGAGAGGATATTAAAAGCTATTACATGAGACTACACAAGTTATCGCTGGAGAAGGATATTAAAAGCTATTACATGAGACTACACAAATGGTATATTAAAAGCTATTACATTAGACTACACAAATGGTAGGGATATTAAAAGCTATTACATGAGACTACACAAGTTATCGCTGGAGTGGTATATTAAAAGCTGTTATTAAAGCTGTTACATGAGACTACACAAATGGTATATTAAAAGCTGTTACATGAGACTACTGTTACATGAGACTACACAAGTGGTATATTAAAAACTGTTACATGAGACTACACAAATGGTATATTAAAAGCTATTACATGAGACTACACAAATGTGGCTGTTACATGAGACTACACAAGTGGTATATTAAAGCTATCATATGAGACTACACAAGTGGTATATTAAAAGCTGTTACATGAGACTACACAAGTTATCACTGAAGTGGTATATTAAAAGCTGTTACACGAGATAACACAAGTTATACTAAAGGGATATAAAATATATAATTGGAAACTATACAAATTCTAACTGAGGGGTATATTAAAAGCTATGACTAGAGGTTACACAATGTATCATTGGAGGAGCATATTAAAACCTATAATTATTACTTGAGGACTAAGATAAGATAAGAAGAATATTTATATTGCGCCTTCCCTCAGAAGAGCTCAAGGCGTATTACAAGCAAAATGATTACACAGACATGGCATGCTATCGCTAAAACATTTTACATAAAACAGATGCATCAATAAAAAAATAGTATCACAATCAATTCAGTAAAAGCACGTAATTCAATAAAATTCATCTAAATATGTTGGAGAAGTAGTGGGTCTTCAAACGAGATTTCAGTATATTCAAAGACTCTGCAGACTGGACATCCCATGGTAAAATGTTCCAAATTTTGGCTGCTTGTGTTTGTAGGGCCTTATCTCCGAAAGTCTTAAGTTTAGTTTTGGGTGTTTGTATCATTTTCTTGCTCGCTGAGCGCAGTGATCTGTTCGGTGTGTATTTAGGAACTAACTCTTTTAAGTAGACTGGAAAGTCAGCCTCGTGCAGGCATTGGTACGTGATTGTAGCTATCTTGTAGTCAATGCGGGATTTTATTGGGAGCCAGTGTAGGTGTTTAAGTATTGGCGGAATGTGTTCTCTTTTTTGAAACTTCCATAACTAATCTGGCGGCATTGTTTTGTATTATCTGCAGTTTCTTGATTTGTGTCAGTAGAAGTCCAGCCTGCAGAGAATTGCAGTAATCAATTCTTGAAAGAACAAATGAGCAAATTAATTTGTTTGTTGCCTCAGGAGTGATGTATTTCCTGATATGACATATTCTTTTAATTCCAGATAGCAAACTTTTCTCAAATGTGAGATATGGTCTTCCATCGACACGGTACAATCCATGATAACTCCTAAATTTCTTACTTTTTTGACAACAGGAATTTCTTCGCCACAAATTTTAACATATCTTAATTTAGCGGCTTCTACTTTGGCTTTGCTTCCTATTGCTATAACTTCTGTTTTGTTCTCATTTAATTTCAATTTATTGGATGTCATCCACGAAGAAATCTGGGTGGCGCAATCATTAAGGGGAAGTTATGACAGATGGCAGTCCGGATATTTCAGCAGATTATAGAGCTGAGTGTCGTCAGCGTAAATGTGGTAATTAAAATTATATTGATTGATGATGTTGTGTATTGGTTGTGCGTACAAAGAAAAAAGGATTGGCCCCAGAACCGAGCCTTGGGGCACACCAAAATGAAGAGCAGAATAATTTGATAGCTTTCCATGGACTGATACAGCTTGTTTTCTATTGCTGATGTACGAACTGAACCATTCCAGAGCAGTGCCTTTGATGCCAAAAGATACCTCTAAACGTTTAAGAAGAATGCCATGATCTATAGTGTCAAATGCAGCAGATAGGTCTAACAAGGCTAAAATAGATAGTTCTCCTTTATCGGTCGAATTCCGTAAATCAGATTGTACTTTCAGAAGTGCTGTCTCTGTGCTGTGCTTTCTTCTATAAGCAGACTGATAGGTTCCTTTCAAAGAGTTTTCATCTAAGTGTTGGTCGATTTGGCTCAAAACAGTTTTTTCTAATATTTTGGAAAGACACTGGTCTGTAATTTTTCAGATCGTTTTGATCAAGGTTGTTCTTTTTTAATAAAGGTCTAACTATGGCCTCCTTAAAACTAGGGACAACAATTCCATTTTTTAGTGACTGGTTGATAATATTGGTAATATGGGGCAAGGTGATATCAAGGCAGCTAAGAAACAGATTTACTGGCAGTGGATCGAGTTCACACAATTTTTTAGTAGATTTCATGATTGTAGATTTAACAAAATCTTCTGTCACAGGTTTAAAAGAACAAAAGGAATTACCGTCAAATACGTGATACCTGGGATCAGAGTTTGTGACATCTAAGTTTTCTCGTATCTTTTTAATCTTATCGATGAAAAAATGATTGAAAGCTTCAGGTAGTTCACTCACCAAGATGTTAGTTGGTAAGTACTGTACATTCTTTTTACCCAAAAGGTCATTGCAGATTGAATAGAGGTTTGAACTTGATTCACTGTCTTGTATCTGTTTGTTTAAATAAATTGATTTTTCTTCTTTAATAACATTAGCAAGAGAACTAATTTCTTGTCTGTAAATGTTTTTATGAACAGTCGATCCAGTTTTTTTCCACAGTCTCTTGGCTTTTCGTTTCTTTTTTCTTTCCGTTCAGAACTCTCTCTCGTTGATCCAGGGCGCTGCAGTCCTTATTGGGGGGCGAGTTTCTCTCGAATTGGAGCGTGTTTGTCGAGAATTGTTCGGAGGGAGCTATCAAAGTCATTTGCTGATTTCGGTGTCCTGTTTGAAAATGAATTTAAAAGGTCTTCTTTGAAGGTGTCGATGTCAATGCCTTTAATGTTTCTGCAGAGGATCTTTCTCTAGTTGTCTTGGGTTTGTCTACGTTGATTTTGAATGAAATGGCGTAGTGGTCTGATATGCAACATTCTGACACTTTTACTATAGATTTGACTAAATCGCTTCTTGTTAAAACTAAGTCTAGAATGTGTTGTTTCTATGTGTTGCGTCAGTGACGAGTTGTTGAAACTGTGTTCGTCAATCAGTGTGATTAAGCTCTTTACAGATGAATTAGTTGACTTTTCAAGGTGATAGTTAAAGTCCCCTAACATGTAGACGTTGTTTTTGTTGTTAATGGAATCAAGAAATTCAGAATAATCCTGTTCAAATTTGCTGATGGTGTGGTGGTTCTTTTTGCTTGGTGGGGATGGTAGACACACACGCAGAATAAGGCACAATGGGGTGTGTTGATTATTATTTTACAATGTTCAAAAGTGTCGTATTGAGAATTTTCTTTACATTTGGTTATTTGGAACGAGTCCCTGTACACGATGGCTACGCCCCTCCCCGTCCTTGTTTCCTCCTTTACGCCGTGGAAGTTATAGCCTTGGCATCATTTCTGTGATGAGAGGCTCTATCCTTGCTCTCAAATTACACAAATTATAACTGGAGGGGCATATTAAAATCCACAATTGCAGACTACACAAGTTATAACTGAAGGGATATAGAAGCTAAGTAATAACTGGAGGCTACACAAGTTTTAACTGGAGGGGTGAAGGGTACATTAAAAGCTACTACTGGAGGCTACACAAGTTTTAACTGGAGGGGTGAAGGGTACATTAAAAGCTACTACTGGAGGCTACACAAGTTTTAACTGGAGGGGTGAAGGGTACATTAAAAGCTACTACTGAGGCTACACAAGTTTTAACTGGAGGGGTGAAGGGTACATTAAAAGCTACTACTGGAGCTACACAAGTTTTAACTGGAGGGGTGAAGGGTACATTAAAATCTACTACTGGAGGGTACATAAATCATAACTGGATGGGTAGAAAAGCTATAAGTGGTGACTGCACAGATTATAACTGGAGAATACATAAATTATAACTGGAAGCTACACAATTATAACTGGAGGCTACACAAATTATAAAAAGAGGCTACACAAATTTTAACTGAGGCCATCAGAAATTATAATTGGAGACTACACAAATTATAACTGGGGACTACACAAAATGTAACGGGAGGCTACACAAATTATAACTGAAAACTACACTAATTATAACTGGAGGTTATCAAAATTATAACTGGAGATTACACACATTTTAATTGTAGACTACACAAAATTTAACTGGAGACTACATACATTAATTATAACTGGAGACTACACAAATAATAACTAGATACTACACAATATGTAACTGGATGCTATACAAATCATAACTGGAGACTACATAAATTATAACTGGAGGCTACACAAATTATAACTAGAGGCAACACAAACCATTAACTGGAGACTACACAAATTATAACTAGAGGCAACACAAATTATAACTGGAGACTACACAACATATAGCTGGAGGCTACACAAATTATAACGGGAGACTACAAAATAATAACTGATACTACACAATATGTAACTGGACTGGATGCTATACAAGTCGTAACTGGAGACTACACACATTATAACTGGACACTACATAAACTGTAATTGGACACTTAACATTTATGACTGGAGACTACAGAAATTATAACTGGAGACTACACAAATTATAACTGGAGACTATATAAATTAAAAACTGTAGACTACACAAATTATAATTGAGGCAACACAAATTATAACTGAGGCAACACAAATTATAACTGGAGGCAACACAAATAATAACTAGGTACGACACAATATGTAACTGGGTGCTACACAAATTATGACTGGAGGAAACACAAATTATTACTGGAGACTACCCAAATTATAACTGAGGCAACACAAATTATAACTGGAGGCAACACAAATTATAACTAGAGACTACATAAATTATAACTGAAGACTACACAAATAATAAGTGGATACTACATACTATGTAACTGGATGTTGTACAAATCATAACTGGAGACTACACAAATTAAAACTGGGGACTACACAAATTATAACTAGAGACTACATAAATTATAACTAGAGGCAACACAAGTCATTAACTGGAGACTACACAAATTATAACTGGAGACTACAGACAATATAACTGGAGACTACATAAATTATAACTGAAACTATGCAAAATTTAACTGGATACTACACACTATGAACCTAGATACTAAACAAATCATAACTGGATACTACACAATAAGTACCTAGATACTAAACAAATCATAACTGGATACTACACAATAAGTACCTAGATACTAAACACATCATAACTGGATACTACACAGTAAGTACCTAGATATTAAACAAATCATAACTGGATACTACACAATAAGTACCTAGATACTAAACAAATCATAACTGGATACTACACAATAAGTACCTAGATACTAAACAAATCATAACTGGATACTACACAATAAGTACCTAGATACTAAACACATCATAACTGGATACTACACAATAAGTACCTAGATACTAAACAAATCATAACTGATACTACACAATAAGTACCTAGATACTAAACAAATCATAACTGGATACTACACAATAAGTATCTAGATACTAAACAAATCATAACTGGATACTACACAATAAGTACCTAGATACTAAACACATCATCATAACTGAGACTAAACAAAATATAATTGGGCATTAAACATATTATAAGAAGAGATTTCATAAATTATAACTGAAGACTACACAAATTATAACTAGAGAGTAAACAAAATGTAACTGGAGACTACACAAATTAAAACTGAGACTACATAAATTATAACTGGAGACTACACACATCAAAACCGGGAAGCAACACAATTTATAACTGGAGACCACACACATTATAACTGGAGACTACACAAATTAAAACTGGAGGCAACATAAATTATAACTGAGACTACATACATTTTAACTTGAGACTACACACATTATAACTTGAGACTACACAAATTATAACTGGAGACCATAACATTATAACTGGCGACTATACACATTATAACTGAGACCATACACATTATAACTGGAGACCATACACATTATAACTTGAGACTACACAAATTATAACTGGAGACCATACACATTATAACTGGAGACCATACACATTATAACTGGAGACTATACACATTATAACTGGAGAC
Source organism: Doris montereyensis (assembly GCA_037039925.1). Taxonomy (NCBI): domain Eukaryota; kingdom Metazoa; phylum Mollusca; class Gastropoda; order Nudibranchia; family Dorididae; genus Doris; species Doris montereyensis. The sequence continues at coordinate 36,444 of JAXRKP010002204.1, read as the reverse complement.
TACATACACATTATAACTGGAGACTATACACATTATAACTGGAGACCATACACATTATAACTGGAGACCATACACAAATTATAACTGGAGACTATACACATTATAACTGGAGACTATACAAATTATAACTGGAGACCATACACATTATAACTGGAGACTATACACATTATAACTGGAGACTACACAAATTATAACTGGAGACCATATACATTATAACTGGAGACTATACAAATTATAACTGGAGACTACACAAATTGTAACTGGAGACTATATAAATTATAACTGGAGGCAACATAAATTATAACTTGAGACTACATACATTTTAACTGGAGACCATACACATTATAACTTGAGACTACACAAATTATAACTGGAGACCATACACATTATAACTGGAGACCATACACATTATAACTGGAGACTATACACATTATAACTGGAGACCATACAAATTATAACTGGAGACTATACACATTATAACTGGAGACCATACACATTATAACTGGAGACCATACACATTATAACTGAGACTATACACATTATAACTGGTGACTACACAAATTATAACTGGAGACTATACACATTATAACTGGAGACTATATTATAACTGGAGACCATATACATTATAACTGGAGACTATACAAATTATAACTGGAGACTACACAAATTATAACTGGAGACTACACAAATTATAACTGGAGATTACATTAAGTTGGAGACTATACATTGAGACTACACACATTATAACTGGAGACTATACAAATTATAACTGGAGACTATACACAAATTATAACTGGAGGACTATAAATTATAACTGGAGACCATACACATTAAACTAACTGGAGACCATAATTATAACATTATAACTGGAGACCAAATTATAACTGAGACCATACACATTATAACTGGAGACTATACACATTATAACTGGAGACTACACAAATTATAACTGAAGACTATACACATTATAACTGGTGACTATACACATTATAACTGGTGACTATACACATTATAACTGGTGACTATACACATTATAACTGGTGACTATACACATTATAACTGGTGACTATACAAATTATAACTGAGACTATACAAATTATAACTGGTGACTATACACATTATAACTGGAGACTACACAAATTATAACTGGAGACTATATAAATTATAACTGAGACTATACATTATAACTGGAGACTACACAAATTATAACTGGAGATTACAAAATTATAGTTGGAGGCTATAATTGGAGGCTAACAAATATCATAACTGGAGACTATACAAATTATAACTGAGGCTTACACAAATTATAACTGGAGATTGCTACAAATTACAAATTATTATAAATTACTGTAGGCTACACGAACTATAACTGAGGGTACATACATTATAACTGGAGACTACACAAATTATAACTGGAGACTACACACATTATAACTGAAGACTACACAAATTATAACTGGAGACAACACAAATTATAACTGAAAGACTATAGAAATTATAACTGGCCACTACACAAATTATAACTCGAGACTAAAAGTTGATGTCATTACACAAATTATAACTGGAGACTACACAAATCATAACTGAAGACTACACAAATTGTAACTGGACTACACAAATTATAACTGCCTTCCACAAATTATAACTGGAGACTACACACATTATAACTGGGTATTACACAAATTATAACTGGAGACTACACAAATTATAACTGGAGGCTACACAAATTATAACTGGAGACTATACATTTGTTAACCTTCTAAAATTATAACTGGAGACTACACAAATTATAACTGGGACTACACAAATTATAACTGGAGACTACAGAAATTATAACTGGAGATTTGTTTATAACTGGCGGCACAAATAACTGGAGACTACACAAATTATAACTGGAGTACTACACAAATTATAACTGAGACTACTCTTTGTTTATAACTGGTGGCTACACAAATCAGAATGAGACTACACAAATTATAACTGGGTGGCAAAATTATAACTGGAGACTACACAAATTATAACTGGGTATTACACGAATTATAACTGAAATACACAAATTATAACTGTGCTACGGTCATAATGAGACTACACAAATTTATGAAAGGTTATATAATGACATGGACCAATACGTCAATATTGACGATCGTGTAAAGTTGATGTCATTGTCAGTGCTGTCACTGGTTTTGCTAAGCCTATCATTCTGAGTGAAGTATGGATGAACACACTCCTTTGGATTTTGCCTCATAGGGATCTGATTCAGAGTAGTAATGACATGGTCAATAAGTTTGAGTTATAAGAGTTTGTAGGGTCAGTTTCCTTCTAAATAGGCGGTTTTGATAGGGAAACGATTGTTTATAGGGTGGCGGTCAGAATGACATGCTCTTTGTTTATAGGCTGGCGGTCAGAATGACATGCTCTTTGTTTATAGGGTGGCGGTCAGAATGACATGCTCTTTGTTTATAGGGTGGCGGTCAGAATGACATACTCTTTGGTTATAGGGTGGCGGTCATAATGACATGCTCTTTGTTTATAGGGTGGCGGTCATAATGCCACGATCTTTGGTTATAGGGTGGCGGTCAGAATGACATGCTCTTTTGTTTATAGGGTGGCCGGCATAATGACATGTTCTTTGGTTATAGGGTGGCAGTCATAATGACATGCTCTTTGTTTATAGGGTGGCGGTCAGAATGACATGTTCTTTGTTTATATTTATAGGGTGGCGGTCAGAATGACATGCTCTTTGTTTATAGGGTGGCGGTCAGAATGGCATGCTCTTTGTTTATAAGGTGGCGGTCAGAATGATATGCTGTTTATAGGGTGGCGGTCATAATGACATGCTCTTTGTTTATAGGGTGGCGGTCATAATGACATGCTCTTTGTTTATAGGGTGGCGGTCATAATGACATGCTCTTTGTTTATAGTAGGCGGTCAGAATGACATGCTGTTTATAGCGTGGCGGCCATAATGACATGCTCTTTGTTTATACGGTGGCGGTCATAATGACAGACATGCTCTTTGGCTATAGGGTGGCGGTCAGAATGACATGCTCTTTGTTTATAGGGTGGCGGTCATAATGACATGCTCTTTTCGATTACAACCACCTAGGCTCTAAAAGTTGTGAGAGTGGAGAAGTACGCAAGCTCAAAAAATGTAGGGGCACACGCTCTAATTATAACTGGAGGGGTAGAAGCTCTAGCCATAACTGGTGGGGCACAATCTCTAGCTATAACTCTAGGGGCAAAGCTCTAGCTGTAACCTTAGGGGCACAACCTTTAATTATAAATATGACTGGAGGGGGACAAGTTTTAATTACTAGGGCACAACTTTAATTATAACTGAAGGGTCACAAGCTCTAACTTTAAGTGATGGGGCATACAATATAGCTGTAATTAGAGGCACAATATCTAGCTATTACTGTAGGGGCACAAACTTTAATTATAACTGAAGGGTCACAAGCTCTAACTTTAAGTGATGGGGCATACAATATAGCTGTAATTAGAGAGGCACAATATCTAGCTATTACTGTAGGGGGCACAAGCTTTAATTATAACTGGAGGGGCACAATCTCTAACGCTAACTGATGGGGCATACAATCTAGCTATAAATAGAGGGCCACAAGCTCTAGCTATAACTGTAAGGGCACAAGCTCTAAATATAACTGGAGGGGCACGTGCTCTTGCGATAACTGTAGGGCGCAAGTTTTAGCTATATCTGGGGAGGCACAAGCTCTAACTATAACTGTACAGGCATAAGTTCTAGATATAACTAGATTGGCACACGCTCTAGCAATAATTGTCGGGGCAGACGCTCTGTTATAACTGGAGGAGCACAAGATGTAGCTAAAACTGTAGGGGCACAAGTTCTAACTATAACCGGAGGGGCGCAAGTTCCAGTTATAATTGTAGTGGTATAAACTCCAGTTGTAACTGCAGGGGTACAAGCTATAGCTATAACTGTAGGGGCACATGTTCTAGCTATAACTGTAGCGGTACAAACTCCAGTTATAACTGCAGGGTACAAGCTATAGCTATAACTGTAGTGGCAGGAAGTTCTAGCTATAACTGTAGGGGCACACGCTCTAGCTATAACTTCTGTAGGGTACAAGCTCCAGCTATAACTGTAGGGACACAAGTTCCAGCTATAACTGTAGGGACACAAGCTCCAGCTATAACTGTAGGGACACAAGCTCCAGCTATAACTGTAGGGACACAAGCTCCAGCTATAACTGTAGGGACACAAGTTCAGCTATAACTGTAGTGGAACAAGCTCTAGCTATAACTGTATGGACTAAGTTCAACTATAACTGTATGGAACAAGCTCTAGCTATAACTGTAAGGACACAAGTTCCAGCTATAACTATAGTGGAACAAGCTCTAGCTATAACTATAGGGACACAAGTTCTAGCTATAACTATAGTGGAACAAGCTCTAGCTATAACTGTAGGGACACAAGCTCTAGCTATAATTGTAGTGGTACAAGTTTCAGCTATAATTGTATGGTCTGACAAGCTATAGCTATAATTGTAGTTGCACAAGTTCTAACTATAACGGTATGGTCACAAGCTATAGCTATAACTGTAGTGGGACAAGTTCAGCTATAATGGTATGGTCACAAGCTATAGCTATAATTGTAGTGGTACAAGTTCCAGCTATAACTGTAGGGACACAAGTTCCAGCTATAACTATAGTGGGACAAGCTCTAGCTATAAGTGTAGGAACACAAGTTCTAGCTATAACTGTAGTCACAAACTCTAGCCTAACTGTATGGTCACAAGCTATAGCTATAACTATAGTGGTACAAGTTCCAGCTATAACTGTATGGTCACAAGCTATAGCTATAACTGCTAATAATGGGACAAGTTCCAGCTATAACGGTATGGTCACAAGCTATAGCTATAACTGTAGTGGTACAAGTTCCAGCTATAATGGTATGGTCACAAGCTCTAGCTATAATTGGTATGGTCAAGTTCCAGCTATAACGGTATGGTCTAAGCTATAGCTATAATTGTAGTGGTACAAGTTCAGCTATAACTGTAGGGACAAGCTCTAGTTCCAGCTATAGCTATAGTGGGACAAGCTCTAGCTATAACTGTAGTGTTACAAGTTCCAGCTATAATTGTAGTGGCACACGCTCTAACTATACCTACATGGGACAAGCTTTACCTATAATTATAGTGGGACAAGCTCTGGCTATAACTGTAGGGAGACACAAGTTCGAGCTACAACTGTAGTGATACAAACTCCAACCATAACTGTAGGTGCAAAACCTTTATCTATAACTGTAGGGGACAAGTTTTAGTTATAAATGGTCTAGAGGGGACAATCTCTTGCTATAACTGTAGGTGCAAAAACTTCTTTATCTGTAACTGTAGGGGGACAAGTTTTAGTTATAAATGTAGAGGGACAATCTCTTGCTATAACTGTAGGTGCAAAAGTTCTTTATCTGTAACTGTAACTGGGGACAAGTTTTCAGTTAATTGTAAATGTAGAGGGACAAACTCCAGCCATAACTGTAGGTGCAAAACCTTTATCTGTAACTGTAGGGGGACAAGTTTCAGTTATAAATATAGAGGGACAAGCTCTGCTATAAGTGTAGTAACAAGTTTCCAGAGGTGGACAAACTCTGGCTACTAAGGGTAGTGGACAAAAGTTCCAGATATAACTATATGGCACAAAACTCCAGCTTATAACAACAGTGGCACAAGTTCCAGCTATAACTGTTATAACCAGCCTGCTTTAATAAGGGACAACAATTTTAGCCATAACTATAGTGGGACAAGCTCTATTCCTGTATAGCTCTATAACTGTAGGTAGGGCACAACCTCTAGCCTACCTACATAAGAAACTGTATAACCTCTGGTAGGACAAGCTCAAACTAGCTATAACACGCTCAGTACAACCTGGTACAAGCTCCAGCTATAACTGAGTAGGCACAATCTTTATCTGTAACTGATGGGGCACAAGTTTTAGTTAAAATATAACAATCTTGAGGGGGACACAAAATCTTTATCTGTAACTGGAGTAAGTGCACAGGATTTAGTTATAACCGAAGAGGACAAGTTTTAGTTATAACTGTAGGGACACAATAAATGTGAGGACAAGTTTAGTTATAAATGGACAAGTTTTAGTTACAAATTTACGTACTACCCATAAAATATGAGGACAAGTTTTGGTCCATAAATGTGAGGGACAAGTTTTGGAGGAATGTCCATCACTTTTAGTTATAAATGTGGGGGACAAGTTTTAGTTATAAATGGAATTTTAGTTATAAATGTAGGGGGACAAGTTTTAGTTATAAATGTCACAAGTTTTAGTTATAAATCCACAGGTTTTTAGTTATAAATGTAGGGGGACACGTTTTAGTTCCTTCAGGGGTCCAGTTATAAATGTGGAGAGGGACAAGTTTTAGTTATGCTAGGACAAGTTTTAGTTATAAATGTAAAACATTTTAGTTATAAATCCACCGCCAAGTTTTAGTTATTAAGCAGGATGTTTTGCAATTATAAATCGTCAAGTTTAGTTATAAATGTAGGAGACAAGTTTTATTTGGAAATGAAGTTTGGCCAAATTTAGTTATAAATTGGGATTTTTTATAAATGTAAGTGACAAGTTTTAGTTATAAATGAGGAAAACTTTTAGTTATAAATGTCTCTGCCCGTTATAAATGTAGCATTTTAGATAAATATGGGGGACAAGTTTTAGTTATAAATGGACAAGTTTTAATATAAATGTGGGGGGATTTTTAGTTTTAGTTTTAATATTTTATTATAAATGTACAATCTCTTGCTATAATTATTATTATTAATCTCTTATTATTATTATATTCTCCTAGCTATAATTGTATGCTGTGTATAAAAGACCTGACTCTATGACAAGACAAACACATTATATTCTAATACTAATAGACAATACGTCAGTCAACTCTCAAGCCTCGAAAATCAAACAGGGAAATCAATAGTCAAAGTATGATTTTTATTTTACACAAAAAAAAGGTGCAATCTTGAACATAACATGTTTATTGTATGTTTTGTAACAACCATAATATATTTTAAAATTAGTGAGAACGCGTATTTCCTCCTCTTCGTTTGCAGTTTTGATCTACTTTATCCTCCTCCTTTCCCTCATCATTCCTGTATTTGGTCCTTTCTTTTTCAATGGGCGACCTCCTGTGTTGAAAGTTTCGGTCTCATACGAATTTATGCCATACATTTTTCTGCGTCTGTAAGTACTCCTAGATGATGATCCTCCAAACAACAATTTCCCTCATCATCATCCTGTATTTGGTCTTTTCATTTCAATGGAGGCGAAATCAAGTGAAGCAATGTTCTTGAACGTTTTACGGTCTACACGAATATATGCGATTCGTTTTCTGTCTGAATGCATCTAGTCGTCCGTATTAGATGATGATCATTGCATCACTCACGCACGTCCGTCATCGCGTCCGTCATCGCACGAACCGTCATCAATCTTCCGTCATCTCACGTCGCCTATTTTAATCGCGTCCGTTTTAGTAATCATCACACGTCCGTCAGCAACTTTCCATCATCATCCATGTTGATCCGTCATCCACGTCATCATCACACGAGCGATTCTTTTTCTGTGTGAATGCATCTAGTCGTCCGTCCATCATCACACGTCCTTCTTTTTGGTCTACGTCCGTCATCACACGTCCATCATCACGTCCTTCTTTTTGGTCTACGTCCGTCATCACACTTTTGTCCGTCATCACACGTCCTTCTTTTGGTCTACGTCCGTCATCACACGTCCATCATCCATCATCCGTCATCACACGTCCTTCTTTTTGTCATCATCACACGTCCTTCTTTTGGTCTACGTCCGTCATCACACGTCCGTCATCGTCCTTCTTTTGGTCTACGTCCGTCATCACACGTCCGTCATCACACGTCCGTCATCACGTCCGTCATCACACCGTCATCGCCATCCGTCCGTCATCGCACATCCTCCTTTTTGATCTGAACGAGCCCTTCTGCGACACGCATGGATGGAGAGACGGCGGGATATCTATTCTGCTCCTCTGGTTCCTATGGGGGCTTTTGTTTTATGGACATAAATGTACAAATACAAGACGTACATGTACCAAGAACAAAAAACCACAATTGACGTCACACTTTCTTGTAAGATGAGAGACTGGAACTGGAATAGTAAAGAGACGCTGAACAACACATTGGAGCAGCGTATACATTTTGTTTTTACCTGTTATCAAACAGCTTAAAAGTATTCATCATCATTTGTCATTACCTGCTTTTCGACAGGTATTTCCACAGGTAGAACCATGCAACTAAATGGTCCATGGAAACTGATTAATGCACGGTAGAACAATGGGAGGGACATTGTGGTATATCATGTACAGGTATATAAATTATATTATAATATGTATGTATGTATATATGTATATGTATGTATGTATGTATGTATGTATATGTATATATATGAGGTTTCTTTGAAATTCACCTATCCACCGTTGTGGTGATGAGAGGATGAATTAAAAGGGAAACAGCTAGATGAAAGATACGTGAAATAAGGAAAGGAAGGGGGGGGGAAAGGACCAACCAGCAGCGCCCGCCAACTAGGAGAAGATAACCGACATATTTGTGGGGATTGATGATGATTGATATGTAATGATATACATGTAGTCTATTACATATGTACTATGAATAATTATATGATGTTTAACTTTTAAGCTTTGAGTGAGTCCTCATGTTCAGGCTGCAGGCTTGGGACCGCCTTTGGCCCATTGAAAAGATGTGAGCGGTTCTTGCAAAGGATGTGTTTTTTTCATCTTGTTTGTGAAATAAACCTCTTGGCCTACACATCATTGTTGGTGAATAATGGCTGTTTGCTGTACTGTCTCCGTCCCGAGGCAACACTTTAATATTAGTGACTACTGAAATACTGTTGACAAAGCTATTACTAGACTATTATCCAAGTAGCTTTGCTATTATACAGGTGACCATGTGTAAAAAGCCTGGCGTTAGCTGTGACACACCACACACCTGAATATCACTCACTGACGTCATCAAACCTATATTTTCAACATAAAACAAAACAAAACAATGGAGGCCGTGCAAGCGTTTTGGTTGTTACCCACCTCAGGTTTTTGGGCCTCCATGTTCGCTGTCTTCATTTCATGTCCGGGACATAATACATTGACAACAACTACAAAAACTGCCGTAACAACGCATCCTGTAATGACATTTTGAGCTTTGTTCTCCAATCGTAGTTGTCTGGATGGCAAAGCCCGCCGATACTGAGGTTAAAGCGATAATAATAAAAAAATAAAAAATTCAAATAACTAACTTTGTAATCATCTCATTTTAATAAGAAATTCTTCCCAACTGCCTTCATCTACACTTACATTATTACAAAACAATTTAAGAAATTGGATTAAAAGATGAACTTGAAAACTGAACAAAAACAATTTAAAAAATAACATGAAATGACCAATGGAAGAGAAATAATTGCCTTCCTTTCAAAAAACACAAATAAAAAATCAAAAGACAATGTCTCTCTTACTTAGCAGCGGACACACAGTACAAGTTTGTGAGACTAATCACACCTGCTAACACCAACAGTGACATCAATGTTCTATAACCATGTATATCATAGCTAACTAAGTACTCCACACATAATCTCATGTAAATTTTACTCGGGGAGGAGATAGATTCAAGATATACATTACAGGGAGTTTTACTTCTGTTAAACATACTTTTTCCATCACAAAAACAGTTTGAACATGGAACAGTTTACAGTTCAAAACAAAACAAAATCATTAAGTATTAATTCCTTTAAACGAGGCCATCGACCTCTTTAAATGGACTGAAAAGCATCAACGGGCTCTAAAATTTACAATAAAATGTGTGTCTGATGAATAAGTGTGCATTGTTAGCATTGATTACTGTACATTCAATCATTTAAAGAAAATCTCATTGATTGTATTAAGATGTACGGGGCATTTTAAAGGTCAAATGGCAATCTAACCTCTGACACGCTGTGACGCTATTGCTACCCGTACAAAGTTATTGTGTAGGAAAGCAAGAAGCTAAAAACTAATCATATTCACATTTGGGCAAAAATGTCACCAAATGTTTTCAGGTAAGAAAAATCACATCCATAATAAATTTAAAAAACCCAGCTTGAATTAAAACTCTCAAACCTAAAATGAGACAACACATTCATGGTACATAAACATTCCTTACTCGCATAATATCACTCTATCTGATACACATGTCATAATTGTATCTGTCATGCCTAGCAACTGTGTGTCATAAGTTTTAAAGTGAATGTCATATGTCACAAATCTGTGTCATAAGTTTTAAAGTGAATGTCATATGTCACAACTCTGTGTCATAAATTTTAAAGTGAATGTCATATGTAACAACCGTATGTCATAAGTTTTAAAGTGAATGTCATGCGTCACAACTGTGTCATAAGTTTTAAAGTGAATGTCTTGCGTCACAACTGTGTCATAAGTTTTAAAGTGAATGTCATGCGTCACAACTGTATCATAAGTTTTAAAGTGAATGTCATATGTCACAACTCTGTGTCATAAGTTTTAAAGTGAATGCCATGTGTCACAACTGTGTCATAAGTTTTAAAGTGAATATCAGTCATGTGTAACGACCGTGTATCATAAGTTTTAAAGTGAATGTCATGTGTCACAAGTTTTAAAGTGAATGTCAGTCATGTGTAACGACTGTGTATCATAAGTTTTAAAGTGAATGTCAGTCATGTGTAACGACCGTGTATCATAAGTTTTAAAGTGAATGTCATGTGTCACAAGTTTTAAAGTGAATGTCAGTCATGTGTAACGACTGTGTATCATAAGTTTTAAAGTGAATGTCATATGTAACAACCATGTGTCATAAGTTTTAAAGTGAATGTCAGTCATGTGTAACGACTGTGTGTCATAAGTTTTAAAGTGAATGTCATATGTAACAACCATGTGTCATAAGTTTTAAAGTGAATGTCATATGTAACAACCATGTGTCATAAGTTTTAAAGTGAATGTCATGTGTCACAACCATGTGTCATAAGTTTTAAAGTGAAAGTCAGTCATGCGTAACATTATTGAAGGAGAGTTGTCTGTAAGAGAGGAATGGAATGAAAAGCAACAACTTGTAAGAACACAATCAATGTATCATGTTTGCTTTGGAGTTTGGACATCACTCACTGTGTATAAAAAATCTAAATAAAAAAAAGTACTTGACAAATCTCAGGGGTACGATGTGGGCCAGGGGTCACGTGGGTGCTACGATGTAAGCCAGGGTCACGTGGGTGGTATGATGTAAGCCAGGGGGTCACGTGGGTGGTACGATGTAAGCCAGGGGTCACGTGGGTGGTACGATGTAAGCCAGGGGTCACGTGGGTGGTACGATGTATCACGTGGGCCATGGGGGGTCACGTGGGTGGTACGATGTAAGCCAGGGGTCACGTGGGTGGTACGATGTAGGCCAGGGGTCACGTGGGTGGTACGATGTAAGCCAGGGGTCACGTGGGTGGTACGATGTAAGCCAGGGGTCACGTGGGTGGTACGATGTAGGCCAGGGGTCACGTGGGTGGTACGATGTGGGCCAGGGGTCACGTGGGTGGTACCATGTAAGCCCAGGGGTCACGTGGGTGGTACGATGTGGGCCAGGGGTCACGTGGGTGGTACGATGTGGGCCAGGGGTCACGTGGGTGTTGGCCTCTCAACCAAAAGGTTGTGGATTCAAGCTCTGGCAGATGTTATGTACAGTTTTCCAGATTTTTTTCTTTTTTTGAGTAACACCTCCCCCCCCCCCGCCTCTGCTCAGGTAGGTGGATCAACACCTAGTCCCATCGGACGGACGATGAAGATGATAAATGGGAGGTCCCATGTGCGGATCACAACACTCTGTGCACGTTAAAGATCCCTTGGCTGTATACAGGGGGGGGGGCTGTCCGGGCAAAGTTAAAAATCCTACAAAAACCCTTGAGATCACCTTAGTTGACAAATCAAATTGACAAATCAAATCAAATTGACAAATTCTAATTAAAGAAAAAAAACCCCACGAAGAGCCAAATTTCAGATTTTACTTGCTGTAACCGTAACAGTAACGACTGACTCAACTCTAGACCTTGGATTGTCCACCTTGCCCATCTTGTCGCCTCAGCAGCTTAAAAAAAAGGGCAGTGGCTTCACAGTCTCCCAGATTTCAACGTGTGGTTTTGGAACAGTAACTGTAGTCATTGAACTCAGGGGCACTCGGTGGTCAGAGTCAAGGCGTCAGCCTCTCAAACAAAAGACAGAGGAGTCGAGCCCCGCAAACACGTGTCGAGAGTAGTTTCCAGTAGATAAAAAAGAAAGAAGAAAAGAAAAGGGAGATGGTGACGTGAAGCCATGGCTTACGCAGCCCCAGCCCAGGGACTGTAACCCCCATGCATCAAAACATTTCACAGACCAGGAAGTGACACGGCCAATCTCTATTATACTTTTCTATAACAAAAGAGCTACACTTTCATTTTGAATACCGCTACTGTCCCTATGTTCCCATTTCATTCAGCAGATGTTTCCAAGAGCGAAGGAAAATACAATTGCAAGATTACTGGGCTGAAGTAAGGGCTGAAGCAAATCAAAAGTCATACTGATGACATTGGCATGAGGGTTGAGTGAGTGAACTAAAAACATTTGATATTCATCTGAATATAAAAGTAAACTAGCATTCCGTCAAGGCCATTATGGCCCCCAATTTCTATGGCGTGAAACGGAAGAGGTTATGACAAAAATATATATCACTTCTTGGACAGGACGCTAGTCTGACACAGGTGTTTACTCCCAAGCTAGGGTTTGTACCCATTTGCACTTGGGTCGAATGGGGACAATGCGTGTCCAAGTGTCGTTCCCAAGGAGCATGACGTCGGACCTAGCTTTGCTAGGATTCAAACATGTGACCTCAGGATCCAAAGTCCAGCAGCTTAATCACTCAGCCACTGATGCCATTATCTAAACATACCATTATTATCAACATCAGACTGTAACTTATCTTTTCAGTGCACACAAAAAAAATCTGAAAACTATAAAAAAAATTGTTTTCTCTGTCTAAATTTAATGTTTGGACTCCAGGTTTTTGATATCTAATTCCAACTTCCTTTTCTTCAGCTGCATGACTTCCTTATAAATGTCCATGCATTCTTTTTTCTTCTCATTCACAGAAATTTCGCTTTCCAGCCATCTGTCCCACAATTCCCCTTGGCTGTTTCCCACTGAGTTCCTCCTCATCTTCAGTACTAACGTGCTTGCTCCTGAAGGGTCAAAGTCATACGGACAATCACTGGTGGTGCCCTCTGGGATTCGAACCTTCTCTTGAGGAATGTGAGCAGCATCCGCGGGCGTGTGATGGCAGCGTCCAGGAGCATGGCTGCTGGCACCAGCTCCGGGGCTGTGCCGTCCCTCAGCGGCCGGATGAAATTGATGATTCATCTCCAGTCTCGGCAACGAAGAGTCGTCGACAAAATCTTGAATGCAGTTGTGCTGTTGGGGGTATGCTCATGTGAACTGTTGCTGTCATGGGAGTAACACGAGTCGCTATCATCTTCTAGGACAACCGAGCCTCTGACTTCTGAAATGTGAAAATTGTTTGCGGCGTCGTCATCAACGATTCCGTGGTGCTCCTCTAGAATGCTTTCCACCAGCTCGCTCTCCTCTTTACTCCTGTCGACTGGCACTGCAAAGAAAAAACAAACAAAAATAGAAACAAACAATATTTTGATGCTCTTTGTTTGTTTGATCGAAATTTACCCCGTTCACCGTTGGCAGTGATCTCGAGGTGAACTAAGAGGAAACAGCACAGATGAAAGGGAATGATAACTGCAAAAGTTATAGGGAAGAAGTAGGACCCACCAGTAGCACCCATATTTGATGGTCAAGTTAAGTCGTAACAACTTCAATTAAAAAGAAGGATAGTCAGGGCTCCTTTCTGGCTCTGACTGATTCATTTGAAACGATTCGGATTCGAACGTTAGAAATTTATAGATCTAATCATTATACATCAACAAGCCAAATAAGTTTTTTTTTAAAAGTTGCGGCTGGTATAGGGAAGATAAGAAGAAGACATGGCATCGGTGGCTGAGAGGTAAGGCTGCCAGACTTGGGATATGAGGTCCTGGGGTTTGAACCCTAGCAAAGCTAGGTCTGACCTTGTGCTCCTTTAGAAAGATATGTATCACGCATTTCTACTGTCGACCTAAGCGTGAATGGGTACAAGCATTAGCTTGGGAGTAATAACCTGCGCCAGACTAGAGTCCTGATAATTATCACCTGTTCCGCAATGCTATAGAAACCGGATAACTCCTGCTCTATGGGTCATAATACCCTGAAGAAACTTTTTCTTTACTCTAACTCAAGGGGTACAGTGTCTAAAATAATTTTTTTCTTTTATGTCAGAACAAACTCGAGACAAAATTCAAATGTTTCCTTTTCAGTTTACAAAAACATTTATAGAAGTAATAAATTCATGATGACTTTTAAAAAAAATGCTGCAAATTACGGAAAATACAAGACAAAAAGAATTGTCAATGGTAAGTTGACTTCTTTTCATTTCCTTCCCTCTTTAAGTTTGACTCCATTTTTATTGTGCAGCCAAGTTTGGAAAGTGTCAACCCCACATAGCCTGTATTTCTTTCTATTATAAATGCATCAATGAATGACATATGACATTAATCCGATTTTCACTCTTTTCTGTCATTTTGACTAATCCAAATTTCTTCTGCTTATATCCGTAAGAGTTATAATACAGCATTGACGTTTTAAACAACCACAGTTTGTCCTTTATAAAAAAAACAGCAATTTCAAACGTTTATCTGATGTTCTTCAAACATCTATGTTTAATTAACATCTATGTACTATTGTAAGTGTTTGACCAGCCAATCTCAATTCTGTTTCTGTTTAATTGCACTAGTCAATTTCAATTCCTTTTCCTCTTCAATTGTATCAGTCAATAATATCATTAATTCCTTTTCCTCTTCAATTGCACCAGTCAATATTATCATTAATTCCTTTTCCTCTTCAATGGCACCAGTCAATAATACCATTAATTCCTTTTACAATTCAATTGCACCAGTCAATAATTATCATTAATTCCTTTTGCAATTCAATTGTACCAGTCAATATTATCATTAATTCCTTTACAATTCAATTGTCCCAGTCAATATTATCATTAATTCCTTTTACAATTCAATTGCACAAGTCAATATTATCATCAATTCCTTTTACAATTCAATTGCACCAGTCAATATCATTATTAATTCCTTTTCCTCTTCAATGTCCGGAAAATATATCAAATCTCCATTTCTTCTTTGATTTCACAAGTCACAAGTCAATTTCATCAATTAATTAATTCCTTTTTCCTCTTCAATTTCATCAGTCAATATCAATTAATTCCTTTTCCTCTTCAATGTCACCAGAAAATATATCAAAGTCCATTTCTTCTTTAACTTCACCTGTCAATACTCATTTCTTTTGCTCTTTAACTTCACCAGTCAATACTCATTTCTTTTGCTCTTTAACTTCACCAGTCAATACTCATTTCTTTTGCTCTTTAACTTCACCAGTCAATACTCATTTCATTTCTTTCAATACTCATTTCTTTTGCTCTTTACCTTCACCAGTCAATACTCATTTCTTTTGCTCTTTAACTTCACCAGTCAATACTCATTTCTTTTTTGCTCTTTAACTTCACCAGTCAATACTCATTTCTTTTGCTCTTTAACTTCACCAGTCAATACTCATTTCTTTTTGCTCTTTAACTTCACCAGTCAATACTCATTTTTTTTGAGTGCTCTTTAACTTCACCTCAATCAATCTTGTATTCATACTTTAAAATCTTTTTCATCTCCCCATTGTAGTCTGATTTTCAATTTGAGTGCATTTTAATCCTTTTGCTCTCTACCAATGTCCTAGTATGTTCTCACTCCCTCCGTTATGATTAAACTTGTCTTCAAATCTTAGTTTGAACAGGCGAAAACATGTGATTAGTATTACATGTACTGCCATAATCAATTACTTGCTATGATAACCTTTGTAACTACATGGCTATGGTAGGTAACCTTTGTAACTACATGTCTATGATAACCTTTGTAACTACATGTCTATGGTAACCTTTGTAACTACATGTCTATGATAACCTTTAACTATGTCTATGACCTTTGTAACTACATGTCTATGATAACCTTTGTAACTACATGTCTATGATAACCTTTGGATAACCTTTGTAACTACATGTCTATGATAACTACATGTCTTTAACCTTTGTAACTACATGTCTATGGTAACCTTTGTAACTACATGTCTATGGTAGGTAACCTTTGTAACTACATGTCTATGATAACCTTTGTAACTACATGTCTATGGTAACCTTTGTAACTACATGTCTATGATAACCTTTGTAACTACATGTCTATGATAACCTTTGTAACTACATGTCTATGGTAACCTTTGTAACTACATGTCTATGATAACCTTTGTAACTACATGTCTATGGTAACCTTTGTAACTACATGTCTATGGTAACCTTTGTAACTACATGTCTATGGTAGGTAACCTTTGTAACTACATGTCTATGGTAGGTAACCTTTGTAACTACATGTCTATGGTAACCTTTGTAACTACATGTCTATGATAACCTTTGTAACTACATGTCTATGATAACCTTTGTAACTACATGTCTATGATGATAGGTAACCTTTGTAACTACATGTCTATGATAACCTTTGTAACTACATGTCTATGATAACCTTTGTAACTACATGTCTATGGTAGGTAACCTTTGTAACTACATGTCTATGGTAACCTTTGTAACTACATGTCTATGGTAACCTTTGTAACTACATGTCTATGATAACCTTTGTAACTACATGTCTATGATAACCTTTGTAACTACATGTCTATGATAACCTTTGTAACTACATGTCTATGATAACCTTTGTAACTACATGTCTATGGTAACCTTTGTAACTACATGTCTATGATAACCTTTGTAACTACATGTCTATGATAACCTTTGTAACTACATGTCTATGGTAGTAACCTTTGTAACTACATGTCTATGATAACCTTTGTAACTACATGTCTATGATAACCTTTGTAACTACATGTCTATGGTAACCTTTGTAACTACATGTCTATGATAGGTAACTACATGTCTATGTAACCTTTGTAACTACATGTCTATGGTAACCTTTGTAACTACATGTCTATGATAGTAACCTTTGTAACTACATGTCTATGGTATAACCTTTGTAACTACATGTCTATGGTAAACCTTTGTAACTACATGTCTATGGTAGGTAACCTTTGTAACTACATGTCTATGATAACCTTTGTAACTACATGTCTATGGTAGGTAACCTTTGTAACTACATGTCTATGGTAGGTAACCTTTGTAACTACATGTCTATGGTAGATAACTTTGTAACTATGTCTATGGTAGGTAACCTTTGTAACTACATGTCTATGGTAGGTAACCTTGTAACTACATGTCTATGGTAGGTAACCTTTGTAACTATGATGTTTTGTAACTATGTCTATGGTAACCTTTGTAACTACATGTCTATGATAAACCTTTGTAACTACATGTCTATGGTAACCTTTGTAACTACATGTCTATGGTAGGTAACCTTTGTAACTACATGTCTGGTGGTAACCTTTGTAACTACATGTCTATGGTAGGTAACCTTTGTAACTACATGTCTATGGTAGGTAACCTTTGTAACTACATGTCTATGGTAGGTAACCTTTGTAACTACATGTCTATGGTAGGTAACCTTTGTAACTACATGTCTATGGTAGGTAACCTTTGTAACTACATGTCTATGGTAACCTTTGTAACTACATGTCTATGGTAACCTTTGTAACTACATGTCTATGGTAGGTAACCTTTGTAACTACATGTCTATGATAACCTTTGTAACTACATGTCTATGGTAGGTAACCTTTGTAACTACATGTCTATGATAACCTTTGTAACTACATGTCTATGATAACCTTTGTAACTACATGTCTATGGTAAACCTTTGTAACTACATGTCTATGATAGTCTTTGTAACTACATGTCTATGGTAGGTAACCTTTGTAACTACATGTCTATGATAACCTTTGTAACTACATGTCTATGGTAGGTAACCTTTGTAACTACATGTCTATGGTAGGTAACCTTTGTAACTACATGTCTATGAGTAACCTTTGTAACTACATGTCTATGGTAGGTAACCTTTGTAACTACATGTCTATGGTAGGTAACCTTTGTAACTACATGTCTATGATAACCTTTGTAACTACATGTCTATGATAACCTTTGTAACTACATGTCTATGATAACCTTTGTAACTACATGTCTATGATAACCTTTGTAACTACATGTCTATAGGTAACCTTTGTAACTACATGTCTATGATAACCTTTGTAACTACATGTCTATGATAACCTTTGTAACTACATGTCTATGGTAGGTAACCTTTGTAACTACATGTCTATGAGTCCTTTGTAACTACATGTCTATGGTAACCTTTGTAACTACATGTCTATGATAACCTTTGTAACTACATGTCTATGGTAAACCTTTGTAACTACATGTCTATGATAACCTTTGTAACTACATGTCTATGATAGGTAACCTTTGTAACTACATGTCTATGGTAGGTAACCTTTGTAACTACATGTCTATGGTAGGAAACCTTTGTAACTACATGTCTATGGTAGGTAACCTTTGTAACTACATGTCTATGGTAGTCCTTTGTAACTACATGTCTATGGTAGTAACCTTTGTAACTACATGTCTATGGTAGTCTTTGTAACTACATGTCTATGGTAACCTTTGTAACTACATGTCTATGGTAGTAACTTTGTAACTACATGTCTATGGTAGGTAACCTTTGTAACTACATGTCTATATGGTAACCTTTGTAACTACATGTCTATGGTAGGTAACCTTTGTAACTACATGTCTATGATAACCTTTGTAACTACATGTCTATGGTAGTAACCTTTGTAACTACATGTCTATGAGGTAACCTTTGTAACTACATGTCTATGGTAGTAACCTTTGTAACTACATGTCTATGGTAACCTTTGTAACTACATGTCTATGGTAGGTAACCTTTGTAACTACATGTCTATGATAACCTTTGTAACTACATGTCTATGATAACCTTTGTAACTACATGGCTATGGTAACCTTTGTAACTACATGTCTATGATAACCTTTGTAACTACATGTCTATGGTAACCTTTGTAACTACATGGCTATGGTAACCTTTGTAACTACATGTCTATGGTAGGTAACCTTTGTAACTACATGTCTATGGTAGGTAACCTTTGTAACTACATGTCTATGGTAACCTTTGGTAACCTTTGTAACTACATGTCTATGGTAGGTAACCTTTGTAACTACATGTCTATGGTAGGTAACCTTTGTAACTACATGGCTATGGTAACCTTTGTAACTACATGTCTATGGTAACCTTTGTAACTACATGTCTATGATAACCTTTGTAACTACATGTCTATGGTAACCTTTGTAACTACATGTCTATGGTAACCTTTGTAACTACATGTCTATGGTAACCTTTGTAACTACATGTCTATGGTAACCTTTGTAACTACATGTCTATGATAACCTTTGTAACTACATGTCTATGGTAGATAACCTTTGTAACTACATGTCTATGGTAGTCTATGTAACCTTTGTAACTACATGTCTATGATAACCTTTGTAACTACATGTCTATGGTAACCTTTGTAACTACATGTCTATGAGGTAACCTTTGTAACTACATGTCTATGGTAGGTAACCTTTGTAACTACATGTCTATGATAACCTTTGTAACTACATGTCTATGGTAGATAACCTTTGTAACTACATGTCTATGGTAGGTAACCTTTGTAACTACATGTCTATGGTAGGTAACCTTTGTAACTACATGTCTATGGTAGGTAACCTTTGTAACTACATGTCTATGGTAGGTAACCTTTGTAACTACATGTCTATGGTAGGTAACCTTTGTAACTACATGTCTATGGTAAACCTTTGTAACTACATGTCTATGGTAGGTAACCTTTGTAACTACATGTCTATGGTAACCTTTGTAACTACATGTCTATGGTAGGTAACCTTTGTAACTACATGTCTATGGTAGGTAACCTTTGTAACTACATGTCTATGGTAGGTAACCTTTGTAACTACATGTCTATGATAACCTTTGTAACTACATGTCTATGTAGGTAACCTTTGTAACTACATGTCTATGGTAGGTAACCTTTGTAACTACATGTCTATGGTAGGTAACCTTTGTAACTACATGTCTATGGTAGGTAACCTTTGTAACTACATGTCTATGGTAGGTAACCTTTAACTACATGTCTATGGTAGTAACACATGTCTATGGTAGGTAACCTTTGTAACTACATGTCTATGGTAACCTTTTGTAACTACATGTCTATGGTAGGTAACCTTTGTAACTACATGTCTATGGTAGGTAACCTTTGTAACTACATGTCTATGGTAGGTAACCTTTGTAACTACATGTCTATGGTAACCTTTGTAACTACATGTCTATGGTAACCTTTGTAACTACATGTCTATGATAACCTTTGTAACTACATGTCTATGCTATGGTAACCTTTGTAACTACATGTCTATGGTAACCTTTGTAACTACATGTCTATGGTAGGTAACCTTTGTAACTACATGTCTATGGTAACCTTTGTAACTACATGTCTATGGTAACCTTTGTAACTACATGTCTATGGTAGGTAACCTTTGTAACTACATGTCTATGGTAAACCTTTGTAACTACATGTCTATGGTAACTACATGGTAACCTTTGTAACTACATGTCTATGGTAACCTTTGTAACTACATGTCTATGGTAGGTAACCTTTGTAACTACATGTCTATGGTAGGTAACCTTTGTAACTACATGTCTATGGTAGGTAACCTTTGTAACTACATGTCTATGGTAGGTAACCTTTGTAACTACATGTCTATGGTAGGTAACCTTTGTAACTACATGTCTATGGTAGGTAACCTTTGTAACTACATGTCTATGGTAGGTAACTTTGTAACTACATGTCTATGGTAGGTAACCTTTGTAACTACATGTCTATGGTAACCTTTGTAACTACATGTCTATGGTAACCTTTGTAACTACATGTATGGTAGGTAACTTTGTAACTACATGTCTATGGTAACCTTTGTAACTACATGTCTATGGTAACCTTTGTAACTACATGTCTATGGTAGTAACTACATGTCTATGTAAACCTTTGTAACTACATGTCTATGGTAACCTTTGTAACTACATGTCTATGGTAGGTAACCTTTGTAACTACATGTCTATGGTAAACCTTTGTAACTACATGTCTATGGTAACCTTTGTAACTACATGTCTATGGTAACCTTTGTAACTACATGTCTATGGTAACCTTTGTAACTACATGTCTATGGTAGGTAACCTTTGTAACTACATGTCTATGGTAACCTTTGTAACTACATGGCTATGGTAACCTTTGTAACTATGGTATGTCTACATGGCTATGATAACCTTTGTAACTACATGTCTATGGTAGGTAACCTTTGTAACTACATGTCTATGGTAGGTAACCTTTGTAACTACATGTCTATGGTAGTAACCTTTGTAACTACATGTCTATGGTAACCTTTGTAACTACATTCTATGTAACTACATGTCTATGTCTATGGTAACCTTTGTAACTACATGTCTATGATAACCTTTGTAACTACATGTCTATGGTAACCTTTGTAACTACATGTCTATGGTAACCTTTGTAACTACATGTCTATGGTAGGTAACCTTTGTAACTACATGTCTATGGTAGTAACCTTTGTAACTACATGTCTATGATAACCTTTGTAACTACATGGCTATGGTAACCTTTGTAACTACATGTCTATGGTAGGTAACCTTTGTAACTACATGTCTATGGTAGGTAACCTTTGTAACTACATGTCTATGGTAGGTAACCTTTGTAACTACATGTCTATGAGGTAACCTTTGTAACTACATGTCTATGGTAGGTAACCTTTGTAACTACATGTCTATGGTAGGTAACCTTTGTAACTACATGTCTATGAGGTAACCTTTGTAACTACATGTCTATGGTAACCTTTGTAACTACATGTCTATGGTAGGTAACCTTTGTAACTACATGTCTATGGTAACCTTTGTAACTACATGTCTATGGTAACCTTTGTAACTACATGTCTATGGTAACCTTTGTAACTACATGTCTATGGTAACCTTTGTAACTACATGTCTATGGTAAACCTTTGTAACTACATGTCTATGGTAGGTAACCTTTGTAACTACATGTCTATGGTAAACCTTTGTAACTACATGTCTATGGTAACCTTTGTAACTACATGTCTATGGTAGGTAACCTTTGTAACTACATGTCTATGGTAGGTAACCTTTGTAACTACATGTCTATGGTAACCTTTGTAACTACATGTCTATGGTAACCTTTGTAACTACATGTCTATGGTAACCTTTGTAACTACATGTCTATGGTAGGTAACCTTTGTAACTACATGTCTATGGTAACCTTTGTAACTACATGTCTATGGTAGGTAACCTTTGTAACTACATGTCTATGGTAGGTAACCTTTGTAACTACATGTCTATGGTAAACCTTTGTAACTACATGTCTATGGTAACCTTTGTAACTACATGTCTATGGTAGGTAACCTTTGTAACTACATGTCTATGGTAACCTTTGTAACTACATGTCTATGGTAACCTTTGTAACTACATGTCTATGGTAAACCTTTGTAACTACATGTCTATGGTAACCTTTGTAACTACATGTCTATGGTAGGTAACCTTTGTAACTACATGTCTATGGTAACCTTTGTAACTACATGTCTATGGTAGGTAACCTTTGTAACTACATGGCTATGGTAACCTTTGTAACTACATGTCTATGGTAGGCCTTTGTAACTACATGTCTATGGTAACCTTTGTAACTACATGTCTATTAACCTTTGTAACTACATGTCTATGGTAACCTTTGTAACTACATGTCTATGGTAACCTTTGTAACATGTCTACATGGCTATGGTAGGTAACCTTTGTAACTACATGTCTATGGTAACCTTTGTAACTACATGTCTATAGGTAACCTTTGTAACTACATGTCTATGGTAACCTTTGTAACTACATGTCTATGGTAACCTTTGTAACTACATGTCTATGGTAACCCTTTGTAACTACATGTCTATGGTAACCTTTGTAACTACATGTCTATGGTAACCTTTGTAACTACATGTCTATGGTAGGTAACCTTTGTAACTACATGTCTATGGTAGGTAACCTTTGTAACTACATGTCTATGGTAGTAACCTTTGTAACTACATGTCTATGGTAGGTAACCTTTGTAACTACATGGCTATGGTAGTAACCTTTGTAACTACATGTCTATGGTAGGTAACCTTTGTAACTACATGGCTATGGTAACCTTTGTAACTACATGTCTATGGTAAACCTTTGTAACTACATGTCTATGGTAAACCTTTGTAACTACATGGCTATGGTAAACCTTTGTAACTACATGTCTATGGTAGGTAACCTTTGTAACTACATGTCTATGGTAACCTTTGTAACTACATGTCTATGGTAACCTTTGTAACTACATGTCTATGGTAGGTAACCTTTGTAACTACATGTCTATGGTAACCTTTGTAACTACATGTCTATGGTAACCTTTGTAACTACATGTCTATGGTAACCTTTGTAACTACATGTCTATGGTAACCTTTGTAACTACATGGCTATGGTAACCTTTGTAACTACATGTCTATGGTAACCTTTGTAACTACATGTCTATGGTAAACCTTTGTAACTACATGGCTATGGTAACCTTTGTAACTACATGTCTATGATAACCTTTGTAACTACATGTCTATGGTAGGTAACCTTTGTAACTACATGTCTATGGTAACCTTTGTAACTACATGTCTATGGTAGGTAACCTTTGTAACTACATGTCTATGGTAACCTTTGTAACTACATGTCTATGGTAGGTAACCTTTGTAACTACATGTCTATGGTAACCTTTGTAACTACATGTCTATGGTAAACCTTTGTAACTACATGTCTATGATAACCTTTGTAACTACATGTCTATGGTAGATAACCTTTGTAACTACATGTCTATGGTAGACCTTTGTAACTACATGTCTATGGTAGATAACCTTTGTAACTACATGTCTATGGTAAACCTTTGTAACTACATGTCTATGAGGTAACCTTTGTAACTACATGTCTATGGTAACCTTTGTAACTACATGGCTAACCTTTGTAACTACATGTCTATGGTAGGTAACCTTTGTAACTACATGTCTATGATAACCTTTGTAACTACATGTCTATGGTAACCTTTGTAACTACATGTCTATGGTAACCTTTGTAACTACATGTCTATGGTAGGTAACCTTGTAACTACATGTCTATGATAACCTTTGTAACTACATGGTATGGTAAACCTTTGTAACTACATGTCTATGGTAACCTTTGTAACTACATGTCTATGGTAGTAACCTTTGTAACTACATGTCTATGGTAGGTAACCTTTGTAACTACATGTCTATGGTAGGTAACCTTTGTAACTACATGTCTATGGTAAACCTTTGTAACTACATGTCTATGGTAAACCTTTGTAACTACATGTCTATGGTAGATAACCTTTGTAACTACATGTCTATGGTAAACCTTTGTAACTACATGTCTATGGTAGGTAACTTTGTAACTACATGTCTATGGTAACTTTGTAACTACATGTCTATGATAACCTTTGTAACTACATGTCTATGGTAGGTAACCTTTGTAACTACATGTCTATGGTAACCTTTGTAACTACATGTCTATGGTAGACCTTTGTAACTACATGTCTATGGTAGGTAACCTTTGTAACTACATGTCTATGGTAACCTTTGTAACTACATGGCTATGGTAGGTAACCTTTGTAACTACATGGCTATGATAGGTAACCTTTGTAACTACATGTCTATGGTAGGTAACCTTTGTAACTACATGTCTATGGTAGGTAACCTTTGTAACTACATGTCTATGATAACCTTTGTAACTACATGGCTATGGTAACCTTTGTAACTACATGTCTATGGTAGGTAACCTTTGTAACTACATGTCTATGGTAGGTAACCTTTGTAACTACATGTCTATGGTAACCTTTGTAACTACATGTCTATGGTAGTCCTTTGTAACTACATGTCTATGGTAACCTTTGTAACTACATGTCTATGGTAACCTTTGTAACTACATGGCTATGGTAACCTTTGTAACTACATGTCTATGGTAACCTTTGTAACTACATGTCTATGGTAGGTAACCTTTGTAACTACATGTCTATGGTAACCTTTGTAACTACATGTCTATGGTAACCTTTGTAACTACATGTCTATGGTAGGTAACCTTTGTAACTACATGTCTATGGTAACCTTTGTAACTACATGGCTATGGTAACCTTTGTAACTACATGTCTATGGTAACCTTTGTAACTACATGTCTATGGTAGGTAACCTTTGTAACTACATGTCTATGGTAGGTAACCTTTGTAACTACATGTCTATGGTAGGTAACCTTTGTAACTACATGTCTATGGTAGGTAACCTTTGTAACTACATGTCTATGGTAGTAACCTTTGTAACTACATGTCTATGGTAACCTTTGTAACTACATGTCTATGGTAGATAACCTTTGTAACTACATGTCTATGGTAGGTAACCTTTGTAACTACATGTCTATGGTAACCTTTGTAACTACATGTCTATGGTAACCTTTGTAACTACATGTCTATGGTAACCTTTGTAACTACATGTCTATGATAACCTTTGTAACTACATGTCTATGGTAACCTTTGTAACTACATGTCTATGGTAGTAACCTTTGTAACTACATGTCTATGGTAACCTTTGTAACTACATGTCTATGAACCTTTGTAACTACATGTCTATGGTATAACCTTTGTAACTACATGTCTATGGCTATGATAACCTTTGTAACTACATGTCTATGGTAGTAACCTTTGTAACTACATGTCTATGGTAACCTTTGTAACTACATGTCTATGGTAACCTTTGTAACTACATGTCTATGGTAACCTTTGTAACTACATGTCTATGGTAACCTTTGTAACTACATGTCTATGGTAGTAACTTTGTAACTACATGTCTATGGTAGGTAACCTTTGTAACTACATGTCTATGGTAGGTAACCTTTGTAACTACATGTCTATGGTAGGTAACCTTTGTAACTACATGTCTATGGTAACCTTTGTAACTACATGTCTATGGTAGGTAACCTTTGTAACTACATGTCTATGGTAACCTTTGTAACTACATGTCTATGGTAACCCTTTGTAACTACATGTCTATGGTAACCTTTGTAACTACATGTCTATGGTAGGTAACCTTTGTAACTACATGTCTATGGTAACCTTTGTAACTACATGTCTATGGTAAACCTTTGTAACTACATGTCTATGGTAACCTTTGTAACTACATGTCTATGGTAACCTTTGTAACTACATGTCTATGGTAACCTTTGTAACTACATGTCTATGGTAGGTAACCTTTGTAACTACATGTCTATGGTAAACCTTTGTAACTACATGTCTATGGTAGGTAACCTTTGTAACTACATGTCTATGGTAGGTAACCTTTGTAACTACATGTCTATGGTAAACCTTTGTAACTACATGTCTATGATAACCTTTGTAACTACATGTCTATGGTAGGTAACCTTTGTAACTACATGTCTATGGTAACCTTTGTAACTACATGTCTATGGTAGGTAACCTTTGTAACTACATGTCTATGGTAACCTTTGTAACTACATGGCTATGGTAGGTAACCTTTGTAACTACATGTCTATGGTAACCTTTGTAACTACATGTCTATGGTAAACCTTTGTAACTACATGTCTATGGTAACCTTTGTAACTACATGTCTATGATAACCTTTGTAACTACATGTCTATGGTAACCTTTGTAACTACATGTCTATGGTAACCTTTGTAACTACATGTCTATGGTAGGTAACCTTTGTAACTACATGTCTATGGTAACCTTTGTAACTACATGTCTATGGTAGGTAACCTTTGTAACTACATGTCTATGGTAGGTACACCTTTGTAACTACATGTCTATGGTAACCTTTGTAACTACATGTCTATGTAGGTAACCTTTGTAACTACATGTCTATGGTAACCTTTGTAACTACATGTCTATGGTAGACCTAACCTTTGTAACTACATGTCTATGGTAGTAACTTTGTAACTACATGGCTATGATAAACCTTTGTAACTACATGTCTATGGTAGACCTTTGTAACTACATGTCTATGGTAGATAACCTTTGTAACTACATGTCTATGGTAACCTTTGTAACCTTTAGTAACCTTTGTAACTACATGGCTATGGTAACCTTTGTAACTACATGTCTATGGTAGGTAACCTTTGTAACTAACTATGTCTATGGTAGGTAACCTTTGTAACTACATGTCTATGATAACCTTTGTAACTACATGTCTAACCTTTGTAACTACATGTCTATGGTAACCTTTGTAACTACATGTCTATGGTAACCTTTGTAACTACATGTCTATGGTAACCTTTGTAACTACATGTCTATGATAAACCTTTGTAACTACATGTCTATGTAGTAACCTTTGTAACTACATGTCTATGGTAGATAACCTTTGTAAC
This sequence comes from Doris montereyensis, assembly GCA_037039925.1. NCBI lineage: Eukaryota > Metazoa > Mollusca > Gastropoda > Nudibranchia > Dorididae > Doris > Doris montereyensis. The sequence goes on along the minus strand of JAXRKP010002204.1, from coordinate 8,671 downwards.
TACATGTCTATGGTAACCTTTGTAACTACATGGCTATGGTAGGTAACCTTTGTAACTACATGTCTATGGTAGGTAACCTTTGTAACTACATGTCTATGGTAGGTAACCTTTGTAACTACATGTCTATGGTAGGTAACCTTTGTAACTACATGTCTATGGTAGGTAACCTTTGTAACTACATGTCTATGATAACCTTTGTAACTACATGTCTATGGTAACCTTTGTAACTACATGGCTATGGTAGGTAACCTTGTAACTACATGTCTATGGTAACCTTTGTAACTACATGTCTATGGTAACCTTTGTAACTACATGTCTATGGTAACCTTTGTAACTACATGTCTATGGTAACCTTTGTAACTACATGGCTATGGTAGGTAACCTTTGTAACTACATGTCTATGGTAGGTAACCTTTGTAACTACATGTCTATGGTAACCTTTGTAACTACATGTCTATGGTAGGTAACCTTTGTAACTACATGTCTATGGTAGGTAACCTTTGTAACTACATGTCTATGGTAGGTAACCTTTATGGTAACTACATGTCTATGGTAGGTAACCTTTGTAACTACATGTCTATGGTAGGTAACCTTTGTAACTACATGTCTATGGTAGGTAACCTTTGTAACTACATGTCTATGGTAAACCTTTGTAACTACATGTCTATGGTAAACCTTTGTAACTACATGTCTATGGTAACCTTTGTAACTACATGTCTATGATAACCTTTGTAACTACATGTCTATGGTAACCTTTGTAACTACATGTCTATGGTAACCTTTGTAACTACATGTCTATGGTAGGTAACCTTTGTAACTACATGTCTATGGTAGATAACCTTTGTAACTACATGTCTATGGTTTGTAACCTTTGTAACTACATGTCTATGGTAGATAACCTTTGTAACTACATGTCTATGGTAGGTAACCTTTGTAACTACATGTCTATGGTAACCTTTGTAACTACATGTCTATGGTAGGTAACCTTTGTAACTACATGTCTATGGTAACCTTTGTAACTACATGGCTATGGTAGGTAACCTTTGTAACTACATGTCTATGGTAGGTAACCTTTGTAACTACATGGCTATGGTAGGTAACCTTTGTAACTACATGTCTATGGTAGGTAACCTTTGTAACTACATGTCTATGGTAGGTAACCTTTGTAACTACATGTCTATGGTAGGTAACCTTTTGTAACTACATGTCTATGGTAGGTAACCTTTGTAACTACATGTCTATGGTAGGTAACCTTTGTAACTACATGTCTATGGTAGGTAACCTTTGTAACTACATGTCTATGGTAGGTAACCTTTGTAACTACATGTCTATGGTAGGTAACCTTTGTAACTACATGTCTATGGTAGGTAACCTTTGTAACTACATGTCTATGGTAACCTTTGTAACTACATGTCTATGGTAGGTAACCTTTGTAACTACATGTCTATGGTAACCTTTGTAACTACATGTCTATGGTAGGTAACCTTTGTAACTACATGTCTATGGTAACCTTTGTAACTACATGTCTATGGTAGGTAACCTTTGTAACTGTGTCTATGGTAACCTTTGTAACTACATGTCTATGGTAACCTTTGTAACTACATGTCTATGGTAACCTTTGTAACTACATGTCTATGAATAAACCTTTGTAACTACATGGTATGGTAACCTTTGTAACTACATGTCTATGGTAACCTTTGTAACTACATGTCTATGGTAACCTTTGTAACTACATGTCTATGGTAACCTTTGTAACTACATGTCTATGGTAACCTTTGTAACTACATGTCTATGGTAGTAACCTTTGTAACTACATGTCTATGGTAGGTAACCTTTGTAACTACATGTCTATGGTAGTCTTTGTAACTACATGTCTATGGTAGGTAACCTTTGTAACTACATGGCTATGATAACCTTTGTAACTACATGTCTATGGTAACCTTTGTAACTACATGTCTATGATAACCTTTGTAACTACATGTCTATGGTAACCTTTGTAACTACATGTCTATGGTAACCTTTGTAACTACATGTCTATGGTAACCTTTGTAACTACATGTCTATACATAGGTAACCTTTGTAACTACATGTCTATGATAACCTTTGTAACTACATGTCTATGGTAGGTAACCTTTGTAACTACATGTCTATGATAACCTTTGTAACTACATGTCTATGTAGTAACCTTTGTAACTACATGTCTATGATAACCTTTGTAACTACATGTCTATGGTAGGTAACCTTTGTAACTACATGTCTATGGTAACCTTTGTAACTACATGTCTATGGTAACCTTTGTAACTACATGTCTATGGTAACCTTTGTAACTACATGTCTATGGTAATAACCTTTGTAACTACATGTCTGTAAACTACATGTCTATGATAACCTTTGTAACTACATGTCTATGATAACCTTTGTAACTACATGTCTATGGTAACCTTTGTAACTACATGTCTATGGTAGTAACCTTTGTAACTACATGTCTATGGTAGGTAACCTTTGTAACTACATGTCTATGGTAGTAACTTTGTAACTACATGGCTATGGTAGTCTTTGTAACTACATGTCTATGGTAGGTAACCTTTGTAACTACATGTCTATGGTAACCTTTGTAACTACATGTCTATGGTAACCTTTGTAACTACATGTCTATGGTGATAACCTTTGTAACTACATGTCTATGGTAACCTTTGTAACTACATGTCTATGGTAACCTTTGTAACTACATGTCTATGGTAGTCTTTGTAACTACATGTCTATGATAACCTTTGTAACTACATGTCTATGGTAGTTTTGTAACTACATGGCTATGAGGTAACCTTTGTAACTACATGTCTATGATAACCTTTGTAACTACATGTCTAACTACATGTATGGTAACCTTTGTAACTACATGTCTATGGTAGTCCTTTGTAACTACATGTCTATGATAACCTTTGTAACTACATGTCTATGGTAACCTTTGTAACTACATGTCTATGGTAACCTTTGTAACTACATGTCTATGGTAAACCTTTGTAACTACATGTCTATGGTAGGTAACCTTTGTAACTACATGTCTATGGTAACCTTTGTAACTACATGTCTATGGTAACCTTTGTAACTACATGTCTATGGTAACCTTTGTAACTACATGTCTATGGTAACCTTTGTAACTACATGTCTATGGTAACCTTTGTAACTACATGTCTATGATAGGTAACCTTTGTAACTACATGTCTATGGTAGGTAACCTTTGTAACTACATGTCTATAGGTAACCTTTGTAACTACATGTCTATGGTAGGTAACCTTTGTAACTACATGTCTATGGTAGTCTTTGTAACTACATGTCTATGGTAGGTAACCTTTGTAACTACATGTCTATGGTAGGTAACCTTTGTAACTACATGTCTATGGTAGGTAACCTTTGTAACTACATGTCTATGGTAGGTAACCTTTGTAACTACATGTCTATGGTAGGTAACCTTTGTAACTACATGTCTAGGTAACCTTTGTAACTACATGTCTATGGTAACCTTTGTAACTACATGTCTATGGTAACCTTTGTAACTACATGTCTATGGTAGGTAACCTTTGTAACTACATGTCTATGATAGGTAACCTTTGTAACTACATGTCTATGGTAACCTTTGTAACTACATGTCTATGGTAGATCTTTGTCTACATGTCTATGGTAACCTTTGTAACTACATGTCTATGGTAACCTTTGTAACTACATGTCTATGATAGGTAACCTTTGTAACTACATGTCTATGGTAAACCTTTGTAACTACATGTCTATGATGTAACCTTTGTAACTACATGTCTATGGTAGGTAACCTTTGTAACTACATGTCTATGGTAGGTAACCTTTGTAACTACATGTCTATGGTAGTAACCTTTGTAACTACATGTCTATGGTAGGTAACCTTTGTAACTACATGTCTATGATAACCTTTGTAACTACATGTCTATGGTAGGTAACCTTTGTAACTACATGTCTATGGTAGTAACCTTTGTAACTACATGTCTATGGTAGTCTTTGTAACTACATGTCTATGATAACCTTTGTAACTACATGTCTATGATAACCTTTGTAACTACATGTCTATGATAACCTTTGTAACTACATGTCTATGGTAGGTAACCTTTGTAACTACATGTCTATGGTAACCTTTGTAACTACATGTCTATGGGTAACCTTTGTAACTACATGTCTATGGTAGGTAACCTTTGTAACTACATGTCTATGGTAGTCTTTGTAACTACATGTCTATGGTAGGTAACCTTTGTAACTACATGTCTATGGTAACCTTTGTAACTACATGTCTATGGTAGGTAACCTTTGTAACTACATGGCTATGGTAACCTTTGTAACTACATGTCTATGGTAGGTAACCTTTGTAACTACATGTCTATGGTAGGTAACCTTTGTAACTACATGTCTATGGTAGGTAACCTTTGTAACTACATGTCTATGGTAACCTTTGTAACTACATGTCTATGGTAGGTAACCTTTGTAACTACATGTCTATGGTAGGTAACCTTTGTAACTACATGTCTATGGTAGGTAACCTTTGTAACTACATGTCTATGGTAGGTAACCTTTGTAACTACATGTCTATGGTAGGTAACCTTTGTAACTACATGTCTATGGTAACCTTTGTAACTACATGTCTATGGTAGGTAACCTTTGTAACTACATGTCTATGATAACCTTTGTAACTACATGTCTATGATAGGTAACCTTTGTAACTACATGTCTATGGTAGGTAACCTTTGTAACTACATGTCTATGATAACCTTTGTAACTATGGTCTATGGTAACCTTTGTAACTACATGTCTATGGTAGGTAACCTTTGTAACTACATGTCTATGATAACCTTTGTAACTACATGTCTATGGTAGGTAACCTTTGTAACTACATGTCTATGGTAACCTTTGTAACTACATGTCTATGGTAGGTAACCTTTGTAACTACATGTCTATGGTAGTAACCTTTGTAACTACATGTCTATGGTAGTAACCTTTGTAACTACATGTCTATGGTAGTCTTTGTAACTACATGTCTATGGTAACCTTTGTAACTACATGTCTATGAGGTAACCTTTGTAACTACATGTCTATGGTAACCTTTGTAACTACATGTCTATGGTAGTCCTTTGTAACTACATGTCTATGATAACCTTTGTAACTACATGTCTATGGTAACCTTTGTAACTACATGTCTATGGTAGGTAACCTTTGTAACTACATGTCTATGGTAGGTAACCTTTGTAACTACATGTCTATGGTAGCCTTTGTAACTACATGTCTATGGTAGTCCTTTGTAACTACATGTCTATGGTAGGTAACCTTTGTAACTACATGTCTATGGTAGTAACCTTTGTAACTACATGTCTATGGTAGTCTTTGTAACTACATGTCTATGGTAGGTAACCTTTGTAACTACATGTCTATGGTAGGTAACCTTTGTAACTACATGTCTATGGTAACCTTTGTAACTACATGTCTATGGTAGGTAACCTTTGTAACTACATGGCTATGGTAGGTCCTTTGTAACTACATGTCTATGGTAGGTAACCTTTGTAACTACATGTCTATGGTGATAACCTTTGTAACTACATGTCTATGGTAGGTAACCTTTGTAACTACATGTCTATGGTAGGTAACTATGGTAGGTAACTTTGTAACTACATGGCTATGGTGGTAACCTTTGTAACTACATGTCTATGGTAACCTTTGTAACTAATGTCTATGGTAACCTTTGTAACTACATGTCTATGGTAGGTAACCTTTGTAACTACATGTCTATGGTAACCTTTGTAACTACATGTCTATGGTAGGTAACCTTTGTAACTACATGTCTATGGTAAACCTTTGTAACTACATGTCTATGGTAGTAACTACATGTCTATGGTAACCTTTGTAACTACATGTCTATGGTAGATAACCTTTGTAACTACATGTCTATGGTAGGTAACCTTTGTAACTACATGGCTATGGTAACCTTTGTAACTACATGTCTATGGTAACCTTTGTAACTACATGTCTATGATAACCTTTGTAACTACATGTCTATGATAACCTTTGTAACTACATGTCTATGGTAACCTTTGTACATGTCTATGGTAAACCTTTGTAACTACATGTCTATGGTAACCTTTGTAACTACATGTCTATGGTAGTCTTTGTAACTACATGTCTATGGTAACCTTTGTAACTACATGTCTATGGTAGTAACCTTTGTAACTACATGTCTATGGTAACCTTTGTAACTACATGTCTATGGGGTCTATGGTAACCTTTGTAACTACATGTCTATGGTAGTCCTTTGTAACTACATGTCTATGGTAGGTAACCTTTGTAACTACATGTCTATGATAACCTTTGTAACTACATGTCTATGAGGTAACCTTTGTAACTACATGTCTATGGTAGATAACCTTTGTAACTACATGTCTATGGTAGGTAACCTTTGTAACTACATGTCTATGGTAGGTAACCTTTGTAACTACATGTCTATGGTAACCTTTGTAACTACATGTCTATGATAACCTTTGTAACTACATGTCTATGGTAGGTAACCTTTGTAACTACATGGCTATGGTAGGTAACCTTTGTAACTACATGTCTATGGTAACCTTTGTAACTACATGTCTATGGTAGGTAACCTTTGTAACTACATGTCTATGGTAACCTTTGTAACTACATGGCTATGGTAACCTTTGTAACTACATGTCTATGGTAGGTAACCTTTGTAACACATGTCTATGGTAGTCTTTGTAACTACATGTCTATGGTAAACCTTTGTAACTACATGTCTATGGTAGGTAACCTTTGTAACTACATGTCTATGGTAGGTAACCTTTGTAACTACATCTCTATGGTAAACCTTTGTAACTACATGTCTATGGTAACCTTTGTAACTACATGTCTATGGTAGGTAACCTTTGTAACTACATGTCTATGGTAAACCTTTGTAACTACATGTCTATGGTAGGTAACCTTTGTAACTACATATCTATGGTGAGGTAACCTTTGTAACTACATGTCTATAGTGAGTCTTTGTAACTACATGTCTATGGTAGGTAACCTTTGTAACTACATGTCTGTGGTGGCTTACAACTACATGTCTATGGTAGGTAACCTTTGTAACATACATGGCTATGGTAACCTTTGTAATACATGTCTATGTAGGTAACCTTTGTAACTACATGGCTAGGTAGGTAACCTTTGTAACTACATGTCTATGGTAGGTAACCTTTGTAACTACATGTCTATGGTAGACCTTTGTAACTACATGGCTATGGTAGGTAACCTTTGTAACTACATGGCTATGGTAGGTAACCTTTGTAACTACATGTCTATGGTAGGTAACCTTTGTAACTACATGGCTATGGTAACCTTTGTAACTACATGTCTATGGTAACCTTTGTAACTACATGTCTATGGTAACCTTTGTAACTACATGTCTATGATAACCTTTGTAACTACATGGCTATGGTAACCTTTGTAACTACATGTCTATGGTAACCTTTGTAACTACATGTCTATGGTAGGTAACCTTTGTAACTACATGTCTATGGTAACCTTTGTAACTACATGGCATGGTAGGTAACCTTTGTAACTACATGGCTATGGTAACCTTTGTAACTACATGTCTATGGTAGGTAACCTTTGTAACTACATGTCTATGGTAGGTAACCTTTGTAACTACATGTCTATGATAGGTAACCTTTGTAACTACATGTCTATGGTAGGTAACCTTTGTAACTACATGGCTATGGTAGGTAACCTTTGTAACTACATGGCTATGGTAGGTAACCTTTGTAACTACATGGCTATGGTAGGTAACCTTTGTACACTACATGGCTATGGTAGGTAACCTTTGTAACTACATGGCTATGGTAGGTAACCTTTGTAACTACATGTCATATGGGGGAGCGTAACCTTTGTAACTACATGTCTATGGTAGGTAACTTTTAACTACATGTCTATGATCAGCTTATTATTTAGCCAACTACGTGTCTATGATAACCTTACATCTGCTACATGTCTTATGGTAGGTGTATTATAACTATATGTCATATGGTGGAAAACCTTTGTAACTACATGGCTATGGTAGGTACACCTTTGTAACTACATGGCTTTGGTAGGTAACCTTTGTACACTACATGTCTATGATAGGTAACCTTTGTAACCACATGGCTATGGTAGGTAACCTTTGTAACTACATGTCTTGGTAACCCTTTGTAACTACATGTCAATGGTAGCGTAACCTTTGTAACTACATGTCTATGGTCGGTAACCTTTGTAACTACATGGCTATGGTAGGTAACTCTTTGTAACTACATGTCTATGGTAGGTAACCTTTGTAACTACATGGCTATGGCTAGGTAACCTTTGCTAACTACATGGGCTATGGTAGGTAACCTTTGTAACTACATGGCTATGGTAGGTAACCTTTGTAACTACATGCGCTATGGAAGGTAACCTTTGTAACTACGTGTCTGTGGTGGCTTACAACTACATGTCTATGGTAGGTAACCTTTGTAACATACATGTCTATGGTAACCTTTGTAATGCATGTCTATGGTAGGATAACCTTTGTAACTCATGTCTATAGTAGGTAACCTTTGTAACTACATGTCTATGGTGGTCACTTTAGCTACATGTCTATGAG
>JAXRKP010002203.1:62500-64609 GCA_037039925.1 Doris montereyensis | reverse complement strand
TGGGAGGGGGGGGGGGGGGGGGGCGCATAACAACCTATTATTGGGGAAGAAGAAGGGAAGGCGGGTGAGTGCAAACCAGTCTTATAAGAGTCGTAGTGGTCGATGCTGGCTTTCAGAGTGAAATCTTAAAAATGTAGATAAAATGATGTTATATGCCTGTTGCAGTATTTCTCATGACAACAAAAGGCTTGGGTCTCGTTCAGTTTTTGTTGTAAAAAGCGTTTAAATGTCATAGATCTACGTCATAGCAAAAACACAAGTTTTCTAGGGGGAAAATACATGAGGAGTACAATAATGGTTTTGATTACTCAACTTGAAGCCACAGAAAAGATTAAACAAAAGTCTAATTAAAAAATAAAACAATTGGTTCATCCAGGCAAAGCGAGACGCTTATAACTAAATAAAGTATTTTAACATTCATACCCTAATGAAAGTAAGTCCGATTGATCGTGTAATCACGATAGGCTTCTAAACCAGATAGCCATAAATCCTACAAACTACGTAAGTACAACAATATATAATAGGCTTTTAAACCAGACATCCATAAATCCTACAAACTACGTGAGTAAGTACAACAATATATGATAGGCTTTTTAAACCAGACATCCATAAATCCTACAAACCACGTGAGTAAGTACAACAATATATGAACCAAATAGGCTTTTAAACCAGACATCCTTAAACCAGATACAAACTACGTGAGTAAACATATGATGATGGGCTTTTAAACCAGACATCCATAAATCCTACAAAAGTACGATGAGTAAACCAGATATAAAACTTTATATGATAGGCTTTTAAACCAGACATCCATAAATCCTACAAACTACGTGAGTAAGTACAACAGGCTTTATAAATCCTATACGTGACAGGCTTTTAAACCAGACAGCCATAAATCCTACAAACTACGTGAGTAAGTACAACAATATATGATAGGCTTCCTTAAACCAGACAACCATAAATCCTACAAACTACGTGAGTAAGTAAATCAACAATATATGATGGACGTGGAGATGGTCAGAACTATTAAGAAAATGATTTTATCTACATTGATAGTTTTTGATGATTAAACATGAACATGTCAACTATAGAAAACGTTTTACCATTAATAATGTGTCTCAACCCTGTGGGAAATATAAAATCAAAGATAACACATGGCATTATAATTCCTAGTTTATATTTTAAAATTTCATTTAGATTCACAGGACATTTAAATGCTATACCTTACTCAGCCCTAAACTGATATTGTATTGTATATATTGTATGGTGCGTAAGCGAAGTAGGAACAAATCAGTTCGAATTTGTTTTTGTTTGTGTCCAATCAATCGAATGTAGGCTAGAATTGACGGGTAGACTAGTACTGTATCGGTGTGTTTACTTCTTATCTACTTCCATGGCGCCCCCATTCTCGCCCTTATAGTAAAGCTCGCATGAACATACATGCCGATAATCTTTATACATGTGTATGTGGTGTGTAAGTGTGTGTAGTTGGATTTTTTCTTCCTGTCTTTATCAGTTCCCATTTTACCTTCCGTTTCATGCCTGAAATGGTATTTTGCCAGGCTAATCTGTCCTGACATTTTCTGTTTGCTTCTTGTGGAGATAAAATTTATTTGCCTAAGCGCCTTCTTTAGATTACATTTTCTGCACTTTCTCCGAGGTCTGCCTTTTTGGTCTTTTACCATTGGTTTTAGCACTATACTGATTTAGCTGTTCTCTTATTTCTCCATTCAGCTTCATGTCCAAACCGTCCCAGTTGATCAACTTCGATTCCAGCTCTGATGCCATCTGTTTTGGTTTGATCTCTTATTTGTTGTTGCGGTTCTGATTTTTTTTTTAAATCTTTATGTTACACTTAGCATTACTTAGCGTTACATAGCGTAGATTTTCCAGCACAGGTTCTAATGATCCTCTTTAGAGTTCAGGACTCCTGTTCTTGGTCGCCTTCAAGGCGTCTGGTGGCTGTGGCTTTTTTGTTATTATTGACTATTTCCTTCCTCCTCCAGAACTTGTCAGCCTATCCCTAAATGTCTTAAGCATACGACTTTTATCTGGTAAGCTGTTCCAAAGTTGTGACACTCTCACAGTAGAGGAGCCCCCCCCCCCCCC
>JAXRKP010002203.1:12500-55000 GCA_037039925.1 Doris montereyensis | reverse complement strand
CCTGGACTGCCTTGTAAACAGCCAAGGATATTTAATGTGCACAGAGTGTAGTGATCTTCACACGGACATTCTTTATAGTCCGTCCAATGGGACTAGGTGTTTATCCACCTTACCTGGACCAGGGGGTACATTACCTCAAAAAGCTTGAGAACAATTTTCAACCGTTTATGTGCTTGAACCCACGTGACCTTGGTTAAAAGGTCGACACCTTCCCTGGACTACCGAGTCCCCACGCACCCAAGGTGCAAATTTTCTTACATCATTTAATAATACACATGTAATATGTGAAGACAAAAGAAAATCAATTGATACATATATATGCTGTGTAATCTTTAGAACTATGCTTCCAGGGTTGTTGTTCTTCTTCTTTTTTAAGTATTAATAGATCTCTTTGATTAGACTTTCCAGTTCCTTTGTAAAAGAGATTATAATTGAGACACTTCATTTTATACTTTAAAATTCTCCCGTATGCATGGGCCTGTGACAGAAATACAGAAAAAACTATTGAATATAATGACTTTTCTTTTTAAATGTTCATATGCATTCCATTGAACAACAGCATTAATACATTCACTTTTATTAGATTGAAATAAGAATATGTCATTACCATTTTGATGGAACCCGTATACACCTCAGATAAAATTTGACAGGAGTGCATGTAATGTCTTTCAAAACATTATGCGCATACCAGGTATTGTCTATTGATTTAAGCAAAAATTAAAAGTAAGGAAGTTTATAATATAAAAGATCATCAGAACAATTATCAATTAATAGTGATGTCCTTTACAATTTAATTCAAGACAGTATTCACACACAGCATATATACAATAAAGATATCTCCTATAGTGCAGTTGGGTGCTGCAAAAGTATTCTTTTTTATCAAACACTCTAAGGCACACACTGTACATACTTATATTTGTCTCAACATTGCTTACTTGGTAACAACACACATAAACACAGCTTGTTGTTTGTTTGGCACTCTGGTTTTCAGGACATGGTACTGGGTTTACATCATTCCAGATCAATTACAAACATTTATGGGTGCCTTCTATTTCATTCCAATGAGCAAATTCAAAAGGCAAATGAAACTAGTGCAGAGTATGACAATTTTTAGCACTAAAATACTAAGATTACCTGTAGCAACAAATTGTAAAAGGACATCATATAAAAATGTTGAACAAGCATTGCACCTTAAATATGATATAAGGATATTGAGGTATATTCAAGATAAAAAGGAAAAACAAAATAAGGATTAAAATTTAAACAGCTTATCAAAAAGTGTGTATCATATAAATATATATATATATATATATATGTCAAATGTCAAATTAAAATTGAGCTGTGTGAAAGGATGAGACAATGATATCAAGTATTTATGATAATAGGATAGAAAGCACGAAAAGTTAAAAAATAAAGAAACTTTCATGAAATCTTCTTTTCCTGCTACCATAACACAAAATTGTGTATCACAGTAAACAAGATAACAATAAGAATACAGACTAGGGTTAAAGAGAATATGCATAACATATATTTAGTTAGAAATTATATGTTCATGAACAGATACAACAAAGGCTTAAAATCTCTGTAAACATGATATATTTTAGCTTAAATTCAAATCGACAAAAACAACCCATCAGTGAATAAGAACAAAGATTTAAAAATATAAAATCAGCAAAAATGTAAAAGGTACTGAATAAGAACAATCATCTATCGATGGACCATTGTAAAATATATGACACTATGAGTGAACAAACATCAAAAAGGATTTTAATCATTAAGACAAATACCATAAACTCTTGTCTCTTTCTAGCTGTAAATGTGTTGTTAAATACAACAGGAGCTGCCTTTTAAAAGAGATACAATGAGTACATAGAGAAGATTCATAAACATTTAGATATAAATCTAATGGGAGAACAAGTGTTTTGTCATTTTTCAAATAATTTAAAACAAATTGTTTTTAAAAGTGAGATAAAAATGACATAAGAGGTCAACTTCAATGCATAGATCAATTTTCTGTACATTTCATTATTATTGATGTATAAAGAAAACAAAAATTGCTGCCCAAAGTATCAAGATACAACCTTTTCCATATAATATACCAGGAGTAATGTCAAATATGATACAACAATAAAGATCCATTGTTGGCCAGGTAAAATAGGTAAAAGAAGCTAAACAAGTTGTTTTAAAAAATTCATTCAAATATAATATATGCAAAAGGGTGGTCAAAAGAAGAAATAAGTATTACAATGTTTCAAATCTAATGTGTCTCTACAAAGTAGGCACATTATTTGGATAGATCCTTCTTATTCAATCTTCACAATTAGTGTCTTTATTGATAAGCTGTGCTGAAGATGTATGAACAAGACGAAGGAAGACATGAAGACAGTTGGCACAAGAGATGGGGATGGACAGGATAGGACACAGCGAAGAAAGATACTCTGCTGGGAAAAGTCAAAGACGAAGAAGAAGACGATTGTTGAGCTGTACATCTTCTCTAATCATTATGAAAATGATGCATTAAAAGAGCTTTATTTTTTAGGATATTCTAGAAGCTTAATGGGACTAAGGTAGTCATGCTTTCACACATCGACTTTTTCTGATCTGCCCAATTTCTTTCATTGGTAGATGATTTATCCGGCATATTTAATCGAGCAATTAAATCTACATATGAATACATCTCCAAAGTAACCAAAATTTAAAAAACAGTAACTGCTTCAGTGACATCGCTTTTGTTTATCATGGCCAAAAACATTTTATTTTCATGAACTCAAAAACAGATGTGGTTTCTAAGCCGCATGGGTACAACTCCTTAGACAAATATTTGATAAATGTTACAGTAGGCTGACAGTTTTTATAAACTAAAACAAAAAATGATAAACAGTACAGAAAGTCAAAGGCCTTAATAAAGGAACAGAGCAAAACAACAGGATTTTTGAGTGTCTGCACCCTTTGTCAACAAACAACAGAATATGGACAACAATGAAGAGACTGATGGCAAGAAAAATATCTGAAAATGGGATTGTGGTTAATATTATAGATTTAAAGTAAATTATAGGTAAATACAAAGATGATAACCAGCACAGGATTTTTAAAACAAACTGGAAAAAACCCCAGACATCAACAAGAAAGTAGACTCGCTTCAAACACTTTTTTTTTCAAAATCTAGCTCATCACACTTCAGTGTAGTATACCACTGCAGCTCAAGATGTGGTATGTGTACCGTTATCAGTATGTATCATCGTCTGGCGGTAAATAAAGATTGAAAGATCTGGCCGATTGTTTACTATGCTGGATTGGCTTGTTTCATGAGCAAATTGAAAAATAAAACTGTTGGTTCCCCAAATAAGAGAGTTTGAGAAGCCTTGAATTACAAAATACATCAGAATGATATCATAGTTTTACACATGAAATGTTTCTCTCCTAGTTCTCTCCCCTTTCTGTGACATTGTCTAAAAAAGACCATAATGTTATCACATGATACTAATTTAAGTAATGGGATGTTTGGTGAGATGTATGAGGCCACAATTCACAATTTTCAACCTCCAATTGTCAAAATTTAATATAAGGCATAAAAAGCAGAAGCAAGCACTAAATGGTGAACACAAACTGAACAGCGATCGCCATTTTTGTTGTTGCTTTAATTATTGGCTTTATTATTTCATGTATCTACATCTAGTTTTTAAAGTAAATTCAGATATAATATTTAAATGTAACTTGTAATTTAATGCAAAAATTAAACTTCTCGAATTTGCATACAGAGATTTTATTTGTCACTGGGGCACTATTTTTAGGTCTGTTTCTTGTAGATCTACACATTGGATTTGACTTTTGAAGGGGGCTCATAGTCCTATTTTCATCCTTTTCAGGCAACATTTTCAAATCTGATGACACCTCATAATTTCCTCCTGTCATTATTACATAGGGTTTTAAACCGATTCCAAAACGGATGTAGGTATTTAACAAAGTTACAGTTCCAAAAAACACAAGTCATAAGGTATAATTTAGTGTAAAAAGAGGAAAATTTGTAAACTTTCATCAAAACGGGTTTTGTAACTGACATAAATCTGCAATATAAATGATTATTTATTTAAGTTGTGTTAGCTTTTCCTGCACGTATTTGTGATTATATTCCTTTGAGATGAATATTATAAAGTTAAATAAAAGCATAAAGCAAGTGGTTATAGTATCTCACCATAGATTCAAGATTCATTGGTAAGCCTATGTTAAAAGTATTTACTTAATTAAGATTCATAATTTCTAAGCTTTGCGTGGGACGAACTTTGGCTATAGATTCCGCTACTTCAACCTCAGAAGCAAGAAAGTAGTGCTTCACAGGCCGCAAGTTTTCATCAATTCATACACCAAAGGGATACCTGAAGAACAACAAAAAAATACATGCAGATATAAATATAATTCTGAGTCATTCTTTGTTTGCCAAAGGCTCTATTACCAGGCTACTATATTTTGCATGTAGGTTCTAAATGATCTCAAGATTGTTTTAATTCAAGCACTCTTCTACCAGTTCCAACGTTTAATTTATGAAAATGGCATTGTTTCACCATCTTTGGGTACGGGTAGCATTTTCATTCACCAAGGTCGCCATTTGAATAAGTTCTAATTCAAAAAGTTGGATTCGTACCGTTCACGCCTACGTGTGCAACCTTAATATCGAATACTTACGATCTAATAATTGTACTTAGCACCCGTGTAACATGCTTGTATGTATATATATATATATATATATGAGAATTGAACTTGATAGTGTAGTTAAAAAAATCAAAGTAAGATCCTTCAAGGCCATTATGGCACATAGAGCTGGAGCTTTTTCCAGCTTCTATACAGTGAAGCGGAACAGTTAACAATAATCACCTCCTGGACAAGATGCTAGTCTGACGCAGATATTTTCTCCCAAGTTAGTGCTTGTATCCATTTGCATCTAGGTCAGTGGGGAAATGTGTGTTGGGTGTCTTTCCTAAGAAGCACAATGCAGTATCTAGCTTTGCTGGAATTTGAACCCAGGACCTCATGATCCCAAGTCTGGCGTGGCAGCTTAACCACTGCCATCGACACTATAATTTGTTTCAAAGCATCTCTGAGATTTACTTCATATCATGTACAAACATTGGACATTCTGATTTTGATGTCTGGGAAAAGATTTGAGGCTCTAGAAGTCCTGCAAAGTGTCTAAAAGCCTTAATATGTTGGCTTATCATGTATATTTGAGTACAGTGGGGCCAAGAACTTTTCATCCATCTAAGATAGGGCTCATTCAACATATCTAGAAACAAGAGGTAGTTGAATTTGAAAAAAAAAACCAAACAAAAACATAACATCAAAAGATCAAATCCCAGGCAACCATTTGTGTGAATGCATCATTTATTCCATTTCATATCCTCCTGAACTATTTCCATATAGTACATTATTTCTCCCAGACTATCTTTAACCATCTTCTTTCATAGTCTTTTCCATCATCTGTTAAATCATTTCTTGTTTTCTTGATTCCTCCTTCCATGCCTATTTTGGGCACTTTCATTTCTCTCCTACAATGGAGCGGGATTCAAGAAGGTCGCTGGACTGACTAGGTCCTCGTTGTATGAGATCTTTCATTAGTGCCAAGTCAACAACAAGGAACTTCCCATTTCAACAGCATCGATTATATTTTTATTATTTCAAAGAAAAAGGTTTTTGCACCTTTGTGGGTTTGATGTAAAGGTAGATGCCATTTTGATAAATCAGAATGAAGTGACGGTACAACAGGTTACAGGTGTAAAAGCTTAGCACATCATAAAAGAAAGGCAACAGAGAGAAAATTAATGAGGTCGTCAATTTTCAGTCATTAAAATTATTTTGATTTGTCCAGCGCTTTTCCCAACTAGCCAATCTTCCACTTATTCACACAATGACACTATAGTTGAACAATTGTTCCGGGGTATCTTTTCTCATTACACAACCTAGCCTGGCTGTTAACAGTTGACAAGTTATCCGCTTTCGCCTCACAAACACATACATGCACACAGTTTCACAAAACGAAGTGAATCGAGTGAGAAGTCGTTGTTTCACAATCCTCCTCGCTGTAGGCAATTTTACCCATGCCGATCCTCGTTGGATGTGTTCTTTTTTTACAAAGAGAATGAAGGGAAAAAAAGGGGATTTCTATTGGCCTTGTTGTGACATTGCATTGAGTGCGATTTTGGTGGATGCAGCTTCCACTGTACTGACATTGTGTTGTACATTGTGCTTGTACTTAAGCATAGTACGTGTGCAGGATGTAGCCCTTCTATGATGCCCAGTGAGGCCAAGTTGTCTCTTCATTTATATTATCTAACCACACCGTTGTGTTCTGATGATTTACTCCTTTAATGTGAATAATGTGAATATATCATACTTGAATTGCTCTCAAACAGCAATGCAAAATGTCATGTTCCTCTTTCTTTCATCTTCAAGTGAAGTTCAGATTTGATTTCTTTCAAAATCAAATGCTACTAGTTCAAATCTGAAATTCAATGATTTTTTAAACTAAAATTATTTGAAGTGCAATGTTCTTACTTTCCATCCGTTTTTAATTATTATATGCCCTAAAGTTCAGCATTTACCATGGCCACTTCATTACAAAAGAAAAATATGATGAAATATAATCAGCATACAGTGTTAAAGCTCAAGGCAGACCTCGGAGAAAGTGGGAAGAAGATATAAAAGAGGCATTGAAGCATAGAAATTTAACTTTTGGGGAAGGAAACAGAAAATGCCAGGACAGGGCATCCTGGAGAAAGATCATCTAGGGCATCTGAACCCATACACCGAAAGGTAGAATGGGAACTGATAAAGAAAGAAAGAAAGAAGATAAATGATATGTACTAAAAGGTATAGCCATGTCTATCAACCATCTATCTTATCAGGTTGGACCAATAAAATCTTGTACACCAGTGCTACGCAAAGTGTGTTGTTAGTACCAGTAGTGGTACATGTATGTCACTGTGAGCCATCATCTACCGATACATCGAGATTAATAATCTGGCTGATTTTCTACTACAACTACTATGCTTGTTTCGGCTCACTGGCTGGTGGCACATTGAAAAAAAATAAAATGCCTGTCCACCACATCAGAGATAGTTTTGTTGTAAACAACAAAAATTTATTCCTTCATTTTTGGTAGAATATGCATTTGCTTATACCATTCAGGTTGATAAGTAGTGAGACGGTCAGAATGCAGACAGGTAGATAGAAAAACAGGTTGATAAATGGACGGATAAACAAATAGATAAGATGGACAGACAGATAAATATATATACATATAACTAAATGGATACATATATAGACAGATGATATGATAGATAAATAGATAGATAGATAGATAGATAGATAGATAGATAGATAGATAGATGGATATAGATAGATAGATAGATAGATAGATAGATAGATAGATAGATAGATAGATAGATGGATAGATAGATAGATAGATAGATAAATAGATAGATAGATGGATAGATGGATGGATAGGTAGATAAATAGATAGATAGATAGATAGATAGATAGATAGATAGATAGATAGATAGATAGATAGATAGATAGATAGATGGATAGAAAGATAGATAGATAGATAGATGGATGGATGGATGGATGGATAGACAGATAGATAGTTAGATAGATAGATAGACAGATAGATTCATGCATAAATACATAAACAGACATATTTTTCACATACTAAATGAAATTAATGTTTCTTAGCTCAACAACCTGTTGGAATATTGAGATTGAGAAGCTGTTCTTTTGAAAGGCCGTCGAGGTATTTGACAAGTCCCCTGATAGTATTTGCATGGGAAATAATAAGCACACGCTGCCCTGTCTGTTGGATTGAAAATGTGTAATGTTAAAAACAAATGATACATTGGTATCACATACATAATCTAATTATAATGTGGACTGTATCAATTATAAGAGGAGTGGTAATATCTGGAAGGAGGGAGGGAGGGGGGGGGGAAGTACATCTTTGTATTGTTACTTACAATCTTTCTGTTTTCCTCATTAAATTTTTTCCCTTTATGATCAATTATTACTATATATCACAGATCATTTATGGGATTGCCGTTTTCTTTCTTTCTTCTTTTCTTTATCAGTTCCCATTCTACCTTTCGATGTATGGGTTCAGATGCCCAAGATGATCTTTCTTCAGGATGCTCTGTCCTGACAGTTTCTGTTTCATTCCAAAAAAAGTTAAATTTCTATGCTTCAATGCCTCTTTTATATCTTCTTTCCACTTTCTCCGAGGTCTGCCTTTTGGTCTTTTACCTTGGGCTTTAGCACTGTATAATGATTTAGCTATTCTATTGTCATTCATTCTGTTTACATGCCCAAACGATCTCAATTGATTTGTTTCTATCTTAGTTTTTATGCCATCTGCTTTGGTTTGATCTCTTATTGTTGTGTTTCTGATTTTGTCTCTTTTAGTTTTCCCTACTTCTCTTCTTAGATATTTCATTTCAGCTGCCTGTACTTAGTATTCTCTACTGTCTAAGGTCCAGGTTTTGCTGCCATAGAGGAAAGTAGGACAATAAACTGTATTGTATACTGCCATTTTGGTTTTTGTGGACAATTCTTGCTTACCTACAAATGCCTTTCCTAGATGGTTATATATTGCATTTGCCTTTTGATTCTCTGGCTGATTTCTTCTCTTAGTTTTCCCTCTGAGTTAATCATTACTCCTAGGTAATTGTAGCTTTGAACTTGTTCTAAATTCTCCCTGCTCAATTTAAGATTTTGTGTTTTAGCTTCCCTAGTTACTAGCATTGTTTTGGTTTTCTTTGCATTTACTCTCATTCCTCTTTTATTTAGTTCATTGTTCATAATGTTGATATTCGACTGAAGGTCACTTTCTGATTTTCCAAACAGAACTAAACCATCGGCAAATGAAAGCATTGATACATTTACTGGTTTGAGCTTCCACATACCTACATTCATTTTCTTCATTTTTGAGGATGCCTTTGCGACTGAATCCATAAATGTGATAAACAAAAGAGGACTTAGGATACAACCCTGTCTTACTCCTATATCTACATCAAATTCTGCAGATATGTTTCCAGCTACTCTCACTGCACATGTTGGTTTATTGTAAAAAAAATTTAATGGCTTCTATTAAATTTTGCTCTACATTGTGTTCTTTTAAGTGCCATAGTTCGTCCCTCCTCACAGTGTCAAATGCCTTTCTAAGTCAATAAAACACAGGTGCAAGTCAATGTTTCTCTCAACGATTTTTTCTATTATTTGTCTAATTGTAAATATGTGGTCTTGTACACTTCTTCCTAGTCTAAATCCACTCTGATGCTCTTCAATCTGATCCTCTACTCTTTTCCTTAGTCTCATTTCCAGTATCCTGGCATATACTTTTCCTAGAATGTAAGTAGTGATATCCCTCTATAGTTTGAGCATTCCATAGTTGATCCTTTCTTATGTATTGGTACTACCGTTCCCTTTTTCAGTCGTCTGGCACCTGTTTGGACTTCCATGCTTGTTGGCATATTGCATGTAGTAGTTTGTCTGCCTCTTTCCCTTGGTTTTTAATCATTTCTGGATAAACTTGATCTGCTCCTGGGGCTTTTCCTAATTTCACTTTTTTTATAGCTGTTTGGATTTCTTCCATTGATATATCTACATCTTCAGCTGTCTCCTCTGGATTACTTGTTACTCTTACTAATTGATCTTTACTCCTTGTTTCATACGTTCTGGAGGGATTATGTAATTGGTGAAAATGCTTTCTCCATGTTTCCATGATTTGGCTGTCTTCTTTCATTATTTCTCCTTTGGCATTCTTAATTTGTCGTATTGGGCATGCTTTGGTCTTTCTCATGCTCTTCATTGCCTCAGAACAGCTTTTGATTTCCTTGATAGCTTTCTTGAAGTCTTTGTCCAAACTCTTCCCATTGTTCCTGTTTTGCTTTCCTCACTTCCTCTTTGGCGATAGTTCTTTTATTCACGTAATCTATCCTATCCTCTGGTCTCTTTGTTTGCAAGTATTTCTTCCAGGCATCCTTCTTTTCTTTGATCTTAGTCTTGACATTCTCATTCCACCATGCTGTTCTTTTCCTATCTCCTTTAATTTGTTTCCTACCACAGACCTCTTCAGTACAACTGAGGAGTGTTTCTTTATACATCTGCCACTTTTCTTCTATTGTGCTATCATTCAGATCCATCTGTCTTTCACTGATAAATCTTTTTATCCTAGATTGGTATACCTGTTTTACTATTGGTTTATTTAGTTCCTCTATTTTGAGTTTAGTAGCTTTCTTCTCTTTTCTTTTCTGTTTGTTTTCTTCAGTCAGTAATCTCATTTTGGCAATCACTAAGTGATGATCACTAAATATTTCTGCTCCTCTGTTTACTCTTGCATCCAATGTACTGTAAAAAAAAAAAAGAGCTGCTAACTATTATGTAGTCTATCATTGACTTTTCACACCTGTCTTCATTTATTCTTGTATATTTGTGGATATCTTTATGAGGAAAAAAGGTGTTGGCTATTTTCATGTTATTCTTTAGGCAAAAATCTATTAGTCTCTCTCCATTTGGAGAAGTTGTTGTCTCTCCTTCTTTACCTATTACTCCTCCTGATGTTTCTACATTGTTGCCTACTCTAGCGTTTAAATCTCCTAAAACCATTAGTTCCTGTTTGGATTTAAGATTCTCTGCAGCTATTTGTAAATCGTTTTCGAAGATATCTTTTTCTTCTTTAGTTGCGTCTTCGTTTGGTCCATAAGCTATTAACAATTTAATTTCTCTTCCTTTTGGTTTTAATATTTACCTCTAATAGCCGTGGGCTTATAAATTTCAACTTTCTAGTAGCTTTTCATGCCTTTTATGCACTAGGAGGCCTACTCCTGCTCTAGCTCTATCTTTGACATCTACTCCAGAGAAGATTAAAATATGATTCGGTCCTACATTTTCTATTCCTTGTCCTTTTTTCTTTGTTTCTGTAATGGCCAAAATATCTACTTTGAAATTTTTCCATTTCTTCAACTAATTTTAACTCTTTTCCATTTACTGCCCTAATGTTCCATGTTCCAAAAATCACAGCCCCGTATTCGTTTCCAAGTTCGTCTTCAGAAAGATCAAGCCGGTTATATAATATTTATTTCTCTGAATCTGTTTTGTTTTGGATAAGCAGGGGATTAGCCAACTGTACACTAGGTAGATGGTGGGGCTGCTACCTTGAGGCCCCCTACCGGGCCTTGTTATTTTCTGTCAGGGTTAACTGCTTAGCCTTTAGTCATTCAAGACCAGCCTGCAAGGCAGCAGGTTCAAGACCGGCCTGTTATTTTCTGTCAGGGTCGATTGCCTTAGCCCTTGGCCGGCCAAAACCCGCCTGCAAGGCAGCAGGAGACTCGTGAAGGGTGGGATCATCTACTCCCCGTATAGGTGCTTCCTGTCCACTGCCCGGGATTGCTATTCTAAGGTGTGGAATTGATTAAATTGACCATTGTCAGATAAATATCTTGATTTTTCTGCCTATGCTTATCACACTACTATAGCTTAACTGTACTGTAAAAAATTGTAAAATTTAGTAATCAACAATGACATTTGTAAGATTACTAGATTCAAAGCTTCTCTCATTAAAATTGATTACATCAGTGTGATCTGACAGTAGACAGTTGGATTTCAGAGATAGTGTTAAACAGTAATCATCGATAATTTGTCAGTTTGCATGGGGAAACATGGAAAACTTATAAACTTACTGGTTTAGCCTAGTTTGAATTACAAAATAGTTTTCCGTGAAAGTGCAAAAGAGTTTGGTTTGGATAAAGGCAATCTTTTCATGACTTTAGGATGATATTTATGTGCCATTCATCTAACATGCTAGTTCCCATTTGCCCTCCTTAAATTTTGTGTATCCACTAAAAACGGTGCAAATGAATTAGTCAATTTCATTTCTACAATTGTGTGGGGCAACTCTCCTGTAATAATTTTTTTTAAAAGCCCAGTCTTCTGTGTAACTGAATGTAATGAAGTGCAAAGTTTATAATGTGCTGATATGAATCTTTCATGTAGTAGGCCTACAATCAGAGCTACCAAGTTGAGAAGTGAAAAAGAGGGACAGACATGGAGATAGGGAAAGAATGAATGAGGACAAGGAGGGACTATGTTTTACTGCGGCTGTTTCGACATTTGATTTTAAAACTAAGATCACAGAGATTTCTTTCACCAGATACCTAACAAGAATCTTTAAGTGCTGTCAACGCCCAGAATTAGAAATAGAAATGCTAAAAATTCCATTCAATTATACACTATCTGAAAAATGAAAAGTAAATGCTTAAGGAGAATATTATCTGATTTTCAGGATTGAAGGAATTACTATTACATATGATATTGATACTAGCCACATCAAATACCTGAACACAATGACGTATTTCTTGACCAAAAATAATTAAGCATTGAGCTGAATGGAGAGACAAACGATGTTTTGGAGGGACTGCTGTGATTGGTTCTGTTCGACCTTCCTTTATGCTTATTTCTTGTCCTAATAGTTGAAAATGCTCTACTAGCACACTCACTGGTGCATCCAAATGCTGTGAAATGTAGTTGTACTGGGCTGATTTTCTGACCTTGAGAAGACATTCCATATATTTGACCTTTTCTAAATTTAAAGACCCTGAAAAGCTCCCATACATGCATTTGCAACAAGCCATTTCTATAATGCTAGGTGTGAATGGGATGTCTGAGCTGTTGAGCCAATTTTTATGTTTTTGATCATGAACTATCAGTCATACATGACTTGAACAAAATATAAACAATTTAAAAAAAGGATCTTATGTCGCATTATGACTCTGTCAATGATAAGTGGTGGTTGAACATATGATGAATCACAAAATCTTTACTTTAAAAAATTAAGTTCCTTGAGGTGTCCATGGTCCATAGAGCCGGAGCTCATTCAGGTTTCTGTAGCATGAAGTGGAATAAGTGATAATAATCACATCTTGGACAGGACACTAGTCTGATGCATGTTTTACTCCCAAGCTAGTGTTTGTACCCATTTGCATCTGGGTTGAGTGGGGAAATATGTATTAAATGTCTTTCCCAAGGAACACAACGTTGGACTAGCTTTGCTTTGATCTTTGATTCAAACCAAGGAATTCATGATCATAAGTCAGCAGCCTAGCCACCTGGCCACTGGCCATACAAACACTTAGACTTAGTAAAGGCACTAATCACTCAATTATATAAATGATCCAGCAAAACTGTAGTTTAGTAGATACATCATTCATAATCACATACAACATTACCTTAATGGTGGGTGCAATTTGATCGTACCATAAGGGAAGAAATCGTTCAATGCAGTCTTTCCAGAGATTCAGTGGCAGGAATCATACCTTGATCCATATTCTTAGGGATGACAAAAAATAAATCCCTAATAAATTATCCATTCACTTCAAATAATTGTCAACTTTTGCTATTAACATTGACACAAACTACCTAAAAAAAAAATATACATTTTTCAACACTTAATGCAAAGGGTAGTCATATTAGCTCAGGAGACCAACTATTGCAACTATTCATGTTGAAAGAAGTTTTAGTCGAAAAGATAAGAACATCTTAAATGTATATTAAGTAGAATACTCAATGTACTGAATTAAAGGTGCCTCATACAATTGCTGAACTAAGAATGCTCTTTCTATATATTTTTAAATAATCTAATAACAACAGAAAGGACAAAAAAGCAAAACATAGTTGGATAAATTATCCATCAATCATTTAATAAAATTCAAACATTGTTTACAGAGTGAACTGATCTACTTACACAAACATGTCTTTCTGTTATATACAAACACATTCACCAGAGCACAGAGTGCTAGAATTATTATGGAAAAGTGCTAACCACTGCACTGGCATTTAGACAAGAAACATGAAAGTGTATCACACATGAGATTTAACTTCCAATCATATTATTATAAAATCAATTAGGAATTAAGACAAAAGAAAAAGAGAAGAAGAAAATAGAAAATGATAGAAGAAAAAAAGGGACTCATTCACAATCAGGCATAAATATATATAAGTAATCATAGACAACTGTGAGACAAAATTGGATTAAAATTTTTGTGTTAAATTGAAACAGTAATACTCAAGAAATGCGTTGGTCGGTTATTATGAAGAAGAGATGTAAAATCTATTGTCCTATCCTACAGCAATTGGTAAAAAAATTAATCTTTATATTACAACATTTCAAGTGTCCTCGAGAACTAAGAGCAAGCTTAAACATTTCAGAAAAAATATAAAAGACTAAAGCTTACAAAAATACTGTTTCCCTTTCCCAGACCAACGTTCATCATCCTTTTCCATTGGTGGAGGTCGTTATCATATGATCTACGCCATTCCTGAGAAAGAACACACTCATTTTTGAATAAAACATTATAAAATAATGATACTTTTTTCTAAATAGTCCCATAATTAGCTTCTCTTTACAATTTACATCGTTTCTGAGTATATTATCCAAATCAGATACCTAAATAAAGTTAACGTGCAATTGGAGGTAACATATATGCGCATCTCAAGTAATCACTTGTAGATAGACAGGACATATACTAAGGATGTGTTTCTGCATTGATAGTCAGTTTTAAATGCTTACATGTATTTGATCTTTTCCAAATTGTTCTGCACTTTCTGCTTTATTTAAGCCTTGCAGAGCTCCATAATGTCTTTCATTAAGACGCCATGATTTGATGATGAGGAGCCAGTGACAATCAAGAACTTCCTGAATGTAGTACAACGTCTTGATAGTTCGCTTCAAAAGGCTTGTGAATGCAATGTCAAATTCATAATGGTGGTCTTCCAATAGCTAAAATAAAAAACACAACATACCCAAAACAATGTCAATGCTATTCTTCACAAAACCAGTACTTAAATGAAAAGATTTTTATATTTTTTTATATTTCTGACTATACCTTTATTATTAAATGTGAGATACCAATAATATAATATCAGCATACTTCTAGTTTCAGGATTGAAAAATACGAATCTGGTAAAAGCTTTCAAATGATACTGATCTTCATTTTCAATTATAAAGTAAGAATACATGGCTAAAAAGAAGAGACTTGCCATCAATACTCAGCCTTGAAAGCTCATTCTTTAACCAATCAGCAGAAAATAAATCTTATTATAGATTTTGTGACATACTAGAACTAGCAACATTTACAGAGCATGACTTGTATCTCAGTCAAGTTGTCAAAGTCGGCATTAAAATTTAAAAACAAAAGATTTTTAACACACTAGTGAGTGGCATCACTGGCCTAGTGATAAGGATGCTGTACTCTGGATCATGAGGCCTCAGTTCAAATCCTGGCAATGTTATGTTTCTTAAGAAAGATACTCAACATGTATTTCCCCTTTGGATCCAGGTAAAAGTGGGTACGGTACCAGCATAAGCATGGGAGTAAAACTTCTGATAGACTAGCATCCTGTGCAGGAGTCATTGTATAATGTAGGCCTACTGTTCTGCTCCACGCTGTAGAAACCAGGATAATTTCTGCTCTATGGGTCGATCTAGATAGAACTTCATGTTTTTCACTTTATTTAAAAGAAACATGTGCTTTTCTTTATAGAGTTTTTTTCTAGAAAGAACTTCATGTTTTTCACTTTATTTAAAAGAAACATGTACTTTTCTTCATAGAGTTGGGATGACTGTCACACAACCGTTTGATTATGATGGTGGGCCCTTTACTCCAAAAATTGTATACTTTTATTGAATATATTTAGTGATAAAAGTGTTCTGGGAAGGAGAGAAGAGGAAAAAGCCCTGAAGTGTCATTTTGTACAAACATCTTTTGACATTTCCAGTCTGATAAACAAAACAAAAAGTGCCAACAGAATATCTCAGAGCTCTCCTATAAATTTTTTTAAATTGTCCTTTTCAGTTGGTAATGTCGATTTCTTTCAAATTTTGGATAATACCACAAGGTGTTTATTAAAAAAATTAAGTTAAATTTAAAACCTTGATTGTGAGTGGGGGAGAAATAACATTACAAAGAGGATCTCTTTTGGGGTTTATGAAAAAAAAAGACATTATTTGATATCATCTTACTGTCTCTTTCAAATGTGACTAAAACAATTTAAGGCTACAAAAAAAACAACAAATAACACAAAAAACACCTGTCGCTTTCCAGATACAGCCACATGGTTTGTCAGGAAAACTCAACTTACATAGGTACTTCTCAACTGAGCTAAGATGAGAAATTTGATTCATTCAGCCAACTAAATAACAGACAATTTTAAGTTTCACATATTCCTCATATTTTAATTACTGTGGTGGCTGCCCAAAAACTTCTCCGTTCTGACTGGCAGAGCAGCAAATTTTATCCCAGTATCAGTAGACGTCAATTTGAGCGATGCAATAGTGGAAGAACAAGATAAGTAAAGTTCCTTCAAGGCATTACGACCAATAGAGCCGGAGCTTATCCCGGTTTCCATGACATGAAGCGGAACAGGTGATGATAATCACCTCCTGGACAGGACACTAGCCTGATGCAGGTGGTTTTTTTCCCAAGCTAGTAGGCCTACTTGTACCCATTTGCACCTGGATTGAGTGGAGAAAATTCGTGTTGATGTCTTTCCCAAGGAACACAACCTCGGTCCTGGCTAGACTAGAATTATAATCTGGGACATCATCATGATCCTAAGTTTGGCAGCCTAACAACTTGGCCATCAATGGCACATGATAGTGAAAGAATAATATAAGATGTACATTAAATATCATATCTTTTCAGAGGCTATATAGGTCATTTGACGTTTAAATGCCCCTTTCAAAATAATCATGGAGTTTAAAAATGATTGAACATATAGTAATCAATAAAAAAAACAATGCACATTCATTCATCATACAAATATCTTAAATTATAGAGCTCCACATCAATGGCATTTTAAAAAATTAATACGGTTCACATTTTTGTTTTGAACAGTAAATTATTGTATAATTTGACTGTATAATGAAAAAATTATGTCTCATAGAAATAAATTTCCTGTAATATAAATCTTAAATCTATCTCCCCAAGTAAAATTCACATGAGAATAGTTGACAAATTATTTATAATCAATATGTTATGAACAATTTTATACAATTGGATAGGATCCCCCCCTCCCCCCCCTGTTTTCTTCTTCCTAAACAACGAAGCAATTTAAAAGAAGTGGTTAAATTGTTAAACCTGCCCAGTTTTTTTTCTTTCATTCTTAATTCAAGTTCCTCTTCAACAAGGCCTTATGTAACCGTTACAGGGCCTACTTTTAAGGAGTGGGGCGGTTTTGGTGGGGCAGAACTAGATCTAGCTATTAAAAAAAACAACTTTACCCTTCCGGCATGCGTTGCCTCAATTTTGCCTAGTGATGATAAGTCGGCATCATGCCATCCAGAGTAAAGATTATTTGCGTTATACTTGCTTTCTCCATGTCGGATGAGGACAAGCTTGCTGGTTGCAGTGTGCCGTCATTCCAGAAGATCCAGGCTGGCCGTCCTAATCATCGAAATAAAAACATAAAAAAATAAAGTTATTGATCTCCATAGAATCTAGATCTAGATCTAATCTAGATCTAGATATTAGATCTAGAAATATAGATACCAGAAAATGGTCTTAGATCTAGAATCTAGATCTAGATCTAGATCTAGTAGATTTTAAAATATGTCTAGATCTGGATATAGATATATGTCTAATCTAGATCTGAAAGCCTAGATCTAGGCTAAATTATGCGTTGAGAGGAAAGAAAATAATAAATTGTATGTAGGAGAAATAAAACAACTGAACAAATAGAGATAGATTCTATATAGATCTAGATCTAGATCTATCACCACTATAATTATAAAGAAAGAGGCGCTTATACCGAATGACCTATTTCCCAATCCGAACGATCCGCACTCGAAGACCTTAACGGTGCTGACGTAAAATTACAACTGAACTCGATACAACCCGTGGGCCGTGGGTAGCCTACCATGCAACATAAAACAACATACTATCACCCGATCTTTAATTTTGTTTTTTTCTTTGCGTGGCAGTTCGTCTGTGACAGTTTACACATTGTTAACCTCGTGATGACCCATTTGTTTGACCTAGTTTAAAACAAAATATAACCTTTGAGGTCAAAGGTCGTTGACAAAGATGGTGAGCAGTGCGCATGTACCAGTTTTGTAATCCCTTAATGTACACTAAACGAGATAAGACAAGGCTGTGTACATTGTTATATAGACGGCTTTGGAGAAGACCATTGCATTACCCCGCGCTCATAATCCGTGATTTCAAGGAGACGATATTGCATCAACGATAAAGACTCCATTTGCGCAGCATTGTGCATTTCTATAAAGAAGAGAAAGTGAAATTATGAAAGACCTAGAAACCGGGACAGAACAGAGACATTTTTTGAGTGGCCTACCTTTCATGAGCAATCAAGGGAGAAATCTTCTTCTTCATAATACTAAATAGCTGACCAACTTAATTCTTGAATGTTACAAAGATACTAAAACAATCATTTTTAGTATATTTGGTATTACTGAAAAATATTACCGTGCCATTTCTTCGTGTTATATCACTGCATCATATAAAACATCCATTGAGTTGAATATAAAGCCAATTCTAATTCCTAATAATAAAAGCATTAATTTACAATTTAACATGAAAACGCAGTTAATGAACAAGGTGTCTGAAAAGTCAAACATACTGTGAGTGAAAGAAGAGTAGGAGCGATACCAAAAGGACGCGCAAATATACTAGAACAATAGAAAAGAATGACAGTAATTGGGGATTTCATACCAATAGGAAACAAAACAACAATAGAAAAAAATGAAAAGAAAATGAAAAAGAAAAAATAAAATGAAAGAAGTAAAGCCGTTAATGAGAGAGAATGAGAGAGAGAGAGAGAGAGAGAGAGAGAGAGAGAGAGAGAGAGAGAGAGAGAGAGAGAGAGAGAGAGAGAGAGAGAGAGAGAGAGAGAGAGGGGGGGGGACATGTTTATGGCACACTATTTACATTTTACGAGGAAGGGCGGTTTTTGCCTGAAAAAATCGCCCAGGTATCTGTCAATAATATTATATATTTTCCGGCTATTGACGTTGCTTGTGTATGTGTCAGTGTCAACAATTTTTCTGGCTATTTATCCCGCTTTCTGATGTATGTGATTATTGACACGTAACGGTTGCTTCGTGTGTTGTGGTGCAAATCTATATTTTGAGACGTCTGAAGGCATGCATAATATCATGATTATATCTAGAGGGCCAATAAGAAGATCTGGGCAACACTACCTTACTCAGTAGCTTGTCGGTCTTGGCCCATACCCATGAGATAGCAGGGTCTATATATTTCATAACATCCCCCCCCCCTTGAACAGAAACAAAACGAAAACAAATTCCCTAAAAAAACCCAATTGGTGACACACTTTGAAATACTGTAGGCTACACATTCCATGTAAATCTATAACTGACAAATCGACTGTAAATCTCAAAATGATGGAATCATAAACAAAAATCTTCAACAACCTGACTGACAGTGACCGCCAACATCTCCCTATGGAACAACCCTCGGCGAAGGTGAGGTGTCATATTCACTGCTCAGATTACTTCGGTAATGTATTTATTCGTCAATGTTCAATGAAAGGTTTAGATCTAGAAAAAGGTGTAATCAGGGCTACTGGGGAACGAACTGTCAGTGAATATGACGAGTCATGACTGGATTCGTGCGAGCACTCCATTTTGGGGAGCAGATCGATTGATGTTTCTTTTCATGTACAGGATTATCCCCATGGTGGCCTGGATTCTTTTCTGTCTATTCCTTGTGTTTGTCTCGTCTTTGTTCCTTTGGGGCTTTCAATAAATACATATTTTTATATTTACACGCTGGTACCCAAATCTCTTGCAATACAAATAAAGGGCATACCCAATGTATGTTTTTAAAAAATATTTATATATATATATATATATATATATATAGTCATGTCACATTCTATAATTATGTGGGGTATTTCATGCTCGTAACATAATTATACAGATTTTAAAACATCCAACATTTTATTCCACATGTTCCTATAATATTTAAATATAGTACATATTATACTACTAATACTAGTGTATGAGGCGCATAATAAAAGCGACTACAAATATCCTCTTCATCAATCATCTCTAAACAATTTGAAAACAAAATTGCAAGAAATATGTAGTGTGCTATTAAAATATGTATTTTGAATTGCTTTGCAAAAACCACATCTTGATAAGATATGATGATGATGATTGATAGTTCCCTGACACATGTATATCTTTTGTCCTTTCACAAAGATACCCCACTATGATATATATACAAATAGCCTGCTAACACTGCCATATGAAAAACACACTATACAAACAAAAACACCTTTTTTTCTTTACAATTTACCTATTCACCATATGAAGTGAATTAAGAAGGAAACAACAAGATAACAGAGAAGTGAAAGAATAGAAAAAAGATAGAACCCACAGCACCTCCCCTTAACCGCCCACAAACAATAAAAGAAATAACATATAAGAATGAAAGGAAAAAGAAATGACCGATCCTGTATCAGCAGAACCAACTAGTACTAACCATCCACCAAACAAATATATACTATAACAAAAAAGGCCAACTATAAATCAACTTTGTAAATTCTACAACTTCATTAAGATAACTGTGTGCATAAATCATTAACAAAAGAAAATCCCACCACTGAAAATAAATATTGAGAGTCAATGAGAGACCAATTATATATTCTTATACTATACATGCACTAGATGAGAATAAATTCTTCAAAGATAGTTGTCTGGCAAACAAAAGATACTAATGCTGGAGTAAAGCAAATGTAAAGACTGCAATAGAACTGTGGCTTGCAGTCATGACAAGATATTTTCAAAAGTTGGGACGAGAAAGTCAAAGAAGATTCAACGATCAAGACATACTTATATTTTATATAAACAGAAATGTTGGTTCCTCCTTGAAATCTTTTTTTCATTTCATTATACTATACAGTAGGCCTACATACATATGACAAAGCAATTTGTACTTCATGAAAATTAACTCTCCATTAAAAAATTTCATCTGGAAAAAAAAACCCAACATGTGCGAACAGCTTTGGAAGTTGGAACAATATAATATCTAAGACTAATAAATGTGTGGAAGGCTTTAAGGGGGGGGGGGAACAAAATAGAAATATTATAAAAGAAAAAAACCCAACGACAGAACAAAACAAAACCTAATACAGAAAAAAAATGCTCACAAGACAAACTATGTAACACTAACATTTATAAAAGAACATGAAAACCCTCATCCTGATCTGGTCATTTTGTGTCACGGGATGCTTGCAATGCATGTTTTGACTCACTTGAGATGGATGTACCACATTATGGGGCAACACCAGTGTGCTCAATTGGCCGGATCGCCACCCCTTGGTGCATTAGCTTTCAGTATTCACGATCAATATCTATAATAATGAGTTGGTGGCCGTTCTTTGTTTGACAAGGCTCTTTAGCCAGGCCACCCAGAGTAATTATATTTTACATGTAGGTTCAAGATGATTCCAAGATCGTTTTCATTTGAGGAATTTTCTACCAGAAGTGACGTTTAATTATTGAAAATTTCCTGTTTTCTTGTTTTTGTAGAATTTTCATTCTCTAAGCTGCCATTTTAAACTTCAGCATCGATTACTACTGACCCGATCTAATAATCGTACTTGGTATCACGTGGAGTGTTTCATGCTTGTATAATGTATCTATATGTAGACAGCTGACTTTCTTTAACTTTTAGTTTGAACTCTATAAACTCAGGCACCACTGCACTCATGACCTGCATATTTTGCATGTAGGTTTCAAATAGCCTGCTTTATGTTCTTAGCGAATGAACTACAGGGCCAAATCAGTATTTGAATTAATTAGAAAAAGATTGTTTGCCTGCGATCGAGGAAACCTTTTGTTACTAGTATATAATACTAGATCTAATTCTTAGATTTCTGATCATTACAATATACATAAAAGCCTGTGAAACCTCATCAAGTACTGATTTGATCTAACATTGGTACTTGATATCATCCATACCTGATACAGTGGTTTCTGAGTTAACCGCCGTCAAAGTTCAAGAGACCAAGCTTGATTTAAAATAGAAATTATGATCCACCAGTCTCAAGGCATGCTTGTATTATTATATACATTTCTGAGTTGGTCTTTCTTTATGCGTCAAATGCTCTGTCGCCAAAAAGTAAGAATGATCATATTTTGTACGTAGGCTCTAAATGATTCCAAGATAAGTTTTCATTTGAAGAATTGTCTACAAGAAGCGATGTTTAATTGAGAAAATTTCATTGTTTCCTCATCTTCCAGTAAATTTTCATTGACCTAAGCCACCATTTTCAACATCTTTTATAATTAATAAGTTGGGATAGTATCGTTCACATTTTTTCACTCATTTGAATGGTATTGTTGTCGTTGAGGAAGATATTATAATACTGGCCAGAATGACATTTTTTTTAAAAGGAAGGAATCGTTTGTCCATTTCAATAAGCATTAGAAATAATTCACATAGTTCGCATTGTCACTATGATATTAATAATACACCTAGAGTGTGGGGAAGAGCGGCTCTAACCATAGTTTAGCCATTTCCTTCCTTTTACGCAGTTTCCTGACAATCAGTTGGAAACTTCATGAGTCAGCGCAGTTCTAAGGGAAGTTACTGTAAGCACTCTTGTCAAGTCATTGAAAGCTGAAAACAGTGCAATAGCTTCTGATAATTGACGATTCTAGCAAGTCAGAATATGAATGAAGTGATGATCAAGATCCAGAATATATTCCTAGATCTAGAGATAATTGTGAAAGCTCTGATTCCAAAAATGAACCTACCACACAAGCAGTGTTGGCAAAGGTAGATCTAGAACTAGAGCTTTTCTGAAACATCCAAAATGTATCATACTGAATAAAGAATTATTTTATGTTATTCTTTATAGACAGTTTTAATGTCAATTGTCATGTAATGATCATTGTTTCTTGTTATTTATGTGAAAAGGGCATGGAAATAGGATGATTCATGACTTTTTCAAAATACCCTAAAATTGCCAGCCTCCGGCATAAACAATTTTCTTATGGCACAGTCTCAAATGAGTTAAAATATTCAAGATGACCATTGGTGTCAATATTGAAGAACAATTGTGTGCTGCAAGACACTTTCTACAGCAAAAAGCTAAGAGAGGACATCATTGGAAAATCTTCAATTTAATACAAGGGCTGAGCTTTACCAGCACCTAATGCTTAAACTTAACTCCAGTACAACAATGTGTTCTTATATCTATTGTATTCATTTGAAGAGCATTCAGTATGTTCATCCATACAATGCAAATAGTACAAACAATATCAAACATGCATTCTCCATGACACATCTGTGTAACTTTAGACCAACTTCTTTTAGACACAGCCACTAAAAGGAGCAAACAAATATTGTGGAGATAACAAAAACTTTATTACAACATAATCAGGAGACAAAGTAATACTAAAAGTATACATTAGAATTTTGACTTAAGAAAGTCAAAATTACCTAAAACAAATTATGATTGTGTTCACACTTTATGATGAAGCACAGTTATCTTAAGCACAAAAGAAATCTCTATTAGTAATCTCACATGTATTTAGCGGATACACAAGGTAAAAACACGAGCAAGCCAAACAGAGTAGTTAATCGAGGTAAACTAGCTGTTCTAGTTTCTCTTGCTTGTAAAAAAATAAAGCTGATTTCTTTTCTTGAAAGGACACAGCTAAATGGCTACATAAAACTTCATGTCTAAAAATCAACTAAAATTGGATTAGTGAAAGAAACAGAAAATTGGGCCATCTTCTATGACTACAAGATTTAAATGAAACACCAAATTAGTACTGAACGAAGAAATCACAAAAAGGGCAACAATAAAAATCAACTCAGGCTACAAACCGAGACATGTATCTAGAAATAATATATTTATGAGCAGATAAGACAAGTTATGAAACCCATGAATGTGTAGATCCAGAGAAAAAAAACTGTATCATCTCACTGGGTATCTGGTAAAGACCGTTTTTAAATATTACATAATATCAAAAAGAGCAACTTGATCCTTTGCTGCTTTCTAGCCTCCATTGTCATCAAATTTTTATCCAGTCAGAATTTAGTCATAAATATGTCAGTTATCGTTATAATGACAAGGCTTTTTCCACACAGGAGATAATTCACACAATCAAAAAAAGAAAACAGCAAATCTGATAAAGTGTCCAACTTCAGCAAATCTGATAAAGTGTCCAACAGAAGAATCTCATTCAAACATAATATGTGTATAAAACAATAATGGAATTAAAGAATAAAATTGCTGAAATATGAAACACGCATAAACTTTATCTATAAAACACAAGGCATGCTGTCGTCACCATGTTAGTGTAACATGTGTACTAGTGTTGGCATAAAACACTTTGGGTTATGCCTTTCCTACAGAAATTGTAATTGTTTCTATGACCAAAAAAAAACTAATTAAAATCATAAAATAGATTCCAGTCTCAAACCAAAAACTTTTATTATAGTTCCCATATGTCCCCAAAACAAAAGTCAACCTGATGTCGAATATATAAATATTTTTTACATTAGGTACATTCATATAACATAAAAACAAAAAATATAAAACTTTCTAAAGCCTATTGCTTGGCCTTTCCTTGAGCAGCAACTTTGGCTGTAGCCGCTGCTACTTCTTCCTCCCAGAAGCAAGGTAGAATTTCTTTACAGGCGCAAGTTTTCATCAATTCATACACAAGGGATACCTGTTAAAAGAAAACAAACAATACAAGCAGTGAGAACTGATGAAACAGCAAAAAAACTTGTCTATTTGTTTATCTCTACATCAATCAAAAAAGGTGATATTCAGCAGTGTTTGGACTTCTAGTTCTAGACAAAAGACTACTTAGTATTTGTGGCAAAGCTCGACTTTTCAAAGATCAATTTATCTTTAGGATCAAAACTTAAAGTTTGAAAAGTATGAGCTTTACCTTTAACAACCCATTTCCTAATGTCTTAAGAAGTGGACCCATTTGTCTCTGAGTTTACCTTTGATTCATACATAGCTCCTGTATTTACACACCACACAGATACTCACCACACGCTCATGAATATTATAATCATAATCTTTTATGAGTTTATGGAACTTAATTTGTTATTTAGGTACCGTGACAATTCCTTAAAGTTAAAGAGAAACTGAGTTGACCTACAATGGTACAACACTTTGTGCTCATGTGCATGCTTCCATGTAGAATTGGATTCTACCAGCCTTGTTGGTAACCTGATCTACATCTAGGCCATATACGAATGCATACACTGGTGCACCCTCGGCTTCCCTCCACTGAGCGGTGACGGTAATGATGTGAGTGAGAGGCACCGCCGCACGCTATGTCTTCCCTAGGAGGCTCAAACTTCGATCATGTGCTGCTTAGACTTAGGAGCTGTATTATTATCAAGCCAATAGGAGGCTTAGATTAAGCTCAACCTTCAAGTTTAATCCTGTGCTGCTTCAAGCTTTTGGCTAGACTTTGAATTCCAATCCTCCTATGCTGCTGGTTTTGGAAGTTACATTTGAACTTTAGAAGGAAAAGGATGAATGATCGCAGATAACAGAAACTGAACAGAGGAATAATAAAGGCAGAGGAAGTGAAATGAGAGCAACTTAGACCAAACAATCCAAATATATAACAGATTACAGGAAAACGCTCTAGATCTAGAATAGATTAAATAAACACCTCTCCCCTCTTTTTTAACTCAGTTCAGATCTAAATCTACCGCATATCGTAATAGGCCTATATGTATTTTCTAATCTAGATCTAGATTTTATCAGCAGCAGTATTTGAAGGCAGAAAGAAAGAAGAAAAAAAAGAAGAAGAAGAAACAGAAAGAAGAGAAGAAGAAACAGAAGAAGAAGAGGAATATAAAGAAGAAAAATGAGAAACAGAAAACAAATCCTCGATCACGTTCCCGTTATACATGCAGCAGATACTTATTTCTTTCTCGACTTTCCTCGTATGTTGGCTGTCTCATTAAAAAATTGTTGTTGTTGTTATTGAGGCTACGTCTACTTCTGGTGCTGTTATTCTGGTGACGACCCCTAAGAATGATTGTGCCTACCAGGCCACTTGAAAAATCAGCTTGATCTTCAGCTCGAGCTTTAGCAGCTCTACTTGTAGACAGAAGTGATGATTTTACCAAAAATAAAAACAAATCAATTAACATTAGCGTTCACGTTAGTACTCGGACTCAAGCCCCAATCTCCAGTCTCTCAGTTTTTAAAGCAAGCATCATACTATAGAGACATGACATAACTGTCTCCCCCCCCCCCAAAATCCTCAAACTATTAGTGAGACAGTCAAATGCTAATTAGCAATGCACTCACTCCCCAAGTACATGTTTCATAGCCTATGTCTGAGTATATGTTTCATAGCCTATGCCTGAGTATATGTTTCATAGCCTATATCTAAGTATATGTTTCATAGCCTATGTCCTGTGTAGCAAAAAAACAAAAAATCAAATAGGGCACACACAAAAAAAAAAACGAAACAGCTTCATCAGTCAATAAATTATTTTCAATATAACAAACAAAATATTTGATATTTAATGTAATAATTCCCATTGCATGCAGTGACATAATCAGTTCTTCACCTGTTGGAATATTAAGTTTGAGAATGTTTTCCTCAGACATATCATCAAGGTAATTTTGACAAGACCTCTTAGACTGTTTCATGTGCAGCGATAAGTACTCGCTGTCCTGTCTGTTAGTAAGGTCATTAAAGAAAAGGAAAAATGGCTTATTTATGACAAATATTTCAAAACGTAATTACACTTGGTAATGGTAGATTTAAAGTATGTACATTTGACAGTAAAGACAAAATTTCAAGATTTGTATTTGTCTACAGCGCTATCTTTTAAAATCTTGATAATGATATAACAGGGTGTCCAGGCAAATTAAATAACCCAAAATCCTACCAGCGACTAAAAAAACCCCACTGCAAAAAGGACTTAGTACCAATCGACAAGAGCTTATTTTCAGGAAAGGTTTTGGATATTTATGTTAATATTTCCTCTTGGCACAGGTATTCCATTCTGATTTGCAATAAAAATGAGTAAAACAACACCACAAGCACTATTTACAGCTCACAATGTCTCCAAAAATCTATACATACACTACATAAAACTTGTAATTTGTAAAGAATAACATGGACTGTTAATTAACCTCAGTATTTCTAAAAATCTGCTAAGTAAGTATTTCCACTGAAAGTTTCACTACATACTTTTATACCTGAAAATTTGGTATTCCAATCCTTACGTGGCTTTCATGTTTTTTTTTAAATTTCCTATAATTATGAATTAATTAACATTCATTGCCTCATTATAAAAAATCTTCCATTTCAGAAATCAGTGATACAAAGTTCCTTTTAAATAGAAAATGATTCTCGATCTGTCCGTGTTAGATAGACTTTGGTGTTCACAATACTATTTAGAGTTGTGATGTGACATGCATGTGTCATCCACTTTCGACAATAGTATCAACAATTTACCTTCTTTCTGTTGAAGACATGTAGTCAAGAACAATAATTCGCATGTTTAAAAACGCAATGCAGCTTCAGTACAACAAAAATGGTGTTTGGCAACTTCTATAATATAATGATAGGTAGCTTTCTCTCCCTCTATCTCACACAAACAGTACAGACATACACACACACACTGTCTATTTCTGAATGTGCTAAAGGGTATTCAGTACGATAATTTTATTTGGCAATTTAAATAATATAAAATTATTCTTCTCGACCGATAACTCACCCTTGTATATTGCATGCAATCTATCCCCCCCCCCAAACACACATAGACACACGCCTGCACACCCACATACTTTTTCTTTTCTACTGCGTGAATAGGTATTCAGTGCCAAAATGTTATGACATATATTAGGCAACTTAAATGATATAATTATTTTCGATCAATAGCTCATTATAATTTATTTCGCATGTACTCTCTGTCTCACTGGATTGCATCAGTGTTTCAGCCTTGTCATTTCTTATGAACAAGAGCAAAGTTGGTAATTACATGGCTACCAACAGGTACCGGCTTGCAGTGTCTTTTTATCAGTCTCTGACCTCGGTCACAGTGACCTAAATGGTGGGCAGAAGAAACTAAAAAGGGAGATGTACCTATCGATGTAAATCAGATGTGTCCTTTTGTTATATATAAGCCTATATTCCCGTCTTAAATGTGACAAAACCTGTCCAAAGGGGAAACGGATTCGAACAGAGAATACAGGGAAAATGTGAGTTGAGGCTTTTATGAAAATTGGTTTGTTTGCATTTTCGGTGAAAATAACACAACTTTTTATGAATACCCTGATGAAAAATGTTGCCTTGAAAGTGCCTAAAAATGTGTTAAAAAAGTATGTGAACAAAAAGCTGGATATTTTTCTTCGGAACAAAATAAGAACTTTGAACTAGTTTTTCTCATAAATAGTTTCGTGCATTCTTGAAATTCTTCTTACAAAAAAATCTTAACTTTGTAAAAATTCAACCAATTCTTCCTAAGAAAAGTTTTTACTATTCATATACATTGGGCTAGCAGTTTGTGCAAAAATATAAACACATTTGAAAATGTTCACCATACGATGTGTTTTTGTCAAATCCACACACAAATATTATCAGATCTAAAAATAAATCTTGATGTCTCGATTCAGATTCATTCAGGCCTATCATGGCGTTTTGTTAAACAAAAATCATAACAAAATAGTAGAGCAGCTCGTTGAAAATAATATGACTTTTGTAAATATACTTTAAAAAATTAAGTTACCTTGATGACAGGGGCAATCTGATCATACCAATAGGGAAGAGTCGTGCAACGCAGTCTTTTAGGCACTCACATGTTGGAATCATGCCTTGATCCATATTCTTTTGAAAAAAGAAAGCGTGAAATGATTCATTTGATTTGTCAATATATTATATAAACATTAAAAACTTATATGAAGAAAAACAGAGCATAGTTAGCATTAATACATTTAACACGAGGGCATGACAAATATTTGATTGTCAACTCAATAAAAATAGTTCCTTCGAAGTCATAGTTTATCACAGTTTCGATAACTTGCAATAGAAACAGGTGATCATACATTTGTTACAACTTTTACAATCCAATTATACTGGTACTCATTTGCAACTGGGCTATGGGGGAAAATGTGTGATAAGCGTCTTTCCTAAGGAACTTCTCAACTAATGTCATAGTACAAGTCAACATAGATACAAGGTTGGCAAAGTGATGCCAAGACAAATTATAAAGGAAAATTCGGAGGAATTCTATGGGCACCAAACAGACTCACTGACCTTTACATCAGTACACATTATATTACCATGGAAGAAACATGCATTGTCAGCAATGCAAACCTAGTCACTCAAAACTAAAAAAGTAGGTTCACCAAAAATGTCCTTCATGCAAACTTTAATCACAATTGCCAATTGTTTTCACTTTCATTCTCAATGAAATGCTTTTCACTACCTTTTGAATTGTTTACTTCATTGTCGTTCATCTTGTCCACTATATACCCCATGATCCATGAGTGAATTATGAAGAAATAGCAAGACGAAGACATGTCAAAGGGTGAACAGACCCACAAACAGCTCCCACCAACCTCCCATAATATCCTCAGAGACAGTCAACATTCAACACTTATAATAAAAAATATATAACAATAATATAACCTTGGTAGGATAAATCTCTGGACAATCTTCAGCACAGAAATAATCAGGAAGACTGCAGATGTTGCTAAGTCTAACATCTCAGCGAGCAGATGGTCTTAAGTGATAAATGAATGAATAAATATGACATTGACTCACAGCATATTTTTTGTCTTTCCCAGACCAGCGCTTATCATCCTTTGTCAGGGGTGGAGGAGGCGTGTCATATGATCGACGCCATACCTGTCAAAGGTTAAAGTCAATAACAAACAACATGATATATCACTGTTGATCTAGTACATAAAAAGGATTACATAGTTTTTCAATATCCCTTCAACAAATATCGTTTGTCTCATAATTCATTAATTTAATATTCTTTCATATTACTTAAACGCGATTAAAGAGGCAGGACGGTGGGAAGGAGGGGTGATTGGGGTCTTGTAATCAAATTTATGCTTCAAGATATAAAAAATTGAGTTTTGAGAAAACATGAATTTTAGATGCAGATAATTAGAATGTCCAAAGCCTACGGCCACAAGTTGATTCTCATAATTCGAAGTTGATGCGGCCATTTTTGGGGAATAAAATCTTCAAATCGAAGCCTCCTCAACATGAACAACTTAGTGCTGACTGCCATACGATAACACAGTGCCATCCTGAACCCTGTCGTCCATAAGGCCTAATAACAATCATGTGGGACGTTGGAGGGGTCAGAGGTGAGTGTGTCAGTGCCAGTGACATAACGCCTTTTTGTTTTCTCACACAGAGACTTTACCAGTCCCAAGGAGAGTGTGGCCATAGATCTTTAAGACAATTAATCTTTTTTATACATAAGATATAACAATGCTCTTCAGCTATTCAAGTATTTATGGTGAAAATGAATACATGATACATTAATTCTTCAAACCTTATGAATGCCTCGCTATGAAAGTCAACTTGCTTTGAATAAATACATTCATAAATATGCAAATAAAGGGTAATCAGAAAATAACATCCATAACAAGGAATCAGCAATCAAATCATGGTAAATTGATAATTATCTTAGAATTACAAAACATTAATAAGAGAATGTTAACTTGAAAAAGTATGCGTATTATTGGCTATACAAGTTAAGGGCTCCAGAACTTGTTTTGGCTGTGCCTTTCTCTTTATAGATTTAGATTCAATGTTTTGAAGATCAAAGTTTTTAGATGTGGTAGTAATGTCAGAACATTCTGCACGTGATCTCCACAGTCGCAATCCTCCATAATCCAGATTGTCTGGTCTTGCCAATTAAACAGATGCCGTTGTCGCATTTTCACATGTGGGCTATTGTCTTCGCTGTTCTTGATGATGAAGTTTCTTCTTATCCTTTGATTGGTAACGCAATACTCAATAATGAGATCATCAGTCTCTGCAAGAATAACATGTGTCGTTTGAAATGTGTCTAACAAGAGCTTTAATAGGTCCTTATTGCAATCTGGCTGTGTAACATGCCTTCCTGTGTCTTTCGTCATTTTGAAGATCTGGACGCTTCTTTTATCACAGTAAAGTTGCTTGACCATGTCGGCAAAGCTTGTGTGATTACTGCTACTACCTTGTCATATTCGGTCTCACTGTCTGACGTGATAGATGTGTCAGAAATGTGTAGATCTATCTTCTTCTCGCTGTGTTTCGTATATGTCGCTGTGTCGCCTGGGTCGTTTGATTCATTGATTGTTTCCTGACCATAAGTGTGTCGTCAAGGGGCGATGTTACGTTTGACACACTGAATGAATGGATAACACTGTCGTTACTCTGGGTTGAGGCTGTATTGTTGTTGTTTGTTTGTAGAATGTCAGCACTTTCAATTTCTTTGTTTTCAATAAAGTCTGTGTTTGTAGATGTGTCGTCAAGGGTGATGTTATGGTTGACACACTGAAGGAATGGATAGCACTGTCGTTACTCTGGGTTGAGGCCGTATTGTTGTTGTTTGTTTGTAGAATGTCAGCACCTTCAATTTCCTTGTTTTCAATAAAGTCTGTGTTCGTAGATATTGTTGCTGTCTTTGTTGCTATTCTTGTATGATGTTGTTGTTTTCTAAGGTTGTCTCATCTTATTTGGCTCAGTGACTTCCGTCGGAAGCTGGTAGGAGTTGAATGATAATATGTCGACACTATCATGTCGGCCATCTCCATGCCATCAAATCGAAGGACGAGGGTAGTGCGCTCTTTATTGGAGGAGAGGTGACATTCCTCTAAAATGCTGTTGATAAGACATTCTAGCATCGTCGGAAGTCCGCTAACTGGCATAGTGATGTCGTTCAACCACAATAGAAACCTGAAATCATAAAGAGGATAAGAGCTCGCTAACCCACGTCTGTCCTGCTCGGTAACCAAACGGAAGTCTGTGGGCATAGATCTAATTATCGATCAATGGCATGGACGAGACTAGTGAGCGTGAAAGGGGTGGAGGGGAACTGAAGGGACGGCTTAGGATTGGTCTTGGTAAAGTGATGATGCTACACTATGGGTTGTCAGCTGTAGTGTAGCCTACAGTAAAGACAAAGGCATGCCAAATGTTTAGTTGCGTGAGTTATTGCACAATTAATACACACTAATATACATGTAGTACAACTGATCCCTGTTTTGTTTTAAATGTTGTGTTCACTGCTGTTCAAAAACAATCGCATAATAATATACTAGTACTGGATGTCTACAAATTTGCAGAATTTCCTTTGTC
This sequence comes from Doris montereyensis, assembly GCA_037039925.1. Taxonomy (NCBI): domain Eukaryota; kingdom Metazoa; phylum Mollusca; class Gastropoda; order Nudibranchia; family Dorididae; genus Doris; species Doris montereyensis. The sequence continues at coordinate 22,599 of JAXRKP010002203.1, read as the reverse complement.
TCATAATTTCAAAGAGTGTAATCAAAATATTTTGAGGGTCTTTTGACTTGGTCAACTTCCATTACGTAATTCTAAACTCAAACCAGTAAATGTATCCATACTATCATTTGCTGATGATTTAGTTCCGTTTGGAAAATCAGAAAGTGAACATGCTGAATAATGAACTAAATAAAAAAAAGAATGAAAGTAAATGCAAAGACAACAAAAACAATTCAGAAAATAGTAGTAGCAGGGAAAACTAAAAGAGACAAAATCAAAAACACAACAATAAGAGATCAAACCAAAACAGATGGAATGAAAACTAAGATAGAAATAAATCAACTGAGATGATTTGGGCATGTAAACAGAATGAATGATAATATAATAACTAAATCAGTATACAATGCTAAAACCCAAGGTAAAAGACAAAAGAAAGTGCAAGAAGATATAAAAGAGATATTAAAGCAACAACAAAAAAACTTTCATAGAAAGAAACAGAAAATATCAGGAGAGGGCAGCCTGGAGAAAGATTTTGGGGACCTAAACCCATATACCGGAAGATAGAATGGGAACGAATAAAAAAACTTATACCGAAGTCTCGTAATTCAAAGATATCATGCCTTCCCAAGGAATTAGAATTAAGAGGCTTCCACTGTAAATTAAAATCCTTCAGTTCATTACTGTTCGATTTTATGAGGAAACTACCATACCATCAGAGCAGGTCATAATATATGACTCTCTACAATCCAAAGCATCCTTATCTGTAGGCCTATACATTATTAAAAATAAAAAGAAAGTAGAACAAATGCATTTTAAGATTCACACTTAAAAATTGCTATTTAGAATGTTTCATACTTACAAGCACTTGAGCATCTCCGTATGTTTCAGCAGTTTCTGCTTTGTTTAGGCCTTGCAGAGCTCCATAATGTCTTTCGTTGAGACGCCAAGACTTGAGAACAGGGAGCCAATGGTTGTCATTAACCTCCTGAATGTGGTACAAGGTCTTAATAGCTCTCTTCAGCAGGCTTGTGAATGCAATGTCGAATTCATAACCTTTTTCTTTTATCAACTGTAAGCATAGAATTGAACAACTTATTTTGAAAAAACAACAAAAAAAAAACCATTTTACACTTTCTCCACAAAACATATCTAGGTATGAAAAATTTATTCCAAAAGTTTTCAAACATTCATTTACTTTTCAAACTATTTTTACTACTAGTATTAAGTCACTTGTAGAGTTTACCTACCTACAGCAAGGAAGTATTCGGGAATATCCAGTAGAAATTCATTAACGATGAAGAATGCCAGCAACCCTTTAACTTGAAAGCAAGAAATTTTATTATTTTTAAATCGTATAAGACAAAGCAACGCGCTTTTCTGTTCGATTTATAGAAAAACACTTTGAGAGTAAAGAGGTATTTACTGACAGTCATTCACTTAATTGCTCTGTCACGAGAGGTATTGCTGGTATAGGTGTTATGAAAAACAGTGTGCAAATCTAAACGGCACTTTAAGAGATCATTGCCCATCTGAAGCGTTCCTAAAAAGATAAAATACTTTCCATGCAAATTCTACTGGGAAATGAGTAATTTATCAGCATGTCCGCAGCTATGTGCGATAGTCAAAGCATCAATTTGCTAAAACAAGTAACATTTGGGTAGTCTACCCTAATTAGTACAAGAACTGATTGTTATTGCTTCTACTTCCACTTCTACTTTCCATTTCTTCTTTGTCATCAATACAAAAGTTTCAGTTTCAGGTAAAGTAGAGCTGTCAGCCACATAAGAAATATAATTAGCACACACTCTTCAACAATTCAAGGCCTAAATAATAATATTATATCAATAATCATAACAACACATGAATGATATTTTAACACAGTATAGTGATACTGTTGATGAAGATGATGGTGTTTGGACTGGTGAAGATGATAATGATCGGGGTATACAATATGATTTAGTGCTTATTGTTTAACTTAATGATAGAATGCAATGGGGGAGAGAGTTATCATTAAGCAGTAATCAATTTCAAGATGAAATATGGATGGGTATTTGGGTATATATTATTATACTGGGAAGAAATGTAATAGTTTACTGCATACAAATCTGCTCCACAACGATAAATCACCAATGTTTGGTAAGGGGACTGCAAAATAGTGGTACTATCCAAAGTGGAACACCTTTAAAATATTAAAGATTCACTTTTGTTAACTGAAAAAATTGGTGACAAAGTTCTAACACGTTTCTGTTTAAGGAAATCATTACCTTCCAATCTTTGAGGTACTTCATCTAGATATTTTAGATTTTTCTATTTCATCATCAACAACAGCTGTCAATTGTAAGTGCTGAAAAGAATCCTAGTGGAATATTCAGTAGATGGCTCTCAAGAAATGCAGAACCAGCAATATAGCAACAGTCTGTTCTTTCTGAGAGCGAAAGAATCTTGAGGACACCAGCAGAGGCAAAACCAATAGAGCATGAGATGAGCATGAATGACATCATTGACTGTAAAGATGAAGCAGCTGCCTCTGGCATCATACAAGTCAAATTGTCTGTCAACAGAGTCTGAATTAAATGGTTGTTTTCTTCTCTCTTTTTTTTTTTTTTCTTTAAACGTCGCAAAAGGAGAACGCATTTACAGTAAGATTTAAAACCTTCCATGTGGAAGAAAGCATTAACATTGGAAAAAGTGGCTCGCTCAGCCAGTGCAATGGCTGCCACATGCTAGTTGACTCGCTGATAATCATCGTCGTGGCGCGAGGTTGCCCTCGAAGTGTTACGAGTTCGCACAAGTCCACTGGAAATATCAAATTTGTAAATTATATAAAAACAAATTGAGAAGTAAACTTAACTTTGCAGTCAAGTAAAGAATACCTTTGTACATGAAAATATAGAGGTAGGCAACCATTAACTCGACAGGATTCATTTGAAACAGTTTTTTGTCTCTCCTGTAAAATTTGTGTGATGTGACTTGTGCAAATTCGTCATAGGGCCAACGATACACATTTTTCCAGCGATTTATTGTCATTATCTCAACATCAATCAATCAGTATGCACAAACTTATGCAAATTAGGTAACATGGACTGGTAAAACGTTTATGAAAAATGCTCATATTCATATATATAAATGAGACATCCACACTTATCAGTACCAACATGTCTCGATAGTCCAATGCTACAGTCTCTGTCTGATTTACGATAAAGTCTCAGTCCGGTCCTTTGTCATTGTCACATTTGAACTGCCTGTGTTCATCTATCGGTGTTCAGTCCCATCCGTTATCGCAATAGAGTTACACAGTTTCTGATTGACCCATATTTTTATTTTATTTTATTTCTCTTGTTCTTTCCTTTGTATAATGTCCCTTGGGTGGTACCCCGACTATGGAAGTCCTTCCCTATAATATAATCCTACAAAAACCCTAAGATCACCCTGGTTGTGGATGTGAGTAAAACAAATCAAAGCCTTTGTTGTGGTGGGTGGTTGGCGGCGCTACTAGTAGGTCCTACTTTCAACTTGTTGCTACTTCTTCATTCACCCTGAAATCACGGCGATATCGGAGTTTAGGGTCCCAAATTATTTTTATCGGAGTTTGATCCTACATTTTAATTTGTCGGAGTTTGTCACACTTTGTCGACCCTGCTGATCTCATGGCCCATACACAAAGTATTGAAGCGTTTTGGTCTCATGCAAAGAAGAAGATCAAGCGAATGCATGGCACATCTCGCAATCACTTCATCAGCTACCTACGGGAGTTTGAATGGAGATGGAGAAACGACACATTTGCTTCATCTGGGGGAAACACATTTGGGAAAATTCTAAATGAAATTAAAGTGCAATACCCTGTGTAACTTTTCTTGAACTTGAAGAAAAAAATATTTTTTTGGAAAACAAAATATTTTTAAGTTATTCTTAAAAAATCTTATTTTTAAGTTTAAATAAATCTTGGAAAAAAAAAATAATTTAGGACCCTAAACTCCGAGATCACCGAAATCATCACACATGGAGTGATGGGTAAATTGCAATCACACAAATCTATCTTGTGAGAAGATATAGATCTAGATCTAATCTAGATTCTCTAGATCTATATGAACTTTGTTAGTATTTCTATGTTTAGATCTAGATTCTATGCATTTAGATCTAGAACTAGATCTAGATCTAGAAAGATCTTAATTTTGTGAAACATTTCTAAAAAGGTTAAATGTAAACGCATTACGATTACCTTTCCTGCAGTCTTTGCCTCATTGATTCCAGTTTCAGACAAGTCAGCATCATGCCACCCACAGAAGAGATTCTTCGCGTTATATTCGCTTTCTCCGTGTCGAACGAGGACCAGCGTGTACTTTGTTGTCATTTTGGAAGATTGTTGAGATAGCTCGTCTTGTGAAAGGATAAAGTGAATAAGATCCTCTCGAGACCTGGTCTAGATCTCTCTGATACAGTCAGTTGACTACTAACACTCACGACGACCTTGGGCTCACCGTCCACTGGTAGTTGACCTTGGTTAAAGGTCAAGGAATGCAAGGGAGAATATCGATATTTTAGTTTTAGATTTTCTGAGTCAGTGACTTGATATCACAGTGTAATAATAAAATTAATAGTTACAAGTCCAATTCGTGTATTATCATTCCAAAGAGATTTATTAATTATCAATAGGAGGATATATGATTGTAAAGAGAAATAATTAAAACAACAATGGGTCCACAATGCAAAAGGAAGTTAAAATCTTACCTTGTTAGCCTACATGGAATAATACATCTATTTTTATCCCTCCACCACTCCAACCTTTCTGCCACCGAAAGACAAGCCTTATTGGATTTACGCCACCGCACGGACATTGTTATAAAACCGGCGGACAGAGGTGGTACTGTGGTCGTATTGGACAAGCAACTATACATCCAAGAAGCTGAACGTCAACTCACCAGCACAGACAACAAGTTCTACATCTCCCGTCCCTCCGATAAGATGTTTGCTAACAATGATAAAGACAAGCAGTGAGGCAAGGGGCATGTCGGAGGTTAATGTAATGACACAAGATAATGTGAAAGCCCCATAGGAACAAAGACGAGACAAACACAAAGAATAGACAGAAAAAAAATCCAGGCCACCATGGGGATCCAGCCCGCGACCTCTGCGTCGGAACCCATCGCCTCGCCATGAAAAGAAAGCGTGCTACCAATCAAGCTAACTACGCTCCCTAAAATAAGCACGGTTTACCGCTTTGGCTGTTATTGAGGTGTAGAATTTTCGCTGTAGGTGGTAGAGCTTTGGAAATAATTAGTTGGTTAATCCAGGGACAGTTTTTCGAGTTAATCAGCGGAGTTGCCATGGGCACTAAGATAGGACCTTCATACGCTTGCCTATTCATGGGTTATCTTGAGCATAGATTATTTCAGGCGTACCCTGGTCCTCTGCCCAACACCTATAAACGGTATATTGATGATGAGTTTGGTATCACGACCATGTCTGCGACTGATTTAGACCATTTCTTCAATTTTGCAAACAACTTTTGCAAACCTATCAAGTTCACTTTTACCCAATCTACATCCACTGTTTACGTCTTAGACATCACTGTTTCTCTCTTCGAACATGGGCTTACAACTACCATATTCTACAAAGATACAGATAGTCATAGCTATCTCCACTACACATCCTCTCATCCACCACGTTTCAAAGATGCTATTCCATATTCTCAATTCCTCCGCCCCAGACGCATCTGTTCTGCCGAGCACCTATTCACAGAGGACGCACCTAAGATGTTTGATTTCTTCCTACGCAGAGGGTACCCTAGGACCATCATTTGCCAAGCCTTTCAGAGGGCTAAAAATGTACCCCGTAAAGACGCCCTCAACATCGTAGGAAGATAAAAGACCAAACGCATACCCCTTATCCTTCCGTACCATCCGGAAGAACCTGTCTATTCTACACGCTGGTGACGAGACTAGACGTGTTTTCCTTCCTTTCCATTGATTGCCTTCAAGAGACACACTAGCCTTCAGGATATCCTTGTGCATAGTCGCCTCTCTACTGACTCCTCGCCGTCGAGCACCATCCGGTGTGGACGCACTAACTGCAAGACATGCCCCTTTGTGGACGGCTCCGCAACCATTCATTTACCTAGACAGACCTGGACAGTGAATCGGCAATTCTCCTGCGCCTCGCAATGTAATTTATGCTCTTCGCTGCAGTCATTGTGAAATGGCCTACATTGGAGAAACTGGCTTAGAACTCTCCAACAGATTTGGCCATCACAGGAGAGATATTGAATACTGCAAAAGCAAGCCAGTGCCTTTACATTTTAATGGACCAGGACATCGAGGAACCCATGACCTGAAAGTATGCATTCTCATGTCATATACCGGCGGTGCTGAGTCTAGGAAGTCTATAGAGAACCGACTTATAGTAAGATTGGGCACAATCAACCCTAATGGTATGAACGTCTTACAAAAAAATTTGTATAATTTTCACTATCCCGGACCCTTCACCATCATCTACCCTACCCCATCCGCCGCCCCACCACCGCCCCCCACGAAAATATCCCACCCTAACCCTACCCCACCTTCCTATCCCGGGCAAAGTTGGGTCCCTCTGGCAGTTCACACCCCGTATGCCTATCTATGGTAGCGTACTCTATGGTAGGCATCTTTGCACATATTTTTTACGTTCACCACTTACCGAAAGCAACTTTGCGCACGGTTTCTTACTATTACGGAATATACCCTATTTTATCATCAAGGAGAAAATACTTAAGATTTTGATAACTTGGAAAGCATCACCTAGTGCTAAGTGACATTTTTTGAAATTTTAGATAAGTTGTTTACTCTGTTCTCGTATTGCATCGAAAAAATTTAATTTGATACATTTTGCCCCTTCAGTGTAAATTTTTGCCTTGATTGATACTTTCTTTCATTCATTCTTTATCATTTTTTCCTTGTAGACCCAGTGAGATATAGATCTCTTATAGTTATCCTCTTTTTTTCGTTCTTGTTTCCCATACTCACACCTCTCTCTCTCTCCCTTTCTTTCTTCCCTGTTTTCTTTTCTTCTCTTCTCTCTCTCTCTCTCTCTCTCTCTCTCTCTCTCTCTCTCTCTCTCTCTCTCTCTCTCTCTCTCTCTCTCTCTCTCTCTCTCTCTCTCTCTCTCTCTCTCTCTCTCTCTCTCTCTCTCTCTCTCTCTCTCTCTCCTCTCTCACTCTCTCTCTCTCTCTCTCTCTCTCTCTCTCTCTCTCTCTCTCTCTCTCTCTCTCTCTCTCTATCTCTCTCTCTCTCTCTACTCCTTCTCCCCTTTTATTACTTAATTATTTTCATATTTATATTCATTCTAGATCTGAACCTTCCATTCTATATATATATATATATATATACATATATATATTTCTCTCATTCTCTCTATCTCCTTCTCATCTTTACTTCGTTTTCTTATTTTCATATTTTTATTTCATTTTTAGATCTGAACCTTCCATTCTAGTTCATTCTTCACACCCCTCTACTACGTTTCTTATCATCACTATATCTCTGGTTTGTTGTCTGACGAAGGATTATACCCGAAACGGCACGTGTTTGTTCTGTCTTTATTAGTAGAGTTGTCACTTATTGTCATATTTCGCGGGAATAATACATCGTAGCCTTCATTATTCATCATAGTTACATGCTACCTTCACGATATTGATCTCAGTTAATATTGTAACAATGGAAGAATGAAATTCAGTCATTCGCAATAAAAACAACATAGGGATTTCAGACAAGAAATTACTTATTAAAATAAACGTATTTTACAGCATGGCTTTAAGCAGTAGACCTACATCGGTCAAACTAAGCAACCTTAACAATTTGATTGTTCGTCCTTCGTAGTCGAAGCAGGACCATGACTTCACATTGTTGTCTCCGGGTGAGTGAGGAAGTGGCTTATTAGCCCAATTCTTGCTGAGAACCTCCTTGTGCAAAGAGGGTATGGGTATGATGTGTCTTTAATGGCTTCCTTTTGATCTTTGTTTTTGCGGAACTGTCTCTTCTTTTGTTGTTCTTTAATGTGTCTCGTCTTAAAATTGGTCATTCCAGATTTCATCATGGACCGCCATAGATGTCGGTCCTGAGCAGCATCCTTTCAGAGATCTGCGTTAATGTTACGTTGTTTCAGAATGACCTTGAGGAGTCTTTGTATTTTTTTCTGCCTTCCATCAGATCACCTTCCTTCTTTCAGTTCGCTGTACATGAGTATCTTGGGCACTCGGTTGTTACCCATTTCAGTTACGATGGTTTCAGCATAGCGTGGACACTGATGCATTTTTGCTCTTTGGAGGATTTCAGTGTCTGGTACATGGTTCTGCCAGCTGATCTTGAGAAGTCGCCTTAGGCATCACAGTTCAAAAAAATTTAATTGCCTGACGTGACGACTGTAGACTGTCCATGATTCACAAGCAGATAGTAGGGATGGAATCACAATTAGCATGATACACTTTTAGCTTGGTTTGCAGCCTGATGCCTCTTCTTTCCCAGCAGTGTGTTCGCAATTTGCCAAAATCGTCAATGGTGGCTGAACTGTGAGCTCAAAGTCAATGCATTCTTCTTTTGCCTTTTTGAGCTCGCTGGGAAGCATATGCCATCAACAAACAATCTCCAGTCGCTCCTCTCCTGGGACAGCCTCTCCATAGAGTTCCATGTTTAAACCGTCTTCTTCATCTTTCTCTCCATGTAGCCATTGGCCGACCCCTCGATCTTTTATCCTGTGGGTTCCATGTTAGGCTTTGTCTTGTTAATGTGCTGGGGCCTTTCTGAGCGTGTGCATTATCCACATCCATTCCTTTTGTTTTAACTCTTTCTCAGCTGATACCTGTCCAGCTCTTTCCCATGGATTAGTGATTGAGATAACTTCAGCCGAGAAAATTTTGACAATTCTTCTCAGACATCTATTTAGGAATGGTTGTATTTTTTGTAGAGTTATTTTTATGGTTCTCCGTGTTACTGAGACATATGTTAGCACTGACTTGAAATTTGAGTTAACTATCCTTAATTTGATTCTTTCTGGCAAACTCTTGCTGGATCATACCTTGTTAAGGTTTAAAACTGTTTGTCATATCTTCTGTATGCTGGTTTTGACATCTTCTTTCGCATCTCCATTACCATCAATCATGCTCCCCAGGTAGCATAATTTGTCCATATTTCCAGCGGTTCTCATTTTAGGGTTATTGACAGGGTGTTGCAGGTTTTGCAGATACGAATAGTCTTGGTTTTCTTACAGTTGACTCTGAGTCTCATATATGATGCTGTGTCATCGATGGCATCAGTTTTCTCTTTGCATTTGCTTGTGTGTGTGTCTGAAAGAAAGCAATTTTATCAGTGAAGTCCAGGTCGTTCACTTGTTTGGTGAAAGTTCCCACGTAATCTATCCTATCCTCTAGTCTCTTTGTTTGCAAGTATTTCTTCTAGGCATCTTTTTATTCTTTGATCTTAGTCTTGACATTCTCATTCCACCATGCAGCAGGAGACTCGTGGATGGCGGGATCATCTACTCCCCGTACAGGTGCTTACCTGTCCACTGCCCGGTTCGTCAAAGTCCGTTGAATGCAATGTCAGAGAATCCAAAAGGCAAGTGAAATATATAACCATCTAGGAAAGACATTTGTAGGTAAACAGGAATTGTCAACAAAAACCAAAATGGCAGTATACAACACAGTTTATTGTCCTAATCTCCTGTATGGCAATGAAACCTGGACTTGGACAGTAGGGAATACAGTAGAGTGCAGGCAGCCGAAATGAAATATCTAAGAAGAGTAGTACGGAAAACTAAAAGAGACAAAATCAAAAACACAATAATAAGAGATCGAACCAAAAGAAGATAGAAATTAATCAACTGAGATGGTTTAGGCATGTTAACAGAATGAATGACAGTAGAATAGCTAAATCAGTATACAGTGCTAAAACTCAAAGTAAAAGACCAAAAGGCAGACCTCGGAGAAAGTGGGAAGAAGATATAAAAGAGGCATTAACGCACAGAAATGTAACTTTTTTGAAAGGAAACAGAAAATGTCAGGACAGGGCAGCCTGCAGAAGGATCATTTCGGGCATTTAAAACCCATACACCGGAAGGTAGAATGGGAGCTGATAAAGAAAGAAAGAATTACTTT
>JAXRKP010002202.1:62500-64635 GCA_037039925.1 Doris montereyensis | reverse complement strand
ATCCAGGTTCGAACATATAATTTGCAAAACGGACGAAATTCCGAGCGTGGGTGGGCAACATTTTACAAATCACCTGGGTGCTGGTCCAATGCCTGGCATGAGGCCGGGTTATCTAGATGCTCCTAATCTTTTCGCTTTCGATTGGAGGCCAGAGGGAGTGGCGGAGAAAAAAGTGGACACAAATTTTCGTTTTTTGCTTTTTTTTTTATACTTCAGATTCTTAATCAGCGTCACATCTACTATAGGTTTGATACCAAAAACCACGTGACTACTTGGAAAAAATTGTGAAATTTGAAATTATTTTATTCTTATCAACTTAAATAAATCTCTAATCTGGTATGGACAACAACAAAAACGGGGGGGGGGGGGGGGGGAGCGGACCACCGTCATCACCAAAATTCCATTCGTGGTTTGACACGACTGACACGGGCAATCGATGTGACAGTGACAGGTGTCAGGTGTTGGTGACCTAGTTCATTTTTGTGGCAAGAAACCTCAAAGTAGCAGTGAGGCGTTCATGGGGAGAAATGGCCTCTCTCATCACTGCGTTCTCCTTTGTAATAAGGGGTGCAATGAACCACAGAAGCTCTAAGTCTAAGTGTCTTCATCCATTCTTAGATAGTTGTGTAAGTCACTTGGGTAGAGACGAAGTCCATTGAGCAATTTTGTGTGCGTAAATCTATCACGCTGAAGCAGCCATTCCTTAGACCATAAAGTTCTGTTTCTTTCTTGTTTCTTTTCCTTCCTCTTTATAATAGAATAATAAATAATAAGTCCAATAAATTCCTTTTTCTCCCAGTCGCATTATGGCTTCACTATCACTTCTCTTCAATCTTTAAACAATTCAACAATCGAAAAAGGGTTAGGCCTATGCCACGGTACGTTACCAAAAAAGATGATAGAAAAATAGAAGAATTAATAAATGAAATACCGTAAGCCTACTTATGGAGACTTTGAAGGAACTATTATAGTCAACGGTTATGCCACTGCATGTAACAAAAAAAGAATTCAATAAATGAAATACCGTAAGCCTACTTATGGAGACTGAAGGAACTATTATAGTCAACGGTTATGCCACTGCATGGAACAAAAAGAATTCAATAAATGAAATACCGTAAGCCTACTTATGGAGACTCTGAAGGAACTATTATAGTCAACGGTTATGCCACTGCATGGAACAAAAAGAATTCAATAAATGAAATACTTAATATAATATTATAAAGATCCTGTGAGTGGACGAAGAGAGCGACAAGATAAAAATACGGTAGCGTAATAATTGATTGCAGCTAGATCTAGGTGAGAGATGGAATGCAGTGCGAACCAAAAAGTTACCGTGGTCGCAGACGGCGTTAATGGGCAAAGATTACAATCAAACAAGCCTAGAGTGGTGGCCCGGGGTCTCGCCTGGAGCCATTGATTGATGCCAACGTGTACGCCCCGCTTAAGACTGGTATACCGGTATTATTGATGATGAGTGTCGGACATGACCTTTGGATATCTAAAAATTCAGTGAAAGCATTCATTCTGTGTTCTTATGCTGAATCTCATTTCACATTGTTTTGAAATGAACTTTACAACTGATCGATAATGTCTAAAAGGACTTTTTAAAGAAACGCTTGAATGGACTAAATGTATTATATGCCAGACCGATACACATGCACATTTTAACTTAGAATGTCCTGACAAAACAAAACGTTTCAATAGTGCAAAACCTTCTCAAACGATCATAAACAAATTTCTTTACCACCACATGACGAAAGATGAGTTGGGCCCTAACCATTTCATCAATGGATGAAGGAGATGATCTTGCAACAATTCTAAAGAGCAAGTTACCGTACGCATAAAATCATGTTGTGCAAGATTCCACAAACACCAAACTTCAACGGTTGATGAAAAAGAGTATCTGAAAGCTCCTCCTCTGACGCATTTCTTCATTCTGACAAAACTGGCTACAAACACGTAGACGTGCGTCTTCTACATCCAGCGTTGGAATTTCGGCAATAGAAACTAACAGAGAAAAATGATTTTTCTGTGAAAAGGAAGAAAATGATAGAAATGAACTGGATTCTGCCATAACTATACAGGTAAGCGACAAGGTAAAAATGATTGCAGAGAAAAACAAACGACGCAAAAAC
>JAXRKP010002202.1:45000-57500 GCA_037039925.1 Doris montereyensis | reverse complement strand
GAGATCACCTTAGTTTGGATCATGGACCGATATCACCTTAGTTGGGGATCATGGACCGATTTCACCTTAGTTGGAGATCATGGACCGATTTCACCTTAGTTGGAGATCATGGACCGATATCACCTTAGTTGGGAATCATGGACCGATATCACCTTAGTTGGGAATCATGGACCGAGATCACCTTAGTTGGGAATCATGGACCGATATCACCTTAGTTGGGAATCATGGACCGATATCACCTTAGTTGGGGATCATGGACCGATATCACCTTAGTTGGGGATCATGGACCGATATCACCTTAGTTGGGATCATGGACCGATATCACCTTAGTTGGGGATCATGGACCGATATCACCTTAGTTGGGGATCATGGACCGATATCACCTTAGTTGGGGATCATGGACCGATATCACCTTAGTTGGGAATCATGGACCGATATCACCTTAGTTGGGAATCATGGACCGAGATCACCTTAGTTGGGGATCATGGACCGATATCACCTTAGTTGGGGATCATGGACCGAGATCACCTTAGTTGGGAATCATGGACCGAGATCACCTTAGTTGGGAATCATGGACCGAGATCACCTTAGTTGGGGATCATGGACCGAGATCACCTTAGTTGGGAATCATGGACCGAGATCACCTTAATCATGGACCGAGATCACCTTAGTTGGGAATCATGGACCGAGATCACCTTAGTTGGGAATCATGGACCGAGATCATCTTACTTGGGAATCATGGACCGAGATCACCTTAGTTGGGAATCATGGACCGAGATCACCTTAGTTGGGGATCATGGACCGATATCACCTTAGTTGGGAATCATGGACCGAGATCACCTTAGTTGGGAATCATGGACCGAGATCACCTTAGTTGGGAATCATGGACCGAGATCACCTTAGTTGGGAAATCATGGACCGAGATCACCTTAGTTGGGAATCATGGACCGAGATCATCTTACTTGGGAATCATGGACCGAGATCACCTTAGTTTGGGGATCATGGACCGAGATCACCTTAGTTGGGGAATTATGGACCGATATCACCTTAGTTGGGAATCATGGACCGATCACCTTACTTGGGAATCATGGACCGATTAGTTGGGGATCATGGACCGATATCACCTTAGTTGGGGATCATAGACCGATATCACCTTAGTAGGGATCATGGACCGATATCACCTTAGTTGGGAATCATGGACCGATATCACCTTAGTTGGGAATCATGGACCGATATCACCTTAGTTGGGAATCATGGACCGATATCACCTTAGTTGGGAATCATGGACCGATATCACCTTACTTGGGAATCATGGACCGATATCACCTTAGTTGGGAATCATGGACCGATATCACCTTAGTTGGGGATCATGGACCGATATCACCTTAGTTGGGGATCATGGACCACCTGCGTTGGTTTCACTAAAAAACACTCGAACCCATAACCTTTTGTAGTGAGAGACGGACACCTTGTTCCTGAACCACCGAGATTTCTCACCACAGAGGAAATGCTCCTTATTTAGTACGTCCTAGGCCTAACTACTCTTTCATGACGTTTTGCCTGCAGTCGCCGTCTTTCAGACTATGGTTTGTTTGTGTTCTGTCTAAATTTGCACGTCTGAGATTTTGATTTACTTATGGATAAAACGACAAACATAACACGTCCGACCTTAAAGTGGAATTCCCAAAGGAAGAAAGGCCGAGGAGAGGCCAAAAGCAACATGGAGGAGGTCACCCGGCAGCTAGGCCTTTCCTGGAACCAAATGGGCATGATGGTGCAGGACCGAGTGAAGTGAAGCCAAGTATGGATACAAAAGAAGAAGAGGAAGAAATAACTAGGCCAAATATATGCTAATAAGGTGTATGACCTTGCGTTATTAATGTCTCCTTAGGTTTGGTACATTTTAAAATGTTTAAATTTACGTCAGTCATTTCAAAGTGTTTGCAAAGGGGCTCTATGTCGTTTGCCCAACAGACTACGTCTACAAGGTTTTCAGAGACTCCGTGCTGCGACGAGTCACGTGATGAATAATAATGTGTACTCGCTTATTTCAACGGAAATAATTCGATAAACTTGGAGAGACCGAATATCTATTTTTAGATGCACATCGCGGCCTTGGAATGGCGTAGTCGTAAGTCCATTTTTTTTCCATACCAAAAATAAAAAACAGGATAAAATACACATACCACTGCTCGATAATATCGTGTGTTCTCCCTTCGAACAACATATCAAGGATCATTGACCCCTATTTAGTCTCATTTTAGCGATGTATAAAGCTGTATATTATGCAAAGGGAGGTTTCGTTTTTGGAATCTTTAACAACTTTTTTCAAAACTAACCACAGACTTACGACCCTGTCATTCCAAGGCCGCGAGATCTATAGATCTAGATCTGGATTTGTTAGATTTAGATCTAAATAGATCTGGATTTGTTAGATTTAGATCTAGATATAGATCTGGATTTGTTAGATTTAGATCTATATAGATCTGGATTTGTTAGATTTAGATCTACATAGATCTGGATTTGTTAGATTTAGATCTATATAGATCTGGATTTGTTAGATTTCAATCTAGATTTGATGAATAATTTTGAAAGCGTATGCCTGACAATGTACATTTTATACACTGGAGAGCAACCATGAAATCCCATAACCAAAAGGACGAAGAAATAGAATGAGTGAGTCATTTCTAATAGTTAGAATCTGTAAAAACCGGCAATGCCGACTGCTCTACAGACATCAACATCAAAATTGCAATGTCAAAGAACAGATTGATAGGTCTTACAAATATTACAGAAAGACAAAGGTATTGACAAACATCTGAAAATCAAACATATAAAATGTTTAATCTGGACAATGATAATATGCACGGCAGAAGGATGGATACTGAAAGACAGATGAAAAGGAAATACACAGTGTTTTTTTGATTTTTTTTTTTTCTTACTGATGTTACTTAGTGATGTTACTTAGCGATGTTACTTAGTGATGTTACTTAGTGACGTTGCTTAGTGATGTACGATGTATACTAGCTGAGTTAGCCAAAACAAAAATTACGAGTAGCTATTTAAGGTTAATAAAATGGAAACACGAAAATTGCGTCTAAATGAAATCTGACGTGTATTGATTTGTTTTGACAAGCGACTTTTCTTAAACGTGTGTCCTTGATTGAACTTCGCTTACTTGAACAACATTGTTACATCTCCACGTAAGAGCAGTCATTCATCTGCAACAACTATAAACTTCTATGGAGCTCTAGCTAAGTGTTCTAAGCATCTCCTGTGTTACAGATGCAGTCGTCCATCCAAGTCTGAGATAGGAGTTGTGAAAATTTCGCTTTTGAGTTAACCCCGGTAAAAACAAAATCTAAGGACATGATGTGTGGCGAGCTAGCTGGCCATGCCATTGGCCCCCTCACCTTGGCAGCAGTCTCAATGGATACAGGTTTCCCCCCTCACCTTGGCAGCAGTCTCAATGGATACAGGTTTTCCCCTCACCTTGGCAGCAGTCTCAGTGGATACATGTTTTCCTCACCTTGGCAGCAGTCTCAATGGATACATGTTTTCTCCCTCACCTTGGCAGCAGTCTCAATGGATACAGATTTTCTCCCTCATCTTGGCAGCAGTCTCAATGGATACATGTTTTCCCCCTCACCTTGGCACCTCAATGGCAGGTTTTCCGCCTCACCTTGGCATCAGTCTCAATGGATACAGGTTTCCCCCTCACCTTGGCATCAGTCTCAATGGATACATGTTTCCCCCTCACCTTGGCAGCAGTCTCAATGGATACTCAATGGATACATGTTTTCCCCTCACCTTGGCAGCAGTCTCAGTGGATACAATGTTTTCTCCCCTCACCTTGGCAGCAGTCTCAATGGATACATGTTTTCTCCTCACCTTGCAGCAGTCTCAATGGATACAGGTTTTCCCCTCACCTTGGCAGCAGTCTCAATGGATACAGGTTTTCCCCTCACCTTGGCAGCAGTCTCAATGGATACATGTTTTCCCCTCGCTCGAATGAGATGTTGATGTTTCCAGTGTCCATCAGATTCTTATACAAGAATTTAATTGCATTCTTTGAGGGAGTAGGCCTTGTATACTCTTTTCTGTACCTTATTATCACTTTAGTAAGTGATTTAAACTCATTAAGCCAAAGGGCGCATTTTAATTTTTCTTCAGCTGGTACCGTCTTTGGTGTGAAAACTGCAATTCAGTGCAGATGGCTTTTGGTGTTAAAAGACCCGCGTCAAAATTGTGTATGGTTTACATTTCACGTCATAACTTGGCAATCAGTTGTCCTATTATATTGCACTTGGTATCAAACAAAACTTTTATAATTTTCTAACCGTTTACAAAACATTGCATCGTTTTATGTACATCGGTTTTCCCGCCAGTTAAATTCTTTATCGTTCAGAGTAAAAAAAACACATCTCGTATAATCTACGCAAATATGGTTGTGTAGAAGCCTCTTGAGAATACGTTGAAAAGAGAAGAACAGAGAACTCTTTAACAAAATAAAGAAAAGGAAGCTGGCTGTCTTTGGACATGCCTGTAGAAACAATATAAAGAAAAGGAACATGCCTGAAGAAAGGAAGCTGGCTGTCTTTGGACATGCCTGTAGAAACAATATAAAGAAAAGGGAAGCTGGCTGTCTTTGCCTGTAGAAACAAGTGCACGCCGATGAAGGATATGCTATTGGGAAAGGTGGAAGGCACAAGGGGACGAGAAAGGCCGAAATGAGGCTATGTTGACAACATCGAAGAGTGAACCAGAGGAAGCAGCATGCAGATGTACACCCCCGCAGAGAGAATAGAGGATTGGAGAGAGGAGATCCAAAGAGAGATGCGTGCAACAAACGTCATACATGAGTCAGGAAGTAAGTAAGTAAGAGAGTAGGTACGCCCTGACACTAAATACAATATTCAAAATCGAAATAGTAACATTTTGACTACAAGAAAGACTATGGATGGACCGGAAATCCAAAATCGTCTATTTGTCGTCACGATGTGCAAATAGTCACTTATGACATTACGATATAATACGGGGCCACAGTTTTTCACCTGGATCAACTCATACACGATCGAGCTTGGTTACGAATATTGGTCTTATTGCTATGATATTAACTTACTTAATATGTCATCCCTACTACCGCCTTTATTATACACTAAGAGATCTCATATTTATAAAATACAACTCAAAGCGGATGCTTTTGAGTGAAGGCAAGCGAATGGAAAGTCCATGCATATGCGGCTGACAATTTTCCAAAAATAGAGAAACGAAGGTCCGCCGAGCAAAGAGAAGATGTATGACTAATTCAATGAATGGATTGCAATACTGTGCTCCCGAGATATATCATCGAAAACCAAGGCTACAAATATAACCACAGTGCTGAGGACATTACATCCTTTCAATTTATTTTGACAAGGGACTGATGCAATCTCTTGATGGTGACCATGCCCAAAGATAAGTTTTCCTTGCAGTCAGTGCAACATTTCAATAGGAAGCTCTGGATGAATACATAATTACTGGTGGGTTAAAATTCATGATAGCAGATAGCACACCAGACAACAAGCTAATCAACCATGGGGAACCCAGGAAAAACTGAGAGAGAAGCAGCCAAACCACCTCGTGCTCCTACAAAGAAGACAGAGGCCAAGCAGAGATGGAAAACATAACAACATTTGTGAAGCAGCCTCTACATTGCATGTAAAACTCAACATTTGTGACATCTGCATGTAAAACATAACAACATTTGTGAAGCAATTGGATGGAAAACCTTTGTGAAGCAAGCCTACATTGCATGGAAAACATAACAACATTTGTGAAGCAAGCCTCTACATTGCATGGAAAACATAACAACATTTGTGAAGCAAGCCTCTACATTGGATGGAAAACATAACAACATTTGTGAAGCAAGCCTCTACATTGGATGGAAAACATAACAACATTTGTGAAGCCAGCCTTGGATGGAAGACATAACAACATTTGGAAAGCAATTGCATGGAAAACATAACAAAAGATATTGCATGGAAAAATAACAACATTTGAAAAGCCTCTACATTGGATGGAAAAAAAACATTTGTGATAAGTTGAAACAGCAGGAAAAAAAAAACAATGCAGGAAGAATGATAGCAAAGAAATTAGACAAAAGAAAGATTATTCAGGGAACTTGTCGAATTTGCCCGACATTTTATCAAGGTGGGTTAAAGTCAGAAATCATGTTAATAACAAAAATACTTTTGAACAGCACTTGAGAGAGACATCATAATATTCTTTCCCATGCCACATTTGGCATCTGGATCAACTTCAAGGAATCTGAACAGTATAGATTTATTAGAAGGAAACAGAATCAGTGGTCCATAAGATCAGAGTCCAATCCTACATAAAATCCAAATAATAACTATGTTGAAAGATAGGCCTATATTGTTTCAACACAAATTGTATAAATTCAAAGAATCGATACTAAGCTTCTTATATGATATCAGTATGACGGGAATAAACTGCCTTATCCACTAGTATGATAGACTAAATTTGTCCTATTTTCGGCAAAAATGGCATTCCCAGAACCCGCCTCCCCTTAACAATGTTTTGTGTGTAGGTTGTGTTTGACCCTACAGAGGAGAATTAATATGTCTTATTACTTAGAAATATCAAATGAGAAATCATATCAGGACCCTCGTTTTGAATAGCGTCCGTTTGCCAGGGAGCGGCTGGGGATGGGGACGGGGTATTTTTTGTCATTTGGCTTTATTTATGTCTGGTGTTTTGTTCGTTGCTGACGAGTTTTTGTTCATTTTTCTGCCTGAATTTTTAAAAAGATGGGAGAGGGGGGGGGGGGGATAAATGTGTCATACCTGCACCGACTATAGAAACACCAATTAATTAGGATTTTCTTAATTTTTGCCAATAGTATTATTATATTTCAATTATTTGTTCTCGGGGGGGGGGAGCGGTGGGGCCTTGGCAGTCCAGGGTGAAAGGTGTCGGCATCTCAACCCAAAGGTCGTGGGTTCACACCCTGCCGACGGTTGAAATATTTTCTCGTTTTTCCGAGTCAAATCTCCCCTCCCCCCCTCCCGCCCCCTGATCCAGGTAGGTAGATCGTCACCTAGTCTCTTCGGGGACAAACAATAATGGATAAACTAATTAAGATATCGAGAACAATTGATGGCAGACGTATCTGCTCCTACCATCCGTTCCGAGGGAGAGGTGAGTTCACAGAAAACTGTCACAGTAGCGTTGCAACCGTTGAAGATATTTGAATTTATCATTTTGCACTTAGATTTATGATATAAGTAAAGTTGTTTTCAATGCTATCAAGGACCATAGAGCCGGCTATCCCAGTTCCTATAACGTGAAGAGTAACTGGTTTTGCACCTAGGTCGACTGGGGAAAATGCATGTTGTACGTCTTTCCCAAGAAACAACATCGGGCCTAGGCTTGCTAGGTTTTAAACCCGGGATGTCATAATCCCCAGTACGACAGCCTTAACCACCCGGCCATCAATGCCACACAGATTTGTGATGACACAAGACCAATTCCCCCCCCTTCCAGAGTTATGAACGCCGTTTACGAACTTGTCTCTTTGCCTTATATTAAAAACGAGAGCACTGGCTAAGGTCAAAATAAATATGGAGTCGCCAAACGTGTGCCAGATAAGGAAGGGAATGCCGACCGCAGGCCGGATAACTACTGTAATACATTAAAAAAAACCCAACAACAACCCCAAAATACTATCGATTTATCAATACACAAATTACAAAACACAATAATAAAAAAAGGACAACAGCATAATACATGTATAATGTATTTATAATAAGATAATTACGTCAGACCTACTGCTTACATAACATCGGAATCTCACAAGCCAAGCGGCAAAAATAAAAAATAAATGAGATTTCCCGCGTGGTGACATGGCGTGGATGGGGGGGGGGGGGGGGGGGATGGACGAACTGAGCTCGCGGGCTGGACATGTCCCGTGAGCTGTAGTTTGGTGTCCCTTGGTTTACTGAAACAACCTAACGAATCATTATTATAATATGGTGGAAGCGGGGGGGGTGCGGGGGATTACGGTAGGGCCTTGGCAATCCAAAGCGAAGGTGTCGGCCTCTTAACCCAAAGGTCGTGGGTTCAAACCCTGCCGACGGTTGAAATATTTTGTCGTTTTTCCGAGTCAAATCTCCCCCCCCACCCCCGCCCCCTGATCCAAGTAGGTAGATCGACGCCTAGTCTCTTTGGAGACAAACGATAAAAAGGGTGTCCCGTGTGCAGATCACAACACTCTGGGCACGTTGATCTGTCTACAGGGCAGTAAGGGAAAATCTACCAATAACCCAGAGATCACTATCTAGTTGTGGATGTATGTACAATCAAATCAAGTCAAATCAAATCAAATCAAATCAAATCAAATCAAATCAAATCAAATCAAATTAAATTTAATCAAATCAAATCAAATCAAATGAAATCAAATCAAATCAAATCAAATCAAGTAAACCAAATCAAGTCAAGTTAAATCAAATCAAATTAAATCAAATTAAATTAAATTAAATCAAATCAAATCAAATCAAATTAAATCAAATCAAATTAAATCAAATTAAATCAATTAAATCAAATTAAATCAAATTAAATCAAATCAAAAGCCATGTAAACAATCAAGGGATCTTTAATGTGCACCAAGTGTTGTAATATGGGGACTACAAAAAAATCAAGAATTTGTTTTTTAAACTGCTGCCAGGTCTTGAACCCACAACCTCTGGGTTGATAGGTCGACGCCTTACCTCCGGACTACCAAATCCCGTATCCACTGGCAGACAAACAAAATACAAAAGAGGATTCATACAATGGTCACTTGGAACATTAGGAAGTCAGGATTTGTTTTCGGATGTTGAAATTCCTGATTTAACACATTATGCTTATTGATAACATTTATAAGTTTGGAGATTGTTAAATTGAAAACAGAGAAAAAATCGAAGGACTTCACCGCGATACTGTGTGCAAACTTCAGATTTTAAGATCTGTTGAGTCAGATAAATGTAAGGCTACATGCCCACGGACGCTGTATTGCGCAATAGCTGAGGAATCCACCCAAACTGTGATCATACCACAGTGAACGGACTCCAGTCTTTAACGTTCCCCAATGCTGAGAGGAATGGTGACACGTTTTCTGATGGTAACATGTTGAGGTCCAATCAACGAACATTATTCGTGTCGATAAAAAAGATTTCCCTAGCATTTCTGACTACGCCCACGTCCACGAGTTGTTCTAGATATAATTTGTGTTCGTCTGGTTTAAACAAATACCTCTCCTGGTTACACAATTGACTTTACCTCCATTATAGTATAATTTTCGTTTCGACAAGGGACGGAATGGAAAGGTGTGAAGAAGGATACGTTTTGTAACAAATTTCGACAGGGGACGGAATGGAAAGGTGTGAAGAAGGATACGTTTTGTAAGAAATTTCGACAGGTGACGGAATGGAAAGGTGTGAAGAAGGATACGATAAGAAAATGAAATGCACCTAGTTGATTTTATATGATTCAGTAATGTCACAACTATCTAATGATAATTTGTTTGTTGTTATTGGTATTATTGTGCATTCTTTTCTTCCTATATCAACGCCATTGGTTTTTTAGCTGATTTGATTTTACCCACATCCACAACTAATGATTTTTTCTTTCTTTATCAGTTCCCATTATACCTTCTGATGTATGGGTTTATATGCCGGAAATGATCTTTCTCCAGGCTGTCCTGTCCTGACTTTTTCTTTTTCCTTGAGTGAAAATTTTACTTCTTTGCTTTAATGCCACTTTTATGTCTTCTTCTCACTTTCTCCGAGCTCTACCTTTTGGTCTTTGCCTTGGATTTTAGCACTGTATGCTGATTTTGCTATTCTATTTTCATACATTCTGTTTACATGCCCAAACCATCTCAGTTGATTTATTTCTATCTTAGTTTTTATGCCATTTGCTTTGGTTTGATCTCTTATTGTTGTGTTTCTGAGTTTGTCTCATATAGTTTTCCCTACTACTTTTCTTAGGTATTTCCTTTCAGTTGCTTGTACTCTACTGTATTCTCTACTGTCTACGGTCCAGGTTTCACTGCCATAGAGGAGAATAGGACAATAAACTGTGTTGTATACTGCCATTTTTGTTTTTGTTGACAATTCTTGTTTACCAACAAATGCCTTTCTTAGATATAGCATTTGCCTTTCTGATTCTCTGGCTAATTTCTTCTTTTAGTTTTTCATCTGAGTTAATCATAACTCCTAAGTAATTGTAGCTTTGAACTTCTTCTTACTTCTCCATGTCCAGTTTACAGCTTTTAGTTGTCATAGTTACTAGCATTGTTTATTGTGTGCTTTACATTTACTTTTAATCCTCTTTTATTCAGCATGTTGATTTTCGACTGACGGTCCCTTTCTGATTTTCCAAACAGAACTAAATCATCAGCAAAGGAAAGAATTGATACATTTACTAGTTTGAGCTTCCACATACCTGCATTCATTTTCTTCATTAATGAGGATGCCTTTGCGACAGAATCCATAAATGATAAACAGAGGAGGACTTAGGTACATCCATGTGTAACTCCTATATCTACATCAAATTCTTCGGATGAGATTTCAGCTACTATCACTGCACATGTTGGTTTATTGTCAAAACAAACAAAAAAACTTTTTAAAACTTCTATTAAATGTGGCTCTACATTATGTTCTTTTAAAGAAAGCCATAGTTCATCTCTCATCAAGATGTCAAATACCTTTTCTGAGTCGATAAAACACGGATGTAAGTCAATGTTTGTCTCAAGGAATTTCTCTATTATTTGTCTAATTGTAAGTATTTGGTCTTGTACACTTCTCCTTGGTCTAAATCCACTCTAATGTTCTTCAGTCTTATCCTTTACTATTTTCCTTAGTCTCATTTCCAGTATCCTGGCATTGGCATACACGTTTCCTAGTACTCTAAGTAGTGACATCCCTCTATAGTTTGAGTATGCCTTTCTTGTGTATTGGTACTACCGTTCCTTTTCCCAGTCGTCTGGCACCTGTTTGGATTTCCATGCTTGTTGACATATTGCATGTAGCAGTTTGTCTGCCTCTCTCCCTTGGTTTTTAATAATTTCTAGATAAACGTGATTTGCTCCTGGGGCCTTTCCTAATTTACCTTTTCTTATAGATATTTGAATTTCTTCCATTGAGATATCTACATCTTCAGCTGTCTCATCTGAATTACTTTTTATTATTACTAGTTGATTTGTACTCATTGTTTTCTATGTTCTTGAGGATTTATGTAATCGCTGAAAATACTTTCTCCATATTTCCATGATTTTGCTTTCATTATTTCTCTTTTGGCGTTCTTAAATTGTCGTATTGGGCATGCAGTCGTCTCTCTCATGCTCTTCATTGCTCCACAGGACAGCTTTTGATTTCCTAGATAACTTTTTGAAGTCTTTGTCCAAACTCTTCCCATTGTTCCTGTTTTGCTTTCCTCACTTCCACTTTGGCCATGGTTCTTTTACCGCAATAATATATTTTATCTTCTGGCCTCTTTGTTTGCAAGTTTTTTTTTTCAACCATCCTTCTTTTCTTTGATCTTAGTTTTGGCATTCTCGTTTGACCATGCTGTTCTTTTCCTATCTCCTTTAATTTGTTTCCTACCACAGACTTTTTCAGTACAACTGATGAGTGTTTCTTTAGACATTTTCCACTTTTCGTCCATTGTGCTTTCATTCAGATCAATCTGCCTTTCACTGATAGATCTTGTTATCCTACATTGGTTTATCTGTTTTAGTATTGGTTTATTTAGTTATTCTTTTTTTTTGGTTTAGTAGCTTTCTTTTCATTCATTTTGTGTTTGTTTTTCTGAGTCATTAACTCATTTTCGCAGTTACTTGGTGAGGATCATTAATCATTTCAGCTTCTCTGTTGACTTATGTATCCATTGTACTGTAAAAAAAGGAGCTGCTAACTATTATGTTGATTATAATTGATTTTCACTTCTGTCTTCATTTACTCTTATACACTTCTGGATATCCTTATGAGAGGAAAAGATGTTGGCTATTTTCATGTTATTCTTTAGGCAAAAGTCTATACGTTTCTCTCTATTTGGACAAGTTGTTGTCTTTCCTTCTTTTACATATCACCCCGTCTCATGTCTTTACATTGTTGCTTACTCTAGCATTTAAATCTTCTAAAACCTTCAGTTCCTGTTTGGGTTCGACATTTCTTTACAGCTATTTGTAAATTGTTTTCAAAGCTATCTTTTCCATCTCTCCTGGTGTCTTCGTTTTGTCCATAAGCTAACAACGACTTACTTTCTCTTCCTTTTGGTTTAATGTTTACCTCTAATACCCGTGGGCTTACGAAATTCCAACTTTCTAATAGCTTGTCATGCCTTTTATGCATTAGGAGGCCTACTCCTGCTCTAGTTCTATCCCGAGAAGATAAGAGTATTATTTGGCCCTACATTTTCTATTCCTTGTCCTGTTTTCTTTGATTTTGTGATAGCCA
>JAXRKP010002202.1:10000-40000 GCA_037039925.1 Doris montereyensis | reverse complement strand
GCATATTCACATTACCAAAGTTTGTCAATCTATTATGTCCTTCAAAGCATCCCTCGTGTCCGAAATCTGTTAGACCAAGAAACATGCAAAATGCTTGTTCATGCCCTTGTCACAAGTCGTCTTGACTACTGTAATTCTCTTCTCAATGGGTTGCCAAAGATTTCTATCCATCGATTACAATTACTTCAAAATAAAGCAGCAAAAATTGTAACTAAGACTAAAAAGCCCGAACACTGCTGCATTCATGGCATTGCCCCGAACTATCTAAAATATCTCCTTAAAGTTCACCCCCCCCCCACTCCCCAAATCGTCCGCTTAGATCATCACAATCTTTGCAACTAAAAAGAAGCGTCCCTATGACAACATTTCTCAAACGTTCTTTCATTTTTTCGGCCCCAGCATCTATTCTATATGAAATTCTTTGATTGTCAGTTAAAAATAGAAAGTGTGCAACCCTTCCTTCCTTTAAACAATCGCTTAAAACAGAGTTGTTCCGCTTCACTTTCGACTTGCACAATATTTAACTTATTGGCATTTTTAAAAACCCGTGTTAAGGGTTTGGTGTTATATTGATGTATGGTATCTTTAACACTGTGATGTATATGTAATTGTTCTGAGATCTCTTAGTTTGATATCTTTAACTATTATTATAATTTTATACACGGAGACTTTTAAAACTGACTTTTAGACCTATCATGGAGTGTGAGGGGTTGGCACCTGCACCATGTGTGTGTATGAATGTATGTGTGTGTGTGTGTGTGTGTGTGTGTGTGTGCGTGTGTGCTTGCGCGTGAATACAACCATCTTGTAGTTATCACATATCATCATGCATGTACTATGTGTCTTAATTGTAGGCAAATGCCATGATTTTATAGTAATCTTAAAACTAAATATTGAATAGATTGTGTAACCCATTTTATGATGTATGTCTTGGCCTTTGTAAACCGCAACTGAGCATGACCCTCATGGATGGGGGGAGGGGGGGCGCTATATAAATTTTGCAATTATTATTATTATCATTATTACCACTCCTACTAACACTCCTACTATGGATACAACTCCTAATAAGACTACTACAGATATCACTCCTACTAACACTACTAAAATGGACATCATTCCTACTAAAACTCCTACTATGGACATCATTCCTATTAACACTACTACTATGGACATCATTCCTATTAACACTTTTACTATGGACATAATTCCTAGTAACACTACTACTCATGGAACACTATCATTCCTATTAACACTACTACTATGGACACCATTCCTACTAACACTACTACTATGGACATCATTCCTATTAACACTACTACTATGGACTTCCTGTTTAACACTCGGACATAATTCCTACTAACACTACTACTATGGACATCATTCCTATTAACACTACTACTATGGACACCATTCTACTAACACTACTACTATGACATCATTCCTATTAACACTACTACTATGGATACAACTTCTACTAACACTACTACTATGGACACCATTCCCACTACTACTAACACCATTCTACTACTATGGACACCATTCCTACTAACACTACTACTATGGACACCATTCCTACTAACACTACTACTATGGACACCATTCCTATTAACACTACTACTATGGACACCATTCCTATTAACACTACTACTATGGACACCATTCCTATTAACACTACTACTATGGACACCATTCCTATTAACACTACTACTATGGACACCATTCCTATTAACACTACTACTATGGACACTATTCCTACTAACACTACTACTATGGACACCATTCCTACTAATACTACTACTATGGACACCATTCCTATTAACACTACTAAGGACACCATTCCTATGGACACCATGGACACCATTCCTATTAACACTAGGCTACTATGGACATCATTCCTATTAACACTACTGCTATGGATACAACTTCTGAACACTATCTTGGACATCATTCCTATTAACACTATAATGTCACTACTAACACTAGCGGACATCATTCCTATTAACACTACATCATTCCTACTAACACTATGGATACAATTCCTACTAAGACTACTACTATGGACATCATTCCTATTAAGACTACTAATATGGACATCATTCCTACTAAGACTACTACTATGGACATCATTCCTATTAACACTACTACTATGGACATCATTCCTATTAACACTACTACTATGGACATCATTCCTAGTAACACTACTAAGATGGACACCATTCGTACTAACACTACTACTATGGACATAATTCCTATTAACACTACTACTAGGACATCATTCCTACTAACACTACTACTATGGACATCATTCCTACTAACACTACTACTATGGACATCATTCCTACTAACACTACTACTATGGACATCATTCCTACTAACACTACTACTATGGACATCATTCCTAGTAACACTACTAATATGGACATCATTCCTACTAACACTACTACTATAGACATCATTCCTACTAACACTACTACTATGTACATCATTCCTATTAACACTACTATGGACATCATTCCTATTAACACTACTACTATGGACATCATTCCTATTAACACTACTACTATGTATCATTCCTATAACACTACTACTATAGACATCATTCCTACTAACACTACTACTATGGACATCATTCCTATTAACACTACTACTATGGACATCATTCCTATTAGTAACACTACTACTATAGATACAACTGGACTACTAAACACTACTACTATGTACATCATTCCTACTAACACTACTACTATTGACATCATTCCTACTAAGACTACTACTATGGACATCATTCCTACTAACACTACTACTATAGATACAACTTCTACTAACACTACTACTATGGACATCATTCCTACTAACACTACTACTATTGACATCATTCCTACTAACACTACTACTATGGACATCATTCCTACTAAGACTACAACTATAGATACAACTTACTAACACTACTACTATGGATATTCTTGTTAACACTACTACTATAGACATCATTCCTACTAACACTAGAATATGGACATCATTCTTACTAACACTACAATATGGACATCATTATCCACTAACACTACATTACGGACATCATCTCACTAACACTACTAGATAGACATCATTCTTACTAACACCCTAATATAGACATCATTCCTTAGAACACTAGCTAATATGGACAGAGAGAGAGAGACATTATCCTAACACTACTACTTTATGATTATCTCATTAAACACTACTACTATGGACCATTCTTATTAACACTACTACAGGACACATACTAACATCATGTCCATCATTCCTACACAGTGTTACTATGGACATGATTTCATTAAGACTACTACTATGGATATCATTCATACTAATGTAGTAGTGTTAGTAGGAATGGTGACTATAGTAGTAGTGTTAGTAGGAAGGATGTTCATAGTAGTAGTGTTAGTAGGAATGATGTCCATAGTAGTAGTGTTAGTAGGAATGATGTCCACAGTAGTAGTGTTAGTAGGAGTTGATGTCCATAGTAGTAGTGTTAGTAGGAATGATGTCCATAGTAGTAGTGTTAGTAGGAATAATGTCACTCCTACTACGGATGCCACTATTAAACAATCATGCTACATATGCTGCAAACAATACCACTACTACAAACAATCCTACTACGGATGCCACTACTAAATGCAATCCTACGGATGGCACTACTGCAAACAATCCTACTACGGATACCATTACAAACAATCCTACTACGGATGCCACTACTGCAAACAATCCTACTACGATGCCACTGCTGCAAACAATCCTACTACGGATGCCACTACTGCATACAATCCTACTACGATGCCACTACTAAATACAATCCTACTACGGATATCGCTATAAATACCACTACTACAAACAATCCTACTACGGATACCACTAATAAATACAATCCTACTACGGATGCCTACTACTACAAACAATCCTACTAAGGATGCCATTATTACAAACAATCCTACTAAGGATACTACTACTACAAACAATCTTACTGAAGATACCATTATTATAAACAATCCTACTAAGGATACCACTACTACGAACAATCCTACTGAGCCATACCACTACTACAAACACTCTATTACGGATACCACTACTATAAACAATCCTATTACGGATGTCATTACCACAAACAATCCTACTAAGGATGCCATTACTACAAACAATCCTACTAAGGATACCACTACTATAAACAATCCCACTACGGATACCATTACTATAAACAATCCTATTACGGATACCATTACTACAAACACTCCTACTACGGATGCCATTACAAACAATCCTACTACGGATGCCACTTAGAAACAACGCTATACGGACGGCACTCCTACAAGTAATCTTATTACGGATACAACTACTACAAACAATCTTATTACGGATACCACTACTAAATGCCATACTACGGATGCCACTACTACAAACAATGAGACTAGAACATAGTCGTCACTACTAGTAAACCAGGACATTAAGAAACCCAAAGTCAATAACGAAGTCCCATGAGAAAGGGGTAGAAACATCTTATAAATGATACCAGGAGGGGGGGGTGTCTTACTACGGATACCAGCTAGAGAAACACTCTTACTAGGATACCAGAGAGAAACACTCACGTGGGGTTATTCCTCGCCTCTGGTTGGCCAGTTACTAAGGATACCATGTGTGATGCAAACACTTTACTGAAGATACGATCCACTTGCCTGTCTACGCTACCAGTAGGATGCCCTACTGGCCTTGCTCTACATTGTAATGAAGGATACCAGATTCCATCAAACACCAGCTATTACCTTACTTTCCTTTAATGTCTTTATCTCCTTGTCACTTGTATAATTTCCCTTTGTGTGTGTGTGCTTCTATTCTGTTCTAACACTGTCATTACATCTACCACTACTATAAACAATCCTTTTAAAGATACCACTCTATAAATCACTTTGCCCCTCCCACTACTACAAACACTCTTATTACTCTACCACTAAGTCTCTCTCTCTCTCTCTCTACAGATACCACTACTATAAACACTCTTCTCTCTTCTCTCTCTACCACTCTACAAACACTCTTATTGATCCCACTCCCTTCCTCCACTTCTCCATCCCTCCCTCTACTCCCCCTCACTCTCTAAGGATAGTATGGTAAAACACTCTTACAAAGTACCACTAGTACTAATTACAGTACTATTGAATACAAGATACTACAAAGCCCGATACTAAGGATACCACTAATACAAACAATACTACAGAAACCACTACTGGCCAACACTGGGACTACGATACCACTACTACAAACAATCTTACTCATCGCCTAGCCACTGAAAAGGAAGCTGCTACAAAGGAGCTAACTACGCTCGAACACTCTTAGTCTTAGATGGCCATATTATCTTATGTCACATATCTTACTAAGGATATGCCACTACCTCAAACACTCTTTATCTACGTTAGTACTATTACAAACAGTCTTACTACGATACCACTACTGCAAACACGCTTACCAAACAATACACAAACAAGTTCTACAGCGGATAACCACTACTACAAACTATTTGATGACATTACCACTACTACAAACACACAACATCCGAGATAGCACTTACATTACAAACACTCTTTATTTGATTTTTACACATACAAACAATGGGGGATTTGGGATACCACTTTTAATTTTGCCCTGCACTCTGTACATCACCTAGGGATCTTTAACATGCAAAGTGTTGTTATTACACATACCACTACTACAAACACTCTAACTACGTGTCGACGATTTCATCTACCTGAAAAAACACTCTTAGGAAGAGATTTTCCTACGAAAAACAAATCGGGCAAACTTTTACCACTACTATAAACAACCCCTTGACCTTTGGTTGAGATTACGATACCTGACTTCTACTACTACCGAGTCCTACTAGGCCCCGTACTAAGACTACTACAAGGATTATGTACTACTACTATATACAATACTACTACTACTACTACTACTACTACTACTACCCTACCACTAATCACACACTTACTAAAGATCCCCAACTTTCAAACAGGGTATGTCATTCAAAGATTTCTACTCGGCTGGCCACTCTTACTAAGGATACCACTGCTTGTCAGTGTCCGGCGATACCACTACTAACACTTTTACAAAGATACCACTACTACAAACATACTATAAAGATACCATGTCATTACAAACAGTCAATAAACAGGATAATTAAGAAGAGTGAACTTCCTAAGAAGAATGACGTCGGTACCTAAGAAAATGACATCGATTTACTAAAGAATACCACTACCTAAAAACAGTTTAGTCGATTTCCTACTAGAAACACTTCACTAAAGATACCCTAAGAAAACGTCGATTTACTAAGAAGATACCATGTCCTAAGAAGAGTGACTTTTACTAAAAGAGTGGCGTCGATTACAAAGAGTTTTACGTAAAGATTTCCTAAGAAGAGTGACGTCGATTTCTACGGATAAGAGTGACGTCAAACACCTAAGAAGAGTGACGTCGATTTCCTAAAAGAGTTTTACGTCGATACCAAGAAGAGTGACGTCGACTTTTACTAAAGATACCAGCCAGGGTTTGAATCAGTGTCGCAGTTACTACAAATACCACTACTCATCAAACATTTATTAAGGATACCACTACTAATCATAATACAAATTGTTAACATAGTCCACTACTGGACGCTGTCAAACGATTCTTTTACTGGAAAGATACCCACTACTACAAACAATCATAACACGGATATCCACTTCCTACAAACACTTCGGTTGGCTTGATACCACTATTATAAACACTTCATTTGACAATACCTTGAATTTGTTGCTACAAACAACAATTTCGGATAAACTACTACAAACACTCTTATTAACAGATATACTACAAAACTCTATTGGATACCACTAGTCAAACTAACGAACTAAACATACCACTACTAACAAACAAAAAATTTATTAAGGATAACACTACTACAAACAAGAATGACTTATTAAATACACAGTACTACAAACACTCTTATTACGGATACTACTACTACAAAAATGCACTCTTATTACGTACCACTACTACAAACACTCTTATTACGGATACCACTACTACAAACATCTTATTACGGATACCACTACTACAAACACTTTTATTACGATACCACTAAACACACCACAGACTACAAACACTCTTACTAAGGATAACCTACTACAACCTCTTACTACGGACACCGTAATACAAACACTCTTAATACGGATACCACTACTACAAACACTCTTACTACGGATACCACTACTACAAACACTACTTACTACGGATACCACTACTACAAAATCTCTTACTACGGATTATCCACTACTATTTACACTCTGGTACTTATCTGTGATTTGAGAACCACCACTACCACCACCACCTTGGACATTGGCTGAAAGTCTCATATAGAATACAACATCCACACTGTCTTCTTATTCTTTCTCCTTTTTCTGCTTCTTCTTGTTCTTCTTGTTTTTGTTCTTGTTTTTCTTGTTCTTTCTTCGTCTTCTTGTTCTTCTTCTTCTCCTCCTTCTTCCTCTCTGTGAATCCAGGCGACACCTCTTTATCCATGAAATTCCTTCATATCCCGGCGTTTGGCATTCCTTACCGTGGGTTGGCTTACTACAGGTTACAATTACAGAGTAGTACTAGTAGTCTTGCGATGTTGCACCGACTTACTATTTATGTAAGTTCTTACAGTAATAACACCTGATACGTGGAGATCTGATACGACATGGAGGGATATCTGACCGAGAGGGACAATGTATGAGTTTAGAGGAGGGTGAAAGTGACATAGATATAATAAACTCGTAGTTTAAAATTTGTTTTTCGTCTAGAGAGAGAGAGAAAGTAGAGAGAGACAGACAAGGGGAAATAGAGAGGATAGAGAGTGATAGGGGATGAACGGGCAGCTCTAGTCAAGAGAGAGAGGGAACTTTGGAAGAGAGAAGAGACTGTAGTGTACAGACAGACAGACAGACAGACAGACAGAGACAGAGAAACAGAGACTAGAGGACGAGAGATTGTTAGAGAGATTTATTTGATCAGTCGAAAATAGCTTCAGAGCAATGACAGAGACAGAGACAGAGACAGAGACAAGAAAGTCATTCGCCATTGGAGAGAGAGATGAGATTTATTATCATTATTATCACAGACAGACATTAGTGACAGACAGATAGAGAGATTAGACAGACAGACAGATTACAGAGACAGAGACAGAGACAGAGACAGACAGAAACAAAGACAGAGACAGAGATACAGAGACAGAGACAGACAGAGACAGTGACAGAGACAGAGACAGAGACAGAGACAGAGACAGAGACAGAGACAGAGACAGAGCCTTTTGGACTACCGAGTGGTGTGCCGTATGCTGAAGACGTTCGTGTTCTCAATTCAATTCAATTCAATTCAATTCAATTCAATTCAATTCAATTTAATTCAATTGCTTCAATTGCTGTTCAATTCAATTTAATGCAATTCAATCATCTTTATTGATCCTTTAAAAAAGGAAATTATACTTGTGTTATCACAATTCCATTTGAAACATAAAAGAATACAACAATGCATTTAAATTAAAAACAAATTGAACTTAGTTAATCATTAAATGTTTAGATTTTAGAAGAAGTATACAAAAATTTAAAGGTGTGTAAATAAACAGTGTGGTGCAACAATGTTGTTTAAAAAAGAAAAAGAAAAATATAAATAAATAAATATTTTTTTTTTAGCAGCAGTTCTTGTTCTTGCTGTTGCTATTGCTGTTGGTGTTCTTATTGCTTTTGTTATTGGTATTGTTATTATTATTGTTATTCTTATTGCAGCAGTATTGGTACTGGTATTAGTAGCAGCAGCAGCAGCAGCAGAGCAGCAGCAGCAGCAGCAGCAGCAGCAGCAGCAGCAGCAGCAGCAGCAGCAGCAGCAGCAGCAGCAGCAGCAGCAGCAGCAGCAGCAGCAGCAGCAGCAGCAGCAGCAGCAGCAGCAGCAGCAGCAGTGTTGCTGTTAAGTTGCTGCTGTTGTTGTTGTTGGTTGTTGTTGTTGTTGTTGGCAGCTGTTGCTGTTGTTGTTGTTGCTGTGTCCTTCACGCCCATTTTTATTGTTGGTGCATTACTATTGTCTGTATATTAAATTCAAGTGTTTGGTTTTGGGGCGAGGATTTTCACTTATCAACAGGAAGAAAATCCTCATTAGGATGAAGCGTTGCAAAGCATAATAATGTAAAGCATCGTCGTATTAGCATTTCCCTTTTACGGAAGACATGAGATTGAGAAGAGAACACACACACTCTACTGGGGTTTTCGACCGAAGTGGGGTTTTTTTTCGGTAATTAGGCTTGAACATATCAACTCAAAAAAACGTATTTCGTCATTTCTCTCAACACTGTGGAGAGTTATAAACTAGGAACGGGCCGATTTGGATTCGTCTTTTATGTTCAATCGACTGTAGACACGTGTTAATAATGTCTAACACACAACTTTTACGGGGTCTTCATATAAGAACGAATACACACAAAATGTTTGGGCGAGGAACTTCAGCAGAAGAATTTGAAAACACCCATTTTTTTCTGTTAGCGAGCATTTATAACGCAACAAATGACAACATATATGACCAATCAGTTACCTAAATGCCCACACAAATGCCCGGAACATTAGTGAAACTAATGTTAATTGTATGTTACAACAATATTAAGAATTGGTCAAAACTATCAGAGAGAAACTTAACTTGGTGGATTCACTCACATATCCACATGTAATGGGCAGTATAAAGGATGGTGACATGTAATGGATAGTTCGAAGGGTAATGACATGTAATGGGCAAAGGGGGTGAAATGTAATTGGCAGTTCAAAGGGTCGTGACATGTAATGAGCACTTCAAACGGTGGTGACATGTAATGGACAGTTCAAAGAGTGGTGACATGTATGACCCATCAGTTACCTAAATGCCCACACAAATGCCCGGAACATTAGTGAAACTAATGGTAATTTTATGTTACAACAATATTAAGAATTGGTCAAAACTATCAGAGAAAACTTAACTTGGTGGATTCACTCACATATCCACATGTAATGGGCAGCTCAAGGGTGGTGACATGTAATTGACAGTTCAAAGGGTGGTGACATGTAATGGGCAGTTCAAGGGTGGTGATATGTAATGGGCAGTTCAAAGGGTTGTGACATGTAATGGGAAGTTCAAGGGTTGTGACATGTAATGGGCTGTTCAAAGGGTGGTGACATGTAATGGGCTGTTCAAAGGATGGTGACATGTAATGGGCAGTTCAAAGAGTGGTGATATGTAATGTACAGTTCAAAGGGTGGTGACATGTAATGGATAGTTCGAAGGGTAATGACATGTAATGGGCAGTTCAAAAGGTGGGCACATGTAATGAGCACTTCAAAAGGTGGTGACATGTAATGGACAGTTCAAAGAGTGGTGATATGTAATGTACAGTTCAAAGGGTGGTGACATGTAATGGACAACTCAAAGGGCGGTGATTTGTAATGAACAGTTCAAAGGGGTGATATGTAATGGGAAGTTCAACTGGTGGTGACATGTAATGGGTAGTTCAAATGGTGGTCATATGTAATGGCCAGTTCAAAAGGGTGGTAACATGTAATGGATAGTTCGAATGGTGATGACATGTAATGAGCAGTTCGAAAGGTGGTGATATGTAATGGGCAGTTCAAAGGGTGGTTACATGTAATGGGTAGCTCGAAGGGTGGTGACATGTATTGGGTAGTAGGTATGGTGGCGATATGGAATGGGTAGTTCGAAGTTCGCTGACATGTAATGGGCAGTTCGAGGGTAGTGACAAGTAATGGGCAATACAAAGGGTAGTGATATGTACTGGGCAGTTCGAAGGGTGGTGACATGTAATCGGTAGATCAAAGGTTGGTGATATGTAATGGACAGTTCGAAGGGTAGTGACATGTAGTGGGTAGTTCGAAGGGCGGTGACATGTAGTTGGTAGTTCGAAGCGTGGTGACATGTAGTTGGTAGTTCGAAGGGCGGTGACATGTAGTTGGTAGTTCGAAGGGCGGTGACATGTAGTTGGTAGTTCGAAGCGTGGTGACATGTAGTTGGTAGTTCGAAGGACGGTGACATGTAGTTGGTAGTTCGAAGGGCGGTGACATGTAGTTGGTAGTTCGAAGGGCGGTGACATGTAGTTGGTAGTTCGAAGGGCGGTGACATGTAGTTGGTAGTTCGAAGGGCGGTGACATGTAGTTGGTAGTTCGAAGGGCGGTGACATGTAGTTGGTAGTTCGAAGGGTAGTGACATGTAGTTGGTAGTTCGAAGCGTGGTGACATGTAGTTGGTAGTTCGAAGGGCGGTGACATGTAGTTGGTAGTTCGAAACGTGGTGGCATGTAGTTGGTAGTTCGAAGCGTGGTGACATGTAGTTGGTAGTTCGAAGGGCGGTGACATGTAGTTGGTAGTTCGAAGCGTGGTGGCATGTAATGGTTAGCACAGAGGGTGGTGACATGTAATGATTAGCACAGAGGGTGGTGACATGTAATGATTAGCACAGAGGGTGGTGACATGTAATGATTAGCACAGAGGGTGGTGACATGTAGTGGGTAGTTCGAAGGGCGGTGACATGTAATGGACAGTTCGAAGGGTGGTGACATGTAGTGGACATTTCGAAGGGTGGTGAGATGTAGTGGACAGTTCGAAGGGCGGTGACATGTAGAGGACAGTTCGAAAGGCGGTGTCATGTAGTGGACAGTTCGAAGGGTGGTGACATGTAGTGGACAGTTCGAAGGGTGGTGACATGTAGTTGGTAGTTCGAAGGACGGTGACATGTAGTGGGTAGTTCGAAGGACGGTGACATGTAGTGGGTAGTTCGAAGGACGGTGACATGTAGTGGGTAGTTCGAAGGACGGTGACATGTAGTGGGTAGTTCGAAGGACGATGACATGTAGTGGGTAGTTCGAAGGACGGTGACATGTAGTGGACATTTCGAAGGGTGGTGAGATGTAGTGGACAGTTCGAAGGGTGGTGACATGTAGTGGACATTTCGAAGGGTGGTGAGATGTAGTGGACAGTTCGAAGGGCGGTGACATGTAGAGGACAGTTCGAAAGGCGGTGTCATGTAGTGGACAGTTCGAAGGGTGGTGACATGTAGTGGGTAGTTCGAAGGGCGGTGACATGTAGTGGGTAGTTCGAAGGACGGTGACATGTAGTGGGTAGTTCG
Source organism: Doris montereyensis (assembly GCA_037039925.1). Taxonomy (NCBI): domain Eukaryota; kingdom Metazoa; phylum Mollusca; class Gastropoda; order Nudibranchia; family Dorididae; genus Doris; species Doris montereyensis. Next base: position 27,812 of record JAXRKP010002202.1, on the reverse strand, counting down.
AAGGACGATGACATGTAGTGGGTAGTTCGAAGGACGGTGACATGTAGTGGTAGTTCGAAGGGGCGGTGACATGTAATGGTTAGCACAAAGGGTGGTGACATGTAATGGTTAGCACAGAGGGTGGTGACATGTAGTGGGTAGTTCGAAGGGTGGTGACATGTAATGGTTAGCACAAAGGGTGGTGACATGTAATGGTTAGCACAGAGGCTGGTGACATGTACTGGGTAGTTCGAAGGGTGGTGACATGTAATGGTTAGCACAGAGGGTGGTGACATGTAATGGTTAGCACAGAGGGCGGTGACTTGTAGTGGACAGTTCGAAGGGCGGTGACATGTAGTGGGTAGTTCGAAGGGTGGTGACATGTAGTGGACAGTTCGAAGGACGGTGACATGTAGTGGGTAGTTCGAAGGACGGTGACATGTAGTGGGTAGTTCGAAGGGTGGTGACATGTAGTGGGTAGTTCAAAGGGTGGTGACATGTAGTGGACAGTTCGAAGGATGGTGACATGTAGTGGGTAGTTCAAAGGGTGGTGACATGTAGTGAACAGTTCGAAGGATGGTGACATGTAGTGGGTAGTTCGAAGGACGGTGACATGTAGTGGGTAGTTCGAAGGGCGGTGACATGTAATGATTAGCACAAAGGGTGGTGACATGTAATGGTTAGCACAGAGGGTGGTGACATGTAGTGGGTAGTTCGAAGGGTGGTGACATGTAATGGTTAGCACAAAGGGTGGTGACATGTAATGGTTAGTACAGAGGGTGGTGACATGTAGTGGGTAGTTCGAAGGGTGCTGACGTGTAGTGGACAGTTCGAAGGATGGTGACATGTAGTGGGTAGTTCGAAGGACGGTGACATGTAGTGGGTAGTTCGAAGGACGGTGACAAGTAATGGTTAGCACAGAGGGTGGTGACATGTAGTGGGTAGTTCGAAGGGTGGTGACATGTAATGGTTAGCACAGAGGGTGGTGACATGTAGTGGGTAGTTCGAAGGGTGGTGACATGTAATGGTTAGCACAGAGGGTGGTGACATGTAGTGGACAGTTCGAAGGGTGGTGACATGTAATGGTTAGCACAGAGGGTGGTAACATGTAGTGGGTGGTTCGAAGGGTGGTGACATGTAATGATTAGCACAGAGTGCGGTGACATGTAGTGGACAGTTCGAAGGGCGGTGACATGTAGTGGGTAGTTCGAAGGGCGGTGACATGTAGTGGGTAGTTCGAAGGGTGGTGACATGTAGTGGGTAGTTCGAAGGGTGGTGACATGTAATGGTTAGCACAAAGGGTGGTGACATGTAATGGTTAGCACAGAGGGTGGTGACATGTAGTGGGTAGTGCGAAGGGTGGTGACATGTAATGGTTAGCACAAAGGATGGTGACATGTAATGGTTAGCACAGAGGGTGGTGACATGTAGTGGGTAGTTCGAAGGGTGGTGACATGTAGTGGACAGTTCGAAGGATGGTGACATGTAGTTGGTAGTTCGAAGGGCTGTGACATGTAGTGGGTAGTTCGAAGGGTGGTGACATGTAATGGTTAGCACAAAGGGTGGTGACATGTAATGGTTAGCACAGAGGGTGGTGACATGTAGTGGGTAGTACGAAGGGTGGTGACATGTAATGGTTAGCACAAAGGGTGGTGACATGTAATTGTTAGCACAGAGGGTGGTGACATGTAATGGTTAGCACAGGGGGTGGTGACATGTAATGGTTAGCACAGAGGGTGGTGACATGTAATGGTGAGCACAGAGGGTGGTGACATGTAATGATTATCAGAAAAGGGTGGTGACATGTAATGGTTAGCACAGAGGGTGGTGACATGTAATGGGTAGTTCGAAGGGTGGTGACATGTAATGGTTAGCACAGAGGGTGGTGACATGTAATGGTTAGCACAGAGGGTGGTGACATGTAATGGTTAGCACAAAGGGTGGTGACATGTAATGGTTAGCACAGAGGGTGGTACATGTATTGGTTAGCACAGAGGGTGGTGACATGTACTGGTTAGCACAGAGGGTGGTGACATGTAGTGGGTAGTTCGAAGGGTGGTGACATGTAATGGTTAGCACAAAGGGTGGTGACATGTAATGGTTAGCATAGAGGGTGGTGACATGTAGTGGGTAGTTCGAAGGGTGGTGGCATGTAATGGTTATCAGAAAAGGGTGGTGACATGTAATGGTTAGCGCAAAGGGTGGTGACATGTACTGGTTAGCACAGAGGGTGGGGACATGTAATTGTTTAGCACAGAGGGTGGTGACATGTAATGGTTAGCACAGAGGGTGGTGTCATGTAATGGTTAGCAGAGAGGGTGGTGACATGTAATGGTTAGCACAGAGGGTGGTGACATGTAATTGTTAGCACTGAGGGTGGTGACATGTAATGGTTAGCACAGGGGTGGTGACATGTAATGGTTAGCACAGAGGGTGGTGACATGTAATGGTTAGCACAGAGGGTGGTGACATGTAATGGTTAGCACAGAGGGTGGTGACATGTAATGGTTAGCACAAAGGGTGGTGACATGTAATGGTTAGCACAGAGGGTTGTGACATGTAATGGTTAGCACAGAGGGTGGTGACATGTAGTGGGTAGTTCGAAGGGTGGTGACATGTAGTGGGTAGTTCGAAGGGTGGTGACATGTAATGGGCAGTTCAAAGGGTGGTGACATGTAGTGGTTAGCACAGAGGGGGTGACATGTAATTGTTAGCACAGAGGGTGGTGACATGTAGTGGGTAGTTCGAAGGGTAGTGACATGTAATGATTAGCACAGAGCGTGGTGGCATGTAGTGGGTAGTTCAAAGGGAGGTGACATGTAATGGTTAGCACAAAGGGTGGTGACATGTAGTGGGTAGTTCGAAGGGTGGTGACATGTAATGGTTAGCACAAAAGGTGGTGACATGTAATGGTTAGCACAGAGGGTGGTGACATGTAGTGGGTAGTTCAAAGGGTGGTGACATGTAATGGTTAGCACAGAGGGTGGTGACATGTAGTGGGTAGTTCGAAAGGTGGTGACAAGTAGTGGGTAGTTCGAAGGGTGGTGACATGTAGTGGGTATTTCAAAGGGTGGTGACATGTAGTGGGTATTTCAAAGGGTGGTGACATGTAATAGTTAGCACAGAGGGTGGAGACATGTAATGGGTAGTTCAAAGGGTGGTGACATGTAATGGGTAGTTCAAAGGGTGGTGACATGTAATGGGTAGTTCAAAGGGTGGTGACATGTAATGGGTAGTTCAAAGGGTGGTGACATGTAATGGGTAGTTCAAAGGGTGGTGACATGTAATGGGTAGTTCAAAAGGGTGGTGACATGTAATGGGTAGTTCAAAGGGTGGTGACATGTAGTGGGTAGTTCAAAGGGTGGTGACATGTAATGGGTAGTTCAAAGGGTGGTGACATGTAATGGATAGTTCAAAGGGTGGTGACATGTCGTGGGTAGTTCGAAAGGTGGTGACATGTAATGGTTAGCACAGAGGGTGGTGACATGTAGTGGGTAGTTCGAAGGGTGGTGACATGTAGTGGGTAGTTCGAAGGGTGGTGACATGTAGTGATTAGCACCGAGAATGGTGACATGTAATGGTTAGCACAGAGGGTGGTGGCATGTAGTGGGTAGTTCGAAGGGTGGTGACATGTAAATGGTTTTGAAAATAATAATTTGAATTAACAAACGAGAAGAGAGATAACTTTGATGAAACCTGATTCTGACACAGGTCTAGGACGCACGTGACGTAGTAAACTGTTACGTTTCAATATGTGGCCACGGTGGAGGAGTGGTTAGGCTGCTGGATTTGGGATCATGAGGCCTCGGGTTCGAGTACGAAGTTTCGTTCCTTGGAAAGACACTTAACACGTTAAGTGCAAGATTGCTGGGAAAGTACTCCGGCTAAGTGCGAGATTGCTGGGAAAGTACTCCGGCTAAGTGCAAGATTGCTGGGAAAGTACTCCGGCTAAGTGCAAGATTGCTGAGGAAAGTACTCCGGCTAAGTGCAAGATTGCTGAGAAAGTACTCCGGCTAAGTGCAAGATTGCTGGGAAAGAACTCCGGCTAAGTGCAAGACTGCTCACGGAACATCCTTTTATCATCCGTCTCCGATATGACTGAGGGTCGATCCAATTACCTTGACCAGGGGGGGCAGAGGAGGGGGGGTGGGTGTTAAATGTTTCTTGCAAAAACTCGATAATGTTTTTCAACCGTCGACTTTTGATTGAGAGGCCGACACCTTGCCTCTGATTTACCGAGTCCACTGCTTCCTTTGGACAATATCTTTTTAAAATTATGATTATCATTATTATTATTGTTGTTTTTATTATTATTATTATTATTATTATTATTATTATTATTATTATTATTATTATTATTATTATTATTATTATTATTATTATTATTATTATTATTATTATTATTATTATTATTATTATTATTATTATTATTATTATTATTATTATTATTATTATTATTATTATTATTATTATTATTATTATTATTATTATTATTATTATTATTATTATTATTATTATTATTATTATTATTATTATTATTGTTATTATTATTATTATTATTATTGTTTTTATTATTATTATTGTTATTATTGTTATTATTATTATTATTATTATTATTATTATTATTATTATTATTATTATTATTATTATTGTTTTTATTATTATTATTATTATTATATTATTATTATTTTTATTATTATTATTGTTATTATTATTATTATTATTATTATTATTATTATTATTATTATTATTATTATTATTATTATTATTATTATTATTATTATTATTATTATTATTATTATTATTATTATTATTATTATTATTATTATTGTTGTTTTTAGTATTAGTATTATTATTATTATTATTATTATTATTATTATTATTATTATTATTATTATTATTATTATTATTATTATTATTATTATTATTATTATTATTATATTATTATTATTATTATTATTATAATTATTAACATTATTATTAGTAGTAGTATTAGTATTATTATTATTAACATTATTATTATTATTATTATTATTATTATTATTATTATTATTATTATTATTATTATTATTATTATTATTATGATTATTATCATTACTATTATTATTTCATGCTTGCAACGGTTAATTTGACAAACAGTAATTCAGTTCTGATGTTTTCTCCCTATGAATAGGTATGCTCATACACAGTAGTAAGTCTCTATGTGATCCTTTTTACCACGAAGCTGACCCTTACGTGCGTCAACTACATCGCATGTGTTGGAAATGGATTAAGCCAACGGTGTCCACGAAACCTGTTCTTTAACGATAAGATTCAACAGTGTGACTACAGTAGGAACGTACCTGGCTGTAAAGGTAAGGCCTAAATTTATTCCAAATCCGTCTCAACCATCTGAATAACTAACCTGCTTGTCGGCACTGATTTAGTATTGTTTGATTTTTGGTTTTATCTTAGTAAGTAGCGTTGGTGGCCGATTGGTTAGGCTGCCGGATTTGCGATGATAAGGTCCTGGGTTACAATCCTAGCAAAGTTAAGTCCGACGATGTGTTCCTCTGAGGGAAAAACACGTAACACGCTTTTCCCCCACTCGACCCAGGGCAAATGGGTACAAGCACTAGTTTGGGACGAAAAACCTGCCTCAGAGTAGCTTTCTGTCCAGGAGGTGATTATTATCACCCGTTTTGTTTCACGTTACAGAAATCGGGATAAACTGCGGCTCTATGAGCCGTAATGACCTTGAAGGAAATTACTTTTTACTTTTTTTGGTCTTGTTACGTTATTGTTGCTGTTTTGTTTTGTTGTTTGTTTTTGGTTTGTTTGTTGTTTTTCTGTTAGGGTTTTTTTTTGGGGGGGGGATAGCGGGGGGGGGTGGGTGGTGTTTGTCCACCATAGGAGATGAGCTCAAGGTAACATTCTGACCACTCTTTTCATGTTTTATAGCAATCATAAGCTTTAATAATTATATTATGTATGTCATATGATTAGAATATATTCCATGTGTCAAAATATATTCCCATTTGGTATCTGTGTCATATGCATGTACAGTCCGAGGTTCTTTAAGATATTCTTCTTCTTTTTTCCCCTATGTTCTACCTGAACTACTCAGGTACATCCATTTTATTTTTTGTTATCTAGTAATTTTTCAGATCCTCTGTATCCAAATAAGGCCCGCCCTCTTGTTCATAACGCCCTGTAAGGTGACGTTAACCACAGCCAATTTCATGTCCCTCTTTGTCATCTGGCATTTTCTCAGATCCTCTGTGTCCAAATAAGGCCCGCCATCTTGTTCATAACGCCCTGTACCGCGGATTAAACAACTGAGATGAGTTAAAGCTGTAATATAAAGCTCTAAGTTATGTTTGGTCTTAATCGTGTTATCGCTCTCATCGGTTTTCATGTAGCATCGGAAACTCTAATAGTGATGGCGCGTTTAAAAACTTTGAACATTTAACATGATTGATGCCAATGATAAATATGAATTGAAAGATATTGACCATCTAACATAGATGATATAAACCATAATATTAATTGGAAACATTGACAAATCTAACATTATCAATATTAACCATAATTTGACAAATCTAACATAGTTGATTAATATAAACCATAATATCAATTGATAAATTTGACAAATCTAAGATAATTAATATAAACCATAATATCAATTGAGAACATTGACAAATCTAAGATAATCAATATCATAATATCAATTGAAAAACATTGACAAATCTAAGATAATTAATATAAACCATAATATCAATTGAAAACATTGACAAATCTAAGATAATTAATACATACCATAATATCAGTTGAGAACATTGACAAATCTAAGATAATCAATATCATAATATCAATTGAAAAACATTGACAAATCTAACATAACTGATATAAACCTAATATTAATTGAAAACATTGACAAATCTAAGATAATTAATATCATGATATCAATTGAAAACATTGACAAATCTAACATAGTTGATATAAACCATAATATCAATTGAGAACATTGACAAATCTTTGATAATTAATATAAACTATAATATCAATTGAAAACATTGACAAATCTTTGATAATTAATATAAACCATAATATCCAATTGAAAGCATTGACAAATCTAAGATAATTAATATAAACCATAATATCAATTGAGAACATTGACAAATCTAAGATAATTAATATAAACTATAATATCAATTGAAAACATTGACAAATCTTTGATAATTAATATAAACCATAATATGAATTGAAAACATTGACAAATCTAAGATAATTAATATAAACAATAATATCAATTGAGAACATTGACAAATCTAAGATAATTAATATAATATCAATTGGAAACAATGACAAATCTAACATAGTGATATAAACCATAATATCAATTGAAAACATTGACAAATTTAAAATAATTAATATAAACCATAATATCTATTGAAAACATTGGCAAATCTAAGATAATTAATATAAACCATAATATCAATTGAAAAAACATTGACAAATCTAAGATAATTAATATAAACCATAATATCAATTGAAAAAATTGACAAATCTAAGATAATTAATATAAACCATAATATCAATTGAGAACATTGACAAATCTAAAGATAATTAATATCATAATATCAATTGAAAACATAGACAAATCTAACATAGTTGATATAAATCATAATATCAATTAAAAGCATTGACAAATCTAAGATAATTAATATAAACCATAATATCAATTGAAAACATTGACAAATCTAAAATAATTAATATAAACTATAATATCAATTGAAAACATTGACAAATCTAAAATAATTAATACATATCTTGATATCAAAATAAGTGCGATCAAATTCAAATTACGACATTAGACATTAATACAACTTAACGATTTTGACTGATCTATAATGTTACGCACATGAAGGCTTATGTTTGTTTTTGGAATTCAATTTGTCTGAAATTAATCGTTAAAACACGAGAGATAAAAAATTAATTAGTAGGATATACAGCTCAAACAACGCACACAAATAATTATAATGTAGGAAATCATGTTTAATGAATTTGACGAATCACAATATAATTGATAATGTAGGAAATAATGTTTAATGAATTTGACGAATATACAAGCACAATATAATTGATAATGTACAAAATAATGTTTAATGAATTTGACGAATATACAAGCACAATATAATTGATATTGTAGGAAATAATGTTTAATGAATTTGACGAATATACAAGCACAATATAATTGATAATGTAGGAAATCATGTTTAATGAATTTGACGAATATACAAGCACAATATAATTGATAATGTACAAAATAATGTTTAATGAATTTGACGAATATACCAGCGCAATATAATCGATAATGTAGGAAATAATGTTTAATGAATTTGACGAATATACAAGCACAATATAATTGATAATGTAGGAAATCATGTTTAATGAATTTGACGAATATACAAGCACAATATAATTGATAATGTAGGAAATAATGTTTAATGAATTTGACGAATATACAAGCGCAATATAATTGATAATGTAGGAAGTAATGTTTAATGAATTTGACGAATATACAAGCGCAATATAATTGATAATGTAGGAAATAATGTTTAATGAATTTGACAAATATACAAGCACAATATACTTGATAATGTAGGAAATCATGTTTAATGAATTTGACGAATCACATATAATTGATAATGTAGGAAATAATGTTTAATGAATTTGACGGATATACAAGCCCAATATAATTGATAATGTACAAAATAATGTTTAATGAATTTGACGAATATACAAGCACAATATAATTGATAATGTAGGAAATAATGTTTAATGAATTTGACGAATATACAAGCACAATATAATTGATAATGTAGGAAATCATGTTTAATGAATTTGACGAATATACAAGCACAATATAATTGATAATGTAGGAAATCATGTTTAATGAATTTGACGAATATACAAGCACAATATAATTGATAATGTACAAAATAATGTTTAATGAATTTGACGAATATACAAGCACAATATAATTGATATTGTAGGAAATAATGTTTAATGAATTTGACGAATATACAAGCACAATATAATTGATAATGTAGGAAATAATGTTTAATGAATTTTGACGAATATACAAGCACAATATAATTGATAATGTAGGAAATAATGTTTAATGAATTTGACGAATATACCAGCGCAATATAATCGATAATGTAGGAAATAATGTTTAATGAATTTGACGAATATACAAGCACAATATAATTGATAATGTAGGGAAATCATGTTTAATGAATTTGACGAATATACAAGCACAATATAATTGATAATGTAGGAAATCATGTTTAATGAATTTGACGAATATACAAGCACAATATAATTGATAATGTAGGAAATAATGTTTAATGATTTTGACGAATATACAAGCACAATATAATTGATAATGTAGGAAATAATGTTTAATGAATTTGACAAATATACAAGCGCAATATAATTGATAATGTAGGAAATCATGTTTAGTGAATTTGACGAATATACAAGCACAATTAATTGATAATGTAGGAAATAATGTTTAATGAATTTGACGAATATACAAACGCAATATAATTGATAATGTAGGAAATAATGTTTAATGAATTTGACGAATATACAAGCACAATTAATTGATAATGTAGGAAATAATGTTTAATGAATTTGACGAATATTATAATTGATAATGTAGGAAATAATGTTTAATGAATTTGACGAATATACAAGCACAATATAATTGATAATGTAGGAAATAATATTTAATGAATTTGACGAATATACAAGCGCAATATAATTGATAATGTAGGAAATAATGTTTAATGAATTTGACGAATATACAAGCGCAATATAATGGATCACGCTAGTGCAAGAGTGGATCATCCCATAATTTGAAGTTTTCTTGGGTATTAGGTTCTATTAATAGATATAGGTGAAAGCTTTCTTAAAATATCGGTTTGATTCCTGTCTAAATCATCTGGAGTTAATAGATAGGAACTCTTCCCTTTACAAGTACTTAAAATAAACACTTCCGTGAAGTTCAAACGTGGTCCATCCCTTTATCAAAATGACTGACAAATAAGTTAGATTTGGCCCTCATGCGTGGGATGGACCATTTCGTTAAAATCTTCACCACCTTTTCCTCAAATTAGACTAATTGTGGGATGGAGCACTCTTGCTCTACGCTGACCAATTAGCCTCAGCGGCAACGATCTCATTCAGGTATTAACCGTAAACGATACCATTCAGATATTCAGATGGGTATTGGCCGTAAACGATACCATTCAGATATTCAGATGGCTATTAACCGTAAGCGATACCATTCAGATATTCAGATGGGTATTAACCGTAAGCGATACCATTCAGATATTCAGATGGGTATTAACCCGTAAACGATACCATTCAGATATTCAGACATGTATTTGCCGTGAACGATACCACTCAGATATTCAGATGAGTATTAGCTGTGAAGTATGCCATTCCAACTTTTTAAATTACAACTTATTTACTTTTACTTTTTCTGTCCTCTTATAAACCGTACAGTGTCGAGGGGAGATACAATTGTCGGACACGGGCCACGTGTTGCTTTTTGAATGTGTTGTCCTTTTGGATGGTCTCTTTGACCCCGTCCATCCATCTTTTCCTTGGTCTTTCTCTTGCCTTGCGTCCGTTTAACTTCATGTTGTAGGTCTTTGAGGCTCGCTGTTGTGGCTCCATTCTCATGACGTATCCTGCAAGGGCCATGATCTCCTCCTTTGACTTTCTTTCTTTCCATGATGTTCTCATTATTCTATGGATGAAGCACATTTCTACTGCCTCTAATCTCTTCGCTATTTGTTTGTTTTGTCTCTCTGTCCTGTGCCATTCTTCCAGCCTCTGTTATCATTTTTCCAAACGCTTCCTCTATTATCGGCAAAGCTTCCCTCTCTGTTTTCTACTCATTTTGCCCTCCATAATCATCCTTTCTGGACTTTCATCTTGTTTGATGGGGCCAAAGTATTTCAGCTTTTGAGCTCTAAAACACCGTTGCAGCCATCCTTCGTTTACATCTCATGAGTGTGTAGTCCCATGGCCCTGTGCATCAAACTCTTATGATTTTTTGGTAGGGATTTCATTCCCAATTAATTTAACATTACCTAATCTAAAATTTTCTTTGAGCCGACACTTCTCACCTCCACTAATCTTACGTTACTCTTCCAGGTGGCAATGTGACTGTCAGTAACCCATGTGCTTTCGTTACCTGTCCTGGTAATCAGAAATGTTACGTCACAAACACCCTCCAATCGCGCTACGAATGTCTGTGCAGGCGAGGTTTAGAAGGACCACGTTGTGAACAAGGTAAGGTCTTATAATTACATTATCACAAGAGGAAACAGCAAGATAAAAGAGAGACATTTGAAGGAATGAGAGAAAGACACTTGAAGGAATGAAAGAAAGGCACTTGAAGGAATGAAAGAAAGACACTTGAAGGAATGAAAGAAAGACACTTGAAGGAATGAAAGAAAGACGCTTGAAGGAATGAAACAAAAGACACTTGAAGGAATGAAAGAAAGTCAATTAAAAAGGAATGAAAGGAACACATTTGAAGGAATGAAAGAAAGTCACGTGAAGGAATGAAAGGAAGACATTTGAAAGAATGAAGAAAGACACTTGAAGGAATGAAAAAGACACTTGAAGGAATGAAAGAAAGACACTTGAAGGAATGAAAGAAAGACACCTGAAGGAATGAAAGAAAGACACTTGAAAGAATGAAAGAAAGATACTTAAAGGAATGAAAGAAAGACACTTGAAGAAAGAATTTGAGGTAGGGTCTTATAATTACATTATCAAAGAGAAAGAAGATGAAAGAAAGGCATTTGAAGGAATGAATGAGACACTTGAAGGAATGAAAGAAAGACACCTGAAGGAATGAAAGAAAGACACTTGAAAGAATGAAAGAAAGATACTTGAAGGAATGAAAGAAAGACACTTGAAGGAATGAAAGAAAGATATTTGAGGTAATGTCTTATAATTACATTATCACAAGAGGAAACAGCAAGATAAAAGAGAGACATTTGAAGGAATGAGAAAGACACTTGAAGGAATGAAAGAAAGACACTTGAAGGAATGAAAAGAAAGACACTTGAAGGAATGAAAGAAAGACACTTGAAGGAATGAAAGAAAGACACTTGAAGGAATGAAAGAAAGACACTTGAAGGAATGAAGAAAGTCAATTGAAGGAATGAAAGATCATTTGAAGGAATGAAGAAAGTCACGTGAAGGAATGAAAGAGAAGACATTTGAAAGAATGAAAGAAAGACACTTGAAGGAATGAAAGAAAAGGAATTGAAGGACATGAAAATGAAAGACACTTGAAGGAATGAAAGAAAGACACTTGAAGGAATGAAAGAAAGACATTTAAAGGAATGAAGAAAAGACACTTGAAGGAATGAAAAGAAAATCAGTTTGAAAGGATGAAAGAAAGTCACTTGAAAGAATGAAGAAAAACACTTGAAGAATGAAAGAAAATTTGAAAGAATGAAGAAAGACACGTAAAGGGAATGAAAGAAAGACACTTGGAAGGAATGAAAGAAAGACACTTGAAGGAATGAAAGAAAGACACTTGAAGGAATGAAAAAAGACACTTGAAGGAATGAAAGAAAGACAAGAAGACAGGAATGACAGAAAGATCACTTGAAGAAATGAAAGAAAATCACTTGAAGGAATGGAAGAAAGACACTTGAAGGAATGAAGAAAGTCACTTGAAGGAATGAAAGAAAATCACTTGAAGGAATGAAAGAAGAAGTCAATTGAAGGAATGAAAGAAAATCACTTGAAGGAATGAAGAAAGTCACTTGAAGGAATGAAGAAAGTCGCTTGAAAGAATGAAAGAAAATCACTTGAAGGAATGAAAGAAAGACACTTGAAGGAATGAAAAAGTCACTTGAAGGAATGAAAAGAAAATCGCTTGAATGAAAGAAAGACACTTGAAGGAATAAAAGAAAATCACTTGAAGGAATGAAAGAAAGACATTTGAAGGAATGGAAGAAAAGACACTTGAAGGAATGAAAGAAAATCACTTGAAAAGGATGAAAGTCACTTGAAGGAATGAAAAAGAGAAAGTCAAAGAATGAAGAAAATCACTTGAAAGGATGAAAGAAAGACACTTGAAGGAATGAAAGAAAGACACTTGAAGGAATGAAAGAAAGACACTTGAAGAATGAAAGAAAGACACTTGAAGGATTGAAAGAAAGGCAGCTTGAAGGAATGAAAGAAAGACACTTGAAGGAATGACAGAAAGTCAATTGAAGGAATGAAATTTGAAAATGAAAATCACGTGAAGGAATGAAAAGGAATTTGAAAAAGAATGAAAAAGACACTTGAAGGAATGAAAGAAAGACACTTGATGGAATGAAAGAAAATCACTTGAAGAATGAAAGAAAGACACCTGAAGGAATGAAAGAAAGACACTTGAAGGAATGAAAGAAAGTCACTTGAAGGAATGAAGAAAGACACTTGAAGGAATGAAAGAAAGATCACTTGATGGAATGAAAGAAGAAGTTTGAAGGAATGAAAGAAAGTCACTTGAAAGAATGAAGAAAAAACACTTGAAGAATGAAAGAAAGCATTTGAAAGAATGAAAGAAAGACACTTGAAGGAATGAAAAAGACAAAGGAATGAAAAGAAGGCACTTGAAAGGAATGAAAGAAAGGCACTTGGAAGATTGAAGGAATGAAGAAAGACACTTGAAATGGAATGAAAATGAAAAAATCACTTGAAGGAATGAAAGAAAGTCACTTGAAGGAATGAAAGAAAGTCACTTGAAGGAATGAAAGAAAATCACTTGAAAATGGTCAATTGAAGGAATGAAAGACACTTGAAGGAATGAAAGAAAGTCACTTGAAGGAATGAAGAAAGTCGCTTGAAGGAATGAAAGAAAATCACTTGAAGGAATGAAAGAAAGACACTCACTGAAAAGAAAATCACTTGAAGGGATGAAAGAATTCACTTGAAAATAAAGAAAATCACTTGAAGGAATGAAAGAAAATCATTTGAAGGAATGAAAGAAAGACACTTGAAGGAATAAGAAAATCACTTGAAAGGATGAAGAAAGTCACTTGAAGGAATGAAAGAAAGTCACTTGAAGGAATGAAGAAAATCCTTGAAAGGATGAAGAAAAGACACTTGAAGGAATGAAGAAAGACACTTGAAGAATGAAAGAAAAGACCGCGGAAAGAAAGAAAGAAACACTTGAAGGAATGAAAGAAAGACACTTGAAGAATGAAAGAAAGACACTTGAAGAATGAAAGAAAGTCACTTGAAGGAATCACTTGGAAAAGAAAATCACTTGAAGAATGAAAGAAAATCCCTTGAAAGGATGAAATTGAAGGAATGAAGAAAAACACTTGAAGAATGAAAAAGAAAAGGAATGAAGAAAGACACGTAAAGGAATAAAGAAAATCACTTGAAGGAATGAAGAAAATCACTTGAAGGAATAAAAAAATCACTTGAAGAATGAAAGAAAGACACTTGAAGAATGAAGAAAGACACTTGAAGGAATGAAAGAAAGACATGAAGGAATAAAGAAAATCACTTGAGGAATGAAGAAAGACACTTGAAGAATGAAGAAAGACACTTGAAGAATTGAAAGAAAGACACTTGAAGGAATGAAAGAAAAACACTGGAAGGAATGAAAGAAAGTCACTTGAAGGAATGAAAGAAAGTCACTTGAAGGAATGCAAGAAAATTACTTGAAGGAATGAAAGAAAAGACACTTGAAGGAATGAAAAGAAAGATACTTGAAGGAATGAAAGAAGAAGAAGTAGCTACTAGTAGACACTACTTTTTTTTTCCATCCTAATTTACGTGCCTTTTTTTTCTCTTCATCTGGCCGTTTCGTCTTATTAGTTCAATCTGATATCACTGCATATGGTGGACAGGGTAGATTCCAAAGAAAGAAAATAAAATATACTGTGTGACAGGTTCAAAAGGCCGTTGAGTCAAACATCACTGACCCAGTTTTTTTTTCCTTTTTGGCACTACTAATACCTAGTTCAGAGTGAGGTGTGTATATGCATGCAGCTATACCCACATGCACATACATACATACACATACACACATGCATACACATACATACATACATACATACATACATACATACATACATACATACATACATACATGCATGCATACATACATACATACATACGCATACATACATACATGCATACATACATACACATACATACACACATGCATACATACATATGCAAACAGACATACATACATACATACACAAAATACATACATACATACATACATACACACACATACATACATATATACATACACACACATACGTACATACGTAAATACAAAATACATACATACACACATATATACATACATATATACATATACACACATATATACATACATACATACACATATATACACACACATATACATACATACATACACACATACATGCATATATATGCATACATACATACATACACACACACATACATACATACATACATACATACATATATACATATACACACATATAGATATACATACATACACACACATACACTCACATACATACACACATACACACACATACATGCATATATACATACATACATACACACACATAGATACATACATACACACATACATACATACATGCACACATACATACATACATACATGCATACATATATACATACATACATACATACATACATACATACATACATACATACATATACATACATACATACATACATACATACATACATACATACATACATACATACATACGAAGAGGGATGGAGTTGTTTTCATTTTATTCTTACATCCAAAGTGAAGCTACGTTTTGTGAAAAGTTTAATAATTTTCGCCCTTTTGTAAATCATTTAATATTTGTTTCAGAATTATGTCTTTGCGTGAGTTTTCCTTTACCACACTTAACGAAGCATATTATTTCTTGTCTTGTATTATTAATTGTGTGGTGTGGAAGCAGATTGTACGAAATTTCATGTGGATGTTTTTCATTTTGCTAAATTCCTCACATTTTCAACCAGTCATAAAATATAATTCTAATTAGCATCAGACATGACATCTAAAGGGAAAAACCGGTGGTTCTCTTCATGGTTTCAGGAAAGGGAGGGCAGGGGCGGGGGAGCAGGGGGCGGAGGCGGAAGTGGGGGCGGGAGCATTTCGACCACATATTACAAACTCTATTACATGTATTTGGAAGGTAGCCTTTTGTTGCGGCTAATTATTTGGGAAAAGGGGGAATGATATTCTGACATGGTGGAAGGGTGCATGGGTCAAAATGATATTCTGACGTGGTGGAAGGGTGCATGGGTCAAAATGACATTCTGACGTGGTGGAATGGTGCATGGGCCAAAACAACACAAAAGTTGAGAACCACTGGACTAAACAGTAACTAACTCAAGCTAGTTTCATCTTCATCAGTGCTATAATAAAGAGTCATGAACTTTTCAGATTGCTAACATTGGATTATTTTTTTACTCCGAAACTGTTGACACTGTTCATAGTAATATGCCTGCATGTGCGTGTGTGTTAGTAATGTTGTGTCTTGGTGTATGAAATTGATTTTTTCGCTCCAGTTTGTTGCCGTTTCTACTTTGAATAAAGAACGTTTCCCTACGTTAAGATGAATTTCTTTGCCTGTCAGATGTCAACGAGTGCATTACCACACCCGAGTGTGTAATTCTGGTACCTGTGTCAACTCACAAGGGCTCCTTCACATGTGACTGTAATTCAAGCAGCTATACTGGGCAGCGCTGTGAAAGAGGTAGATTCCACGTGCTGTTTTCACGTGTAGCACACCTACTCTTGAGTTTGTTTTCGTTGGTTTGGTTTGACCAGCCTTGTGGTTGTTGTTGATGTTGTTGATATAGTTGTCGTTGTTGTTGTTGCTGTTGCTGTTATTGTCGTTGACGTTGTCGTTGCTGTGATGGTGGTTGTTGTTGGTTTTGTTGGTGTTGTTGTTGTTGTTGTCGTTGTTGTTTTCGTTGTTGTTGTTGTTGTCATTGGCGTTGTCGTTGTTGTGGTAGTGGTTGTTGTTGGTGTAGTTGATGTTGTTGTGGTTGCTGTTGTTGTTGTTGTTGTTGTTGTTGACGTTGTCATTGTTGGGGTAGTGGTTGTTGTTGGTGGTGGCGTTTTTTTCTGCTGTCATGGGAGTTGTCGATTTGATTTGTCTTCTCTGGCCAGACGCGGCGGCGGGGGGGTGGGGGGGAGGGCGGTGGAAGAGGTTGAGGTTGTCTGATTTGTTCGAGTATGTTTGTGTGTGTGTGTGTGTGTACTTATATTCATGCTTTGTTTTTGGCTATGTTTTTTTATTTATTAGGGGGGTGTGGAATAAACGGTGAGGGGGAAACGATGAGGGGATGAGGGGGGCGGGGGTGGAGGAGAAAAGTTATTGTGCCCCGCGCTGTCGTGGTTATTGTTGTCCCTGCTTTTTATTGTTGTTGTTGTTGTTGTTGTTGTTGTTGTTGTTGTTGTTGCAGTACTTTGCCTAGTGAAGGGGACAACTCGATTACCGAGCCACACATCGTAGGGACGCGCAGGCTTGAATTTCAAATCTGTTTTTCTCTTCCAGGTTTCTTCCGCTCCCTTATCCTGTGGTGAAGGATAAAACGAGTGGCTAGTCCTATCGGAGACGGACGTTAATCTAAGAGGACACGTGTACTTTTCCCGCATGTAAAAGAGCCCTCAGTGGTTGGAAATCGACAAGTTTTAAAAGAGCTGTAGGCCATTCCGTCCCCCAACCTGGCATAATTGAATTCCTACCAAGGA